>JAODKM010000330.1:0-12726 GCA_026780845.1 Petrocephalus sullivani
TGCCCTAACCCCCAACCCCAGCCCCAAACCCCAACCCTAAAACCACAACCCTAGCCCTAAGCCATAGCCCTGACCCCAAACCATAACCCTAACCCCAACCTCCAACCCTAAAACCCCAATCCCATAAACCTAGCCCTAAACCCCAGCCCCTAACCCCAAACCCTAAAACCCCAATTCCATAAAACTAACCAGCCAGTGCCACCCTGGTGGATGTATGGGTCCCACCCAAAGGTTGCCCTTCCCATCTGTACGCTAGTTAACCCTACCTAAAAAACAACAAATACAACATAAAAACACAGCCCCACCCTCCATCCTCCAATTTGGCCTTTACAGGAGGACAGCTGCAGACCCCTACGGCTTTGGAGCCCCCTGACCTGGAAAATGTCATAACACGTGCGATGAGTACCCAGATCATCGGAATGCCCAGCGGCACGGGGACATCTCCAAACAGCAGCACCCAGTCCCTCGGTGGCCAAAATGACCAGAACGGTCCCTGACGTGCTTTGAGTCCCCTAGGAGAAAGGTGATGGCTGATAGTCCCTCTGCTAAAGCCATGACATCATCCTCTCCTTCCACTCCTCGAAGGACCCTGAGCCATGATAAGGTGGCTAGCCTCAGGAGGGCTATGCAGACCCAACTGGACATGGAACTGGTCATGGTCACACCTTCCAACTCACAGAGTGAGTTCCAGGACGGGCCACCCAAGAGAAGCCTGCGTCTGTTGAGGAAAAGGACAGAGGACATGTCAGGCACACAAACATTTTTTAAAGCCAGAAAGGCCAATTCAATTGCAACCCAAGCGGGACTCGATAAGGCCTAACTCATTAGGGCAGTGTCGGTGGTTGGGAACGCCAATGGGTGGACGTTATGGATTTACAACAGTACAAACTAGAGGCTAACAGACAAACCAGCAGACAAGGGCTCAGGAATAGTCATTATGGATTTACAACAGTACAAACCAGAGGCTAACAGACAACTACAGGACACTAATTATTACATAAAACTGGATCACTCTCTGGAAGGGGAAACAACAAAATTAATTAATCCGATTATAAATTCACTCTATACATAACACTATATTACCAAAAAACAAAAACATTATCTAATGGGTTCAGAAACCCCCCTCCCCAGAATATTTTATTTATTGCCCAAAATTCATACGGACCCAAAACTCTGGACAGATCCGGGGGAGGTCCCTAGGGGGAGACCGGTAGTGTACGACTGCAGCAGCAACACATATTTTACAGCGGAATATGTACATCATTTCCTGAATCCAATCTCACAATGTCATAGCAGTTATTTAAAAGACACATACGATTTCATAGACAGACTAAAAGGGATTCTAGTACCAGAAGGGGCGTTCCTCTTCACAATAGATATCAACAGTTTATATACAAATATTTCGACCAAATTGGGGTTACGGGCGGTACAAAAAACTTTCGCCAAATATCCAGATGTACAAAGACCAGATAAGCAAATTTTGGACTTATTAGAAATTAATCTGACCAGGAACGATTTTGAATTTGACCATCAAATTTACTTACAAATACAGGGAACAGCGATGGGCAAGAAATTCGCCTTGGCTTATGCAAATATCTACATGGCAGATTGGGAGGAAACACTTTTTAAAAAATGTGAATACCTGCCTAGCACCTATTTCAGATATTTAGATGATATATTTGGAATCTGGCAGTATGGGGAAAGAACCTTTGAAATTTTCCTAAACATAATGAATTCACACCATACAAATATTACAGTCAAATACAAAATCGATTTTAAATCCATTGACTTTTTACATGGACATGACAGTTTTTCTCAGTGAAATGAGGGAGGGAAATAGAACTTGTAAAACAAAGGTCTTTTTCAAAGATACAGACACACACAGTTTACTACACAAAACTAGCTTTCACCCTAAACACACTTTTGCGGGATTAATTAAATCTCAATTAATTCGATTTCACAGATTATGTACAGACACAGAAGATTTCAACATAGCCACAAAAATTCTGTTTAAATCTCTCCGACAGAGACATTACACAAAATGATTCTTAAGACATATTAAAGTAGAGACCCTCAGGGACTTAAAGACGGAATCCAAAGCGAATACCGAAAGTTCGAAAATTATCCCATTAATAACAACATATTCAGACAAAAGTATAACCTTAAACCGAAAACTGAAAATAGCCTTCTTAAAAGCCCAAAGAAGGGTTCCCCAACTACAGGAATATAAGGTTATTTCGGCATATAGGAAGAATAAAAATCTCAAAGATTTGTTAACCCAATCGAAACTTTATTCAACAATGGGAGTAGAAGATAGAAAATGGAATTCGTTTTTAAGACCCCTAAAAATGATAAGGGAAGCCGGAACAACAACATTAATATACAATAATATTACATTGAAAACAAAAAATGTTGTGTATCTTATCGAATGTAAAATATGTAGGATGAGATACGTAGGAGAAACACACAAAACTATGGGGGAGAGATTAAAACAGCACTTTTATAAGTCCGCTCAGGAGAACGCTTCCACAATTATTACACAACATTTTTATGAGCATGGCCGGGGTAATATCACTATTTCAGGATTGGAAACAAGGAATATTGGTGGACACAATGACTACAAACATGGTCGCCAAGGGGATTGAACCAGAGGTAATTAGGGTTTAGGAATAATAGGAATACAGCATAAAAAGGGAGTTTGGAATTGGAGTAGGCAAACACCCAGAGGAATGATATAAGGAAAAACTTGTAAATATTCTAACAATGATTTGTGTGAGAAATAATTTTTATCTTTTTTATAAAAAAGTACTAACAACTTTTTGGTGTTTCTACTAACATATGAGATATCCTGTGCATTCTTATGGGTGTAAGGTTTTTTTAGAAAAAGAATTTATTTATTAAAAAAAAAAACACCCCTTAGATAGCTAGATTTAGCACTTAATCAATTAGGAGGGGGTTAGATGAAGTAAGTTTGATCTATTTATGTGTTTATTCATTTATTTATTTCTTTATTTATCAATTTGCTCATTTTGTGATCCATTATTTATTTATTTATTTTTTAAGGGAATACTGATTTTTCCACCCAAAGAAAAACCTTTTAATTAGGCTCTCTATATATAGGGGGTTGGATTCTATTGGCAGGAGAGCCCATTTTATTCAATACAAGTATTAGGTTTATTTTATTAAGATGTTATAGGATATTCCTTTCCAGATGCCCAAGGATGAGGAAAATACGGACACAGCAATAACAAGCTATTTCTACAAAAACAAATGGCCTCTTTTCTTGTGAAATGTTACAAGGGAAGAGGGAGTTGATTACAGCTACATGGGGAATATACTTCTATTTGGGGAATTAGGGGGAGAGTTATTTTTCCATGACTAGGGGGACTTCCATTAAAATAGGGGGATAAAAGAAATGTAGGTGTTTTTTAAAAAAAAAATTTTGGCCTCAAATTTTATTATTATCCTTTTTATTTTGTACCTTTCACAGTAAACATAGGATAAATAAGCATATTCTTATTGTTATACCATTGTAATAGTCAGAGGCCAATCCCGAAGGGGAAGGTTTACCCTCACCAGAGATACCCCTGGCCCCCACCAAAGACTGAAATGCCAATCTAAGGGCAGTCACCACACCTTAATGTTTATCATATTGATAAACTTAATGCCAATCTCAGTGACCTTAGGCCAATCTTGGATAATAAAGAAACCTAAGGCCAATCTTATAGACTATGGGCCGTCCTCATTAGAAATATACTCCACCTTCACAACCCTCACCAGAGAGAGATACCCCTGGCCCCCACCAATCCTGAACACGTTCTAAGGCCAATCTTTTTTTAAGAAAGAAACCCTTAGCATTCTTTTACACTGCAGTCCACCTAAATAACTTTAGCTCCATTGTTCGAGTTAGAGATACACCTAAAAAAGAAAAAAGGATGGATAAACCAGAGATAAGGGGAAGAGGAAAAAAGGACCAGAAGGGGGCGTAATCATTAAAGATACCTTTATATGTCTACCGTCTCCGTCGTCTTCGCACTGAACATTGGGCAGATGCTACTTGTAAACCCATATGGGATAAACCCTAACACCTAACCCCCAAACCCTAATCCTAAAACCCCTGCCCTAACCCCCAACCCCAATCCCAACCCTAAAACCACAACCCTAGCCCTAAACCACAGCCCTGACCCCAGACCATAACCCCAGCCCCTAACCCCAAACCCTAAAACCCCAATTCCATAAACCTAACCCCTAACCCCTTAACCCTAACCCCTGAACCCTAGCCCCAAATTTACCCTTTTATTCTACAGTTCGGGTTCGCTCAAGGCTAATCCTAACTATGTGTATTATGGATCTTGCTTTCTTTTCTAGATTCCGTTCTGCCTCTAGATTGCGTCTCGCTTGCCGGCCGGACGCCGGCAGTGGACTTGCTCTCTTTTCTAGATTCCATTCTGCTTCTAGATTGCGTCTCGCAGAGATCTTGAAAAGGCGGTCTGCTCTGGAGATGGACTTTGCACGTTCCCCCCTTTTGACGGGACTGTGGGGGATTGGGGGCCCTGAGATCTAGAATTTTGCTCTAGAAAAGGCGGTTTGCTCTGGATACTCATCGAGAGAAGTCGAGGGAACTTTGTCCCAAGTCTCTAGGACCTTCCTAGGCGGAGATACGGCCACTTCCGGTTTGGGATGCTAACATGCTAATTTTGAGGTGGATTCTGAATCCGCGAGTGTCGAAACGCGTAGATCCCAACTTTGAGCTGATTCTGAGCATGCTAACTTTGATGCTAACTTGGGACGTTGTGGAAATTTGGCTGTTTTTCCGAGCGCCTCCCGCTCCCCTTCCTGCCCCGATGCCAGACCCGAGGTTTGGTGGGTGTGCGTCACCCCAGTGGGACATTAGGGGCATTTCCGGTGGACCAGCCCCTTCGACCCCATCTGTGACTCAGAATCTGAGCCGCCATCCTCAGGTCCATTTCTGGGGCCCCGCCTGGTCCAGAGACTGGAGACTCGTCAGCCGGCACTGTCAGGCGGCACCGAATCGGAATTTCCAAGTCCCGAGTCTCCACGTCGCTGCGTTCTCTAAGTGGCCACCGGGTGGCGCTAGAGCACCAGGGTCGAAATTTCACAGTGTAATATACGAATCCACACTCCCTTCGTGTATATTATGGATCGTCCCACTTTGGCGGCCAGTGCCGGATTTTCACAGTGTAATATACGAATCCACACTAGCTGCGTGTATATTAGGGATCGTCCCACTTTGTTGTGAATTGCCGATTTTTCATGGTGTATATTCCAGATTTTGATTTGCACATGCTCATTCGATCATTTGGCTAACCCTAACAGTAACCCTAGTTAGCTATATAAAAATCAATCCCATTATGTTTTGTGAAGTGAATTTCCATTAAATCACATTGTCTGCGAGTGATCCGAATTCCCTCTCTCCGAAAATCAGATATCTGAAGCGAAGCGATCGGTGGCCAAAGCTGCCCTGATGCAGCGTGGTAAGGAGGAGACAAGCCAGGAGGATAAGATCGCCAGCCTCCGCAAGGAGGTGGCAGAGCTCCGCCAGATGATTGCCATGCCCCGGAGCAGCGAGGCCAGCAGCGAGGAGAGCAGCGCACGTCCAGGACCGTGCCGGATCTTTTTCGAACGTGAGAATCTGGTCGCGATTGCGGTGTCACGGCGTGCATGTCTGAGGGACTGGTGTGTGTGAGTGTGTCCTGTCACGTGTTGTCCCTTGTCCCGGGCTGTCCCCTGCCTGCAAGCTTCTATGAGATTGTTCGCAGATTGCTCTGAGCGCTTTAAGATTCTACGAGGAATTTCTCCGACACTAGCTCAATGAGACCAGGCTATGAATACCATCGGTCTAATGCCCCGGTGGGGGAAGTGCATCTCAAATTCATTCATTCATTTCTCGGAAGACAGGGCGCTCAGGGTGAGATGTCTGAGTCGGCACTTCTGACATTTCTGAAAATGTATTTGTCTTTTGTCTTCCAGAAGAGGTACTGGAGCGGTATAGGGCCACTTTTTTCAGGGTGTCCTTGAACAGGAGGGCGGCAGAGAACTCCCGGCAGGAGTTGGGGTATGTCCGCAACTTTGTGGACTACATGTGGTACCACACCGACCAGCCTGCCCCAGCTAACCTCAAGTTCCTGAATGACCCAAGCCGCATCAACACATGGATGGAGAACCTGACCCTCAAGTTCAAGGTCACCACCATCAAGCACTACTTGCCCTCCATCGTGAAATTTTTCCAGTTCCTCATCGACGAGAGCATCCCGGCCATCAGGCCGGGGCAGCGGTTTCTGCGGGGCATCCAGCAGCACTTGAAGTGCCAGGTGCAGGTCCTGTCAAAGAAGATTGTCGGCCACTGGCAGAAGGTCAGGCAGGAGAAGAGGGGCCGCATGCCGACGTAGCATCCCCGAAGCTCTCAGTAAGTTTGCCGAGCGCAGACTCAGTTCATCCTCACCACTCCGTCTGGGCGCCTAACTCTTCTTCGTCACTGAGCGTGTCCCGCCCGCAGACGACCTGGCCGGGGCACACCACGGCATCTGGACAAGGAACCGCTGCATCGGCTCCCTCGCACCCTACCTCAGTGTCATCTCGAGGCACCGGAGCAGCGTCCTGATAAACCTGACGTTCGGAGGTGCCGTCGCCGAGCAGAAGAAGGTGGTGATCGCTGTGAGTGTCCAGAACTCTGACTATTCTTTCCCCTAGAACAGAAGAACATAAGAAATGTACAAACGAGAGGAGGCTGTTCGGCCCGTCGAGCCGGTCTGGGGAGATCTCTGTAATGATTCTTAATAATTTTAAGAAAACGGTTTTTGTAGCTAAACAGAGTTTATTACATTCTCTCAGAACCGCAACTCCAGCAGACGCAACTTCCGTCTTTTCCTCTTGATATACACCATCTCCCTGAGTGTCACTACTGACACCTAGTGGTCAGATTATTACTGGCAACTCAAATACATTCTAACACCACAATCTCGACTAATAGGTCGTATCTAGCTCTGAGTCTGATCTGGCCTCGTGACATTTGTGTACGAGTCACGTTCACGTCTCGCACGGGAAGTATGGCCGACGCGTACCGTTGCATTCACCGAGCCGCTCTGTTCTCTCCGTAGGTCGCGAGCCACAAGACTGCCAGCACGTATGGGAGGGCACACATCGCCCTCAACAAGAGGGAGTACGGGTGGCTGCGGCAGTTTGAGGGGCTCCGACGGCTGCTGCCAGGCCACTCGCAGAACCCGCTCACCTTCTTCTTCACCTCGACCGGGCAGCTGGTGTACAAGCTCACGCAGATGGTGATGGAGACGTGCCTGCGGTGTGGCATGCCTCGTCCATTCACCATCACAGACATACGGTCCGCCGTGGCGACCTGCGTAAGTCGGGGTCTGTAGACGACACTGAGGACTGTAGTGTATGGCACGTCATATGTATCCTACACCCATGTAAAGCACCCTGGGACGACCCTGTGGCGAAGGGCGCCATATAAAAATAAACTGAATTGAATTAATTTAATCGAGTACACCTCAGGCCTGCCATGTCACACATGGGTCAAGTGCAGAGACCGGTCGATCGCCTGTGCAGAAATCGTCTTTCCTTCCTCATCTGCAGATTGAGAGGAACCTGCCGACCGACCGCTGGCGCCTGGTGGCCCGTCTGATGTGCCACACCGTGGACATAGTGGACCGCTTCTACGTGGCGGACCCCGACTTCGCTGAGGTGCTGGACAGCCGCGGTTTCCTGGAGCAGGCCAGGACTCTGACAGCGACGAGCGGACGCCGGCCGTCGAGGAGTCCGACGCCGAGGAGCAGACGCCGGCCGTCGAGGAGTCCGACGCCGAGGGGCCCGGACGCCGCGCGACGCTCAAGAGGGTCAGACGGATCCCGGACTCCTCCGACGAGGACAACATGCCCTTCTGGGCACACTTCGCCGCCTGCGAGAGGTACATGGTCGACGTCTCGCTGGAGCCGGAGGACCTGAGCTTCCGTGGAGTCACCACATCGACGCAGGTTGTGGAGCGTCCGCAGGAAGACCCTGACCGGGGACAGAGGGCGGCCGAACCACGTCGACGCAGTCTGGGGGGGGGGGTGCCTGGGAAGACCCTGACGTGGAAGAGACAAGTAAGTTAGACTCTGCCAGTGGTCATGCTACGGCTGTAAGACTCAGTATGTTTATCTACCAACCACATAGCGCCACCTTATCTTCACCTAGCAACCGCTTAGCAACCACCTAGCAACCACCTAGCAGCACCTTAGCAACCACCTAGGAACAGGGTACCTCAGTGGTACCTTGTCAGTCAGAGATTTAAATTTGCAATTCTTTGATTGCAAGAGCTCTACGCAGGGAATGCCGGGAGTGAGATGGAAGCAGAGGAGGAGTTGGGCGTCGAGGGCATGTCGGAGCCGGGCGACGATGAGGAGGAGGAGGAGGAAGACGAGGAGGACCCTGGGGTAAGTTCTGCCAATTTAATCTCCTCCTAATTGAGGCATCATATTGATTTGTGTGAGTTTAAAGAAAGTGAAGGACATGTATATGTCTCTGTATGTTTACATGTCTATCCATGTGTCACACTGGAAACATGTACACTTTGTATTATCACAGGTTCCTAGTCCCCTCCCCAAAGTGGTGCGTCAGAGGAGGAGAACCGTAAGTCAGTGGACTCTGTTCCATAAATGAGTGTGCTGTATGTGCTGTGATTCTAAAGATGTCTGTTGGACTCAGATTCTGTACAGATTGGACTGTACAGAAGGAGACTGCAGTACTCTGACGCACTGAAAGACATGTTCAGGGCCGCATTCGCCGGGCTCCTGAGTGGGCCAATCTGCACCACCACGGTAAGCATGTGTAGGCATACTTAACTGTCAACTGTCGCTGAGAACTAGAAGCAGAACTCAAGCAGAATGCTGTCTTTTCAGATAAACACAGTATTGAGGAGTAACCCGGCGCTCCTAGCCGAGTGCAAGCAGATGGACCTTACGATCGACAACGTCAGAGGCTTGCTGAGAAACTTGTAAGTAATATCAAAGCTATTGTTGTACTGTCACCGCTATTCCCTAACCATTCTGACTGCTGTCACTGATGAGCCATGTCTTTGTGCCTGTCTACATTACAGACGGAAGGAGCTGGAGCCTGAGGGGGAGCAGCATGACTGAGAGATGTGAAGGGGCACACTTTTTGTGTCCTGTTTCTTTTTTTTCTGTCAGTCAACACTCTGGCCTTGTTTTGTTTTTGTGTTAGTTTTGAAACTTTTTGGTTGTGTTAGTCAACACTGTGGGCCTGGGCTGTTTTTTGTGTTAGTTTTGAAACTTTTCTGTTGCCTCAGTGTAAGACATGATATCAGCAGCAGAGCTGCTTGTCCTGTTTGGCTGTCCTCTGTTCCCCCAATAAAAGGGTTAGGGTTATGGGAATGGGGATATAAATCCCCTAAAATGCACTGGCTAATCACTCGTTGCCATCTTTGCATCCACCCGCTTACGCGCACACCGTCCTCATCCTAATTGGGGTTTAATTGTGCCATTTTGACCTTACTCTTTTAACTTTTTCCTTTTATTTTGCAGGGGCAGGAAAGAACACGGCGATCAACGAGGAATCCCAGACTCCAAGAGGCCATCCGAGGGACCCCAGGAGCAGCGACACGGCCGAAGGTAAGTACATCCCCCTTATTTATCCCATACTAGGGCTTATGCCATTTTGCCGTATACATTAGGGATTATTTCCATTACATCCTGGCAATTCTAGGGCTCATTTCCCTTCCTTTGGCTTTTTAGGTGCGACCACCCCGACCACGATGGCCCCTAGGGGCCCCCCGGAGGCACATCCCAGTGCCCAAGACATCCCCACGGCTAATCCATGTCCATCCTGATTGTATCCAAATAAATAAATCCCTTCAACCTCAGAGCTGTGTCCCATGTCCTTCCTCATCGGTGGTTTAAGGGAACTGAGGGTTGCACAGAGAGGGAGGGTTATATATAGAGGGGGGTGGGGTTAAGTTTAGGGCCTTAGGTGGGTTTAGGCCTCTCAATTATGATTTTAATTGGGCCTCTCTGGCCTTTATTTTTGTCCTCTTGGGCCTTATTTGGGTTTGGCCACTTTTAGATTGGCATTTTTATGCCCTTAAATTAAATGCCTAATTTTTCAATCTTGGCCTCTTGGGCCTTCATTTTTTGGCCTCTCAGGCCTTGTAGGTTTGGCCTTTTTGGCCTTTTTTTGGCATTTTTGTGCCATTATTATAGGTTAGGGTTAGGATTAGGTTTTTACGTTTGGGGTTAAGATTTGGGAAAGGGGAATTGGGTTTAGGGTAGGGGTAAGTATGCAGGTAAGTATTCCCGTCTAATCCACATTCCCAGACGATGAATGTGCAGCTTCACATGCTTCAAAGGGGATGGGGTACGTGGGCGGACACCGTATGACAACGTGGGTGGCACGGGCTGGTTAGGTTTTTAGGTTTGGGGTTAAGATTTGCGAAAGGGGTTTGAGATTAGGGAAAGGGGAATTGGGTTTAGGGAAGGGGGTTTAGGGTTAAGATTAGGATAGGGGTAGGGGTTTTGGGGTTAGGGAATTAACCCCAAGAGTGCACTGGCCTACAACACGTCATCTGGTGCCCATCCTATTATTTCCCATCCCCTGGTATTGCTGCAAACATTGGTGGGTAAGTAAATGCCTAACAGGCCTCAAATTTATTCTCATTTTAGGGACTCAGGAGTCCCATGGACTTCACATAAGGGAAGAAGGTCAGTGTCCCATAGAATTTTGTCCCCTGGACTTTAAATGTACCTCATAGGTTTTAGACTTGTCCCCTAGACTTTATGCGCACTTCATAAGGTTTCTACGCGTTTCTGGGTGCCTTGCCTTCATCAGGAAACCGGCGAAAACATTGGCTCGAACGTTGGCTCCCCAGACCAACACCGGCCCCGAGAATAATGAACACCCCCATCAGGTCTGGTAAACTGCCCTTTAGACCGATCCAGCAATAAATGAGACACTGTACGACAATGTGGGTGGCACGGGCTGGTTAGGTTTTTAGGTTTGGGGTTAAGATTTGGGAAAGGGGTTTGGGATTAGGGTTAGGGTTAGAAAAACTATGGCTTTCTCAGGCATAAAAAGTCAATTTTCTGTCAGTTCTGGGCCCCCAGCGGTGAGGACATCACAGATTAGCAGCATTAAGTTGCATATCTCATACTTTCCTACTGCCCCCAGTGTCTGGCTAAGTCCCCAAATTAGGGTTAGGGTTAGAAAATCAATGGGTTTCTCAGGCATAAAAAGTCATTTTTCTGTCAGTTCTGGGCCCCCAGCGGTGAGGACATCACAGATTAGCAGCATTAAGTTGCATATTTCATACTTTCCTACTGCCCCCAGTGTCTGGCTAAATCCCCAAATTAGGGTTAGGGTTAGAAAAACTATTGCTTTCTCAGGCATAAAAAGTCATTTTTCTGTCAGTTCTGGGCCTCCGGCGGTGAGGACATCACAGATTAGCAGCATTAAGTTGCATATTTCATACTTTCCTACTGCCCCCAGTGTCTGGCTAAGTCCACAAATTAGGTTTAGGGTTAGAAAAACTATGGCTTTGTCAGACATAAAAAGTCATTTTTCTGTCAGTTATGGGCCCCCAGCGGTGAGGACATTACATATTAGAAGCATTAAGTTGCATATTTCATACTTTCCTACTGCCCCCAGTGTCCGGCTAAGTCCCCATAATAGGGTCAGCTAGGGTTAGGGTTAGAAACACTATGGCTTTCTCATGCATAAAAAGTCATTTTTCTGTCAGTTCTGGGCCCCCAGTGGTGAGGACAACACAGATTAGAAGCATTAAATTGCATATTTCATACTTTCCTACTGCCCCCAGTGTCTGGCTAAGTCCCCAAATTAGGGTTAGGGTTAGAAAAACTATGGCTTTCTCAGGCATAAAAACTCATTTTTCTGTCAGTTCTGGGCCCTCAGTGGAGAGGACATCACAGATTAGCAGCATTAAGTTTCATATTTCATACTTTCCTACTTCCCCTAATGTCAGGCTAAGTCCCCTAATTAGGGTTAGGGTTAGAAAAACTATGGGTTTCTCAGGCATAAAAACTCATTTTTCTGTCAGTCCTGGGCCCCCAGCGGAGAGGACATCACCGATTAGCATTATTAAATTGCATTTTTCACACTTTTTACTGCCAGTAGTGTCAGGCTAAGTCCCCATATTAGGGTTAGAAAAACTACGGCTTTCTCAGGCAAAAAACTAGTTTTTCTGTTAGTTCTGGGCCCCCAGCGGAGAGGACATCACAGATTAGCAGCATTAAGTTGCATATTTCATACTTTCCTACTGCCCCTATTGTCAGGCTAAGTCCACATATTAGGGTTAGCTAGGGTTAGGGTTAGAAAAACTATGGCTTTCTCAGGCATAAAAACTTATTTTTCTGTCAGTTCTGGGCCCCCCGCGGAGAGGACATCACAGATTGGCAGCATTAAGTTGCATAGTTCATACTTTCCTACTGCCCCTAGTGTCAGGCTAAGTCCCCATATTAGGGTTAGCTAGGGTTAGGGTCAGAAAAAGTATGGCTTTCTCAGGCATAAAAACTCATTTTTCTGTCAGTTCTGGGCCCCCAGCGGAGAGGACATCACAGTGAACATGGGTCTGCATTACATCCTGCAACACCTTGACCGCCCTGGAACCTATGCAAGGATCCTGTTTGTGGACTTTAGTTCGGCGTTCAATACCATTGTCCCTGAAATCCTCTCCTCCAAACT
>JAODKM010000331.1:0-12708 GCA_026780845.1 Petrocephalus sullivani
CTTAGAGATCGTTCGTTATTTCTGAAATAACGAAGGCTTTTGGGAAAGGCTCGTGGACCTCGCTCGTTATTTTCCTAAGTAATACATTATCTTGTTTGTTATTCACTACGATCGATTGCTTTTGGGAAAGCCACCTCTGTTATCTACTCAACATGTTGTTGGCTTCTTAGCTTTTAGCAAAACAAAATGTTCCCAAAATGCTAAACATGGGCAGCATAGTTTAACATGCCAGACTCTTACACCATATTAATGTCATTATGGCTATTCCGGGCATCACAGGGTACAGTCCATCACAGGGCACTCATATAATTATACATTATTTGCAATTTAGAGATACTAATTAGTCTAAGTACATGCTTGTTGACTGTAGGAGGAAATGTGACAGTGGTAGAGCATGTATACTTCATACACACACAGTGGAAGTGAGAATTCAAACCTCAAACCCTAGAGGCGGGAGGCAACATTGCTACTCACTGAGCTACAACAATACCAGTATTCACCTTTCATTTGACACATACACTCTGCAGAATGGGCACCCATAAATGGTTAACTCAATGCCGCATTTCCATTTCAAAGAAAGAAAGAAGCTCCCTGGAACAGCAGGCCCGCTTTGCTATCTGCACCAGCCGATGACACGTCAGAGTGTCGCCAGCAATGCTGAAAACTCAGCATCAGCAAGTGCTGTTGCCTCTTCAGTAGCTTTCACAGTGCTTATAAAAAACCTGATATAATGGTACAGGAAAAATGTACCACCACTCCACCTACCCATTTCACTTCCTGCCTTCAAATTATAGCATTTCAAACTGTTCCGTTGAAAGCTTCTTGTGTCATTGTCGACAAACAGTGGTGACAGGTATAGCTGTACAGTCGTGCTTGAGAGTTTGTGAACCCTTTAAAATATTCTATATTCTTGTATGAATCTGACCTAAAACATCATCAGATTTTCAAACAAGTCCTAAAAGTAGGTGAAGAAAACCTAGTTAAATAAATTACTATATTTCGTCATGTATTTATTGAAAAAATAAATAAATAAAAAAAGATCTAATGACATGTAAGTGAACCATGCTCTCAGTATTTGGTGTGGCCTCCTTGAGCAGCAATATTTGCAGCTAAATGTGTAGTAACTGTTGATCAGTCCAGCACATCCACTCGGAGGAATCTTAGCCCATTTCTCCATACAGAACAGCTTCAGCTCGTGAATGTTGGTGTGTGATGTGTGGTTTCCTCACATGATCTGCTCGCTTTAGGTCTTTCCACAACATTTCAATTGGATTAAGGTCAGGACTTTGACTTGGCCATTTCAAAACATTCACTTTATTTTTCTTTAGCCATTCTTTTGTAGAATGACTTGTGTGTTTTGGATCGTTATCTTTCTGCATGACCCACTATCTCTTGAGATTCAGTTTATGGACAGATGTCTTGACATTTTCCATCAGAAGTCTTTGGAGTAGTTCAGAATTCATTATTCCATCAATGATGAGAAGCCATCCAGGCCCAGATGCAGCAAAACTGGCCCAAACCAGAACACTCCCACCATCATGTTTCACAGATCCTCATTTAAGCCAAAAAGTTCCATTTTGGCTCCATCTGTCCACAAAACTTTCTTCCAGTATCCTTCTGATTTGTCCACATGATCTTTAGCATACTGTAGATAGTCAGCAATATTTTGGGGGGAGTGCAGTGACTTTCTCCTTGCTACGCTGTCATACACACCATTGCTGGTCAGTGTTTTCCTGATGGTGGATCCATGAACATTGGCTAGTGTGAGACAGGCCTTCAGTTGCTTAGAAGTTACCCTGGGTTCCTTTCCATTCGGTCTATGACACGCCATTCGGACTATTACACGCCTTGCAGTTGGAGTTATCTTTGATGGTCGACTTCTGGGTAGGGTGACAACGGTCTTGAACTTCCTCCATTTGTACACAATCTGTCCAAACTCTTTAGAGATGGTCTTGTAATCTTATCCAGCTTTATGGGCATCAGCAACTCTTTTATATATATATATATCCTTTGTGTGAAGCATGATTCACATGCACAAATGTGTAGTATGTGTGAAAAATGGATCCCTGTTCTTTAAATAAAAGTGTCTCCCACGCACACCTGACTGTCATCCCATTGATTGAAAACACCACCCTGATTTCACCTTCAAATTATATGATAATCCTAACGATTCACTTACTTTTGCCACACGCAGATATGCTGTTGGATAATTTATTTCTAATATGTTATTGGATATTATATATATATATATATATATATATATATTTCATTTGTTTTGTTCATTTTCATTTGTTTAAGTATGTTTACATAATATACTTTTAGGACTTCATATTTATATAATAATATAGAAAATGTTAAAGGGTTCTCAAACTTTCAAACTCCACTGTATATTTAAAAGCTTGCCATCAAGACTTTCCTAAAATATATCTGACTTGTAATACTTTTCAGGTCCCTGTCAGCGAAAAACAGAATTAGTGATCCCGGACGTTGTTTACTACAGTCTGTCTGATGCAAGCCATCAGTCCATGACTGTTTATTAGTTAGCTTTTTCTGTTGATCCCATATATCCATAACATCCACTTTTTTGTTGGTATTGGTATTGGCATTTTGGGCAACCGATGTAAAGTTATCGAATGACTCCTCATTGGTTGCAATAGTGCAATACCTTATCAATTATTAAAAAAGTAAACCATCATTTTAAAGACATAGAGTTACAATTTTTTTGTAGTCAGTTACCAGGTGAAGATATTTCTTCCACAAATGCATGAAATCAAATTTTTTTGTAATAAATTGGCATTTATTTTTTACTTTAATTTTATATTTGAATTTGTAAATGGGGGATTGTGCTTGGTTTGTTACCAATGCATATAGTGGTACATACATGTATGTGTTGACAGCAAAGACCTTGGCACAATATTCTTATATTAAAAACCACAGTATTGCAGTATAACAGGAGACCTGACTCAAAAAGCTAAAATTCTCAGCGATGAAGCGATTTACAAGCTCTCACAAAGTATCATAGCAGCGACGGAGCATGGAGAAGGAACAGCAGGTGTCATTTAGACTAAATTTACCCTGAAATCGATTTCTTTTATTTCTGTAATACACAGAGGGTGGATTAATAATCTAGTTTTATGACATGATGTACATGGTAATGGTGGTCCTATTAGATTAAATTACATTTGGAAATTATAATATTTTCAAAAAGAAATGTTATTTGTAAAATTTGTAGAGTAAGACAGTGCATCGATGATAGGTAATGTATGGTAATGTTACATCTATCATTTTAAGGTATTTTTAAATGTTATTTTAAATGCAGTCTGCCTTTAAATAGCAAATTGTGTCACATTTAATCTTGAAAAGTGATTACATTTTTCAAAATATATAGCACAGTATTTATTTCTCAATATTATATCTTTGGTGTTTATTCCAGCTATCTGAAATGATCTCTTCCTCTATCTTTCATGACTAGTTATGCAGTAGTGGATCACAGTAAATACTGATTTGATAACTAAATATCTTAATAAAGGTGTCTAAATTATTTATCTGTATCTGTGAATGATAATGTGGGTCACCATAGCCCTCCTGTCTAAATATGACATTTTACTAAAATAATTTTTTATTCAGTTGAATCCTCTCATCCAACGTTGTACAACAACCTTTGTATTTAAGAATACACTGGTTCACAGGTATGTTGCATATGTGGCAACATATGTTGCTCTATATACAGGACTGGGCTGTCAGTGTAAAACCCTCAACTGTCATTTTCTTGTTAATGTTAAGACGTGTTTAACATGGCCTTAAGATGCCATCTAGTGACTGTTTGGAGAATGAGCACATTTCTGAGTTACGTTGGAACGTGTCCAAAGAAAAAAAGCTTTTTGTTTATTGAAAAGCTACAGGCAGAACTTTATTATTATTATTATTATTAGTAGTAGTAGTAGTATAAATGTTTATTTTAAAGCATGTAATACCACAAAGAGTGAGGATATTAAGTAACCTTTGATTTTGTTGCTAGGTAAAGGTAAAATTAAAACCAGTACCGACTGACAAATTCAAAACAGAAACCCAAACTGAAGAACCAGAAATCAGAATCTCAATCCAAGAGATCAGACCTGTTAGAACTGTAAGATTTATGATTTTGGGGTGGTGCAGTTGTATGACATGTCCAGGCTTGGGGATTCAAATCAAGTGCCTGGCTGAGTATACATGTGGATTAACTCCAGGTACTCTGGTTTCCCCCCAGAGACCGAAAAACATCTTGGGAACTGGCATCTCCAAAGTTCTGGTTGGATGGATGGTCGTAGAGCATCTTCACAAATTTCTGTGAGGGTGGCTGACAGGCCACACGTCTTAGTAGAGCCGGGGGAGACTTATGGGAAAAACTGTTTGAGTTCGCAGATTGAAACGATATTAGAAAAACTGGGAGAATAAACTTTAAATATAGAGCAGTGTGGCAAAAAGATCCTTCTAAAATAGATGTATCTCTGTTTCACACAACTGTCCGTGTTCTGAGTGCAGGTGCGTGGTCATAATGAGGTGTAGGTGGTACTTCGGGTAGGATTTATTTAATAATGCCAATGTTGCTTCATAACTCCAGTGGTTGTTACTGCATAGATATAATTCCCAGCATGGCATAAATAATGCTTTCTATAAAAAAATTGAAGAACTTGAAAAAAGATTGTGCATGGTAGGAAATGAGCCTGAGTGATATACAGTACAAGGTTTAACATTAGGGGGCACCCGAGTCTAGTTACTGCATCTTATTATGGGGTTGGACGATCGACGAACGAAAGGTTTTATTATTTTAAGTACTGTAATGCTGTTTTTTCAACATTGCACACAGAAGCACCATTTTGCGGCAAGCAGCGCCGGCCCCCTTTTCAAAGCCTATTATAACGTGCTGCCTAAAAAGTCAGTAAGCGCTATATTTAAATGCATCACATGCTCGCTGCCTAGCAAAATATAAAAAGAGAGCTTCAAGTTTCCCGTCTTCCGTTAGGATCGTTCTGCATGTGTGTAATTCTCATTACATGGAAGCTTTCACTTGGCCCACGCCAGCAGCACTGGGCTCACTCTCCATTGCAATAGCAAGTCTGGGCTGCCAGAAAGAGCAGCTGGCTGGCTGGATCTCATGTCACTGTGTGTTGTTCTTTGCACCACTTGGACTGTGACCTCAGTGCTTCTTAGCCCTGACATGCACTATTCTGTCACCACTGCTACAGACATGGTCATATGCATACAATTACCGGTAACTAGGGTTTAGGGTTAGGTTAAGGCTCCAAGACTATGTCTGAAAAATAGCCAGTCTGATTCTTGCTCTCGGCAGATCAATCTCACCATTAGGCTGTTGAGTAAGACCTTTAAACGTAATTACTCCAGGGGTGCGGAACACTGGCTGACCCTGTGATCTGACCCCAAACTTCACTCGCTCCTGTGTCTTCACTCTCCATGGTGAGAGAAATGAAAAACAGAATTTCCAACATGCAGATCAATGAAGTACAACAATAACATATTTATAAGATGTTTCCTAGCTAGCTGGATAGCCATTGCTAGATCCCTCCATCCATCCATCCATCCTCCACCATTTTTCCGGGTCCAAGTCATAGGGGCAGCAGTCTCAGGAGAGATTCCCAGACCTTCCTCTCCCCAGCTACCCCCTCTGGGTCATTCCAGAGTGGCCTGCATCTGCCCCGGGGCCACCTCCCAGGTTGACATGCCAGGAACACCTCCCCAGGGAGGCTTCCAGAAGGCATCCTAGACAGATGCCTGAACATTGTTATCATCTTCCCAAACTGTCAGCCAATTGGATTGCTCTAGTGAAGTCATTAAGGTCCTTTGCTGAGGGGGCAGACCATTTCAACAAGGCAAGACTTCCCTAGTTTTCTATATCGTTATAACGATATCACGATATACTGGCTTAAGACCGCAACCAGTCGCACTGAGATCATTGAAAAGAAAGCAAACATGAATATGTACATTAACTACATTAACTTGTGGGCTCCTTCTCACTCAGCAGGGGGTTGAGGTGAGGTCGCTGATGTCAGTCTGATGGCCAGAGCCTAGGCTTGCCAGCGGTTTCCCCCCTTGGTGAGAAACAGCACAGCTTCAAAGGAATCCAGGGTCAGAGTCCTGTGGGGCCAGCAGCCTCACACTCTGGAACACAGATGGTGCGTTAGCCTGAAAGGCATGTACAAGCACTCAAAGTGCCCAGTAGGTATGTCTTCTAATCATCCCCCTGCTGGATGCAGACTAGGTGGTAGGCGCTTGTAAGTTCCAGCTTGGTAGAAACCTGCTCAAATGCAAATGGCGTGTGTGACGATGGGTTCTTGAATGTTTTTTCATTCAGTCCCCAGTAATAAATACACTGGTGAAGTGACCCATCCTTCTTACTGATGAAGAATCCTGTCCCCACCAGTGAAGAGGCACGCTAAATAAGTCCAGAGGCCAGTGACTCAGTGATACATTTCTCAATGGCCTCCCGTTCAGGCTCCATCAATCCACTCTTGGGAGGAGAGGTTCCTGGCAACAATTCAATCACACAGTCATAGGAGCAGTGTGGAGACACAGGCCTTGCTTCGAGTCATGGCACTCTTCCAAGGTGGAGAACAGACCAGGTATTTCCGCCATCACTGTTCCACCAGCTAGTCCCTGCTCATGAGCTGCCACCAGGCAGTGGCCTGAACAATAACTGCTCCACACGATAAATCGCACTAGTGTGCTAGTCGATGCGAGCGTTACATTTCCTAAGCCATGGGTGCCCTAGCATGATGTGTGACTGGGGAGTTAAGGAGCAAACAGACGCAGTGATTTCCTGATAACATGAGACTCCCTGAGCTGGTGGATTGGGTCATTCCCTTTACACCCAGGTTTGGCTTCAGCCTCAACAACCAGTACAATAACACAGAGGGTGAGAGCAGGAATCGCGGTCAAGGTCCAGACGGGGGTTATTTCCTTTGGCAGAAAGTTGAAGGTACAGGCGGGGCAGGCAGAATCTAAGTCAGGAGGTTGGTAAAACAAGAACCGGTAACGCACTGCAAACAAATCTAAATCACAATCCAGGAGGCAAGATCCGAAGGCAGGGAAACAAGGCCGAAAACCAGAGCACAAACTGAACAAGAACACTCGAATGCAGGAGGCAAACCAAACTGACAATCTTGAAAGGAGCAGGAGGTACAGGCAAGTATAAATAATGTAAGTAATTAAACCAACAGGTGCAACTAATTCAGTTAACGAGGTAATAACAGCCACAGCTGTGAGTCTCTTGAATAGGAAGTAATATGGGGTAAGGCATTCTGGGTAATGTAGTGTAGGCTAAGACTGATCCTGGAAAGCCATGGGCACGAACACACCCCATACAAATGATGGCTTTTGAACTTGACTTTGGTAACAACTGGGATGATCCTTTTGCTCATTGGCGTGAAGAACACAACATCCATCTGACATCCACCCATCAGACTACAGCACACAACTGCTAGAGGTCCTGGTCTGGATTTCTACTTTCTGGACCTGAAATTGACACCGCTGACAACTGCACTTTGCATCAGTCCATCTCAAATGAGTTTGGGCCCAGAGATGCCTTGTATTTGTAGATGCCTCAACAAACTGTGTTTACTGAAAAACTCATGAGCCTATGTGGTTACATTCATTACATGCTTAAAGATCTCGGGCACTCAATATTGGTTTGTGACATTTCTCTTACCGAGTGAGCTCTCTGAATTCCTTTTAATGATATTATGAACCAAAGATGGTGAAATCCCTAAATTCCTTGCAATTGTACCTTGAAAAAATTTGTCTCTGAACATAGGCTGCTTTGCACAAAATGGTGAAATTCGGCCCACCCTAGGGCTGCTCAATTATGGAAAAAATCACGATTACTCATATTGCTCATCGACTCTGGAAACATATTACATTTATTGCACATAACGAACAGCAAAAGATGAGGGTTTGCTACTTTGGCTTCTTTCTTTCTGTATTAGTTGGTTTTTTAGGTATTTTAGGTGGTTAAAGAGATTTTCTGTGTTGCTGAATGGTGCAGACACCACTGAGTAGCAAAGCTTGCACATAATGTTTTTGAGCCACATCTGTCTCTTCAAATCCAAATTGTTCCTGCACCAGTGAACTTACTTAACTTTTCTTGCTGACTAAATGCTGCTGCTCCTCTCCTCCTTCTGCAATCTTTACTCGCACTGACTTTTTAAAACACCACCACCAGAATACACATTTGGAAGGGGCGGAAGTGTGCATGCGCGCAAAATAGGAGTTTTTCGATGATACATTGTTTTTGTGATCGCTTGGAGCTGAAATTGAAATAAAATTTTTATTAATTGTACAGCCTTAGCCCATTCTTATAAACAACTGAGCCTTTCATGGACCCTCCTTTTATATACAATCAAGATCACATCAGCAGTAGCTTATTTACCTATCTGCGGAATGTCCCAACATTCCCATGGTAGAAAAAGCCCAAAGGCCCAAGTTGGACCTGTCCAACTTTTTCGGAATATGTTGCAGGCACCATATTTAGAATGAGTATATGTTTACAAAAATAAACTTTACATATTTTCTTTGTAGTGTTTTCAGTTATGTATGAATAAAACAGAAGTTAGAATTTAATTAATCACTGCTTTTGGTTTCTATTTGCATTTTGTACACTGTCACAACTTTTGTTGCCCTATTTTAAGTTATTTTACTATTTAATCATTCATTTGTTATATATTTTAGCCATGTATTTATTTATCTATATTATAATGTATTAATTTATCTCTTTATTTTTTATCCATTAATTGATTTTGTCTAAGTATTTATACTTTTTTTAAGTAAAAAAGTATTTTTAAACAATTCATTAATCACTTTTAAACACTTCACCCTTACCTGCCCCTTCACTTCTTAAAGTTGGACTATACAATTTATACTCACCGTCACTGAACACATCTATAGCAAAGGGCTGTGATACCTACCTCTATGAGCCATCATTACTGCCTGGAAAACCTACAAACATGGGAAAGATACATACATGCATACATACATATAACAGTACAAACAAACATTATTGACACTCATCGATGCAGAACAATACCTTACACACCCAAGGGCATAAGGTTGCTATTATCATGGGTCCTCATTGTGGTCACCACTCCTGCTGGGGGAACCCAAAATTAAAGATATACTGTAGTCAGTAGAAACAATATAAGAACACCACTAGGTATGGACACCACTAGGCATATGTTATTGATGCCTAAGCAATTCTTAGCAGGGTTAGGACATGACCCCAGCCCAAAGAACTCAGAATCTTGAACCAAGAAGGGCCAAATAAAATTATCACTACGGGGCTTCCCATTTAGGAACTGCTAAACTACTTACATGAGTCTTAAGCCCACTAAATATGCACCATACTTACCAGGGCCGGTATGCATAAAACTTCTTAAGAATGGTCTTAAGATTGGTCGTACAATTTGACTCAAGAGTTAAAAACTTCTTAGCAAAAAGTAGGACCTAAGAGCGTCGTATAAAGATGCTGAAAGTTACTTTCAGCAAAGTCCAAGCCCAATTCAGAGTCAGCACTTAAGTGTCGTGGAATGAGGACTACAAATAAAATCCCGCCCCAACTACTGAGTTCAACCAATAGAGGAGCTGCACGGTGAATATATTAGTGACATCAAACCATTAATGTAGGGCTTTATACAACACACTTTTTTGTGATTATACCTTTAATTGGTTGTACTTAAATCTACCTAGCACATCACTGATCAATTTTCAGTAATAGATGCACATGTTGTATATATTATGGGTCAAACGCAAAAGTCATAGCAAGACAATGGATTCTAAAATAAAACCTAACGGGACGACAAACGAAACGGTTCTATTGGCACATTTGGTCCTTAAATGGAAGGAGGCGTGCATCACCTCGGACAAGGCATTCAGCAGAGGAATGTGAAAAAAGGTGGTATAATGTTTTATTTACCTTGTGAAAGGAAATCGCAGCTTACAAAGCAAGCATGCAAGCTATAGGTTTGTGTCATTACTTATATTGCTCACATGACCTTCGCTATAATAGATTATTATTATTATTTCCCGTTTCTCTTGTTAACACACAGACGGGGGTCCACCATGTAAACCTGTAAATGGCAGAGATAGTAGAGGAGATATTGGGGGTGTCTAATGAGTCCATTTGCGGCATTGCATGTGTACAAGATCCTGCACTGATAAAACTTAAAGAGTGTCACAGAAGGTATGCTGTAAATGTGATGGCATAACTCATGATGTGTAAATAAAACTAATTTGACACCTTTATTCCATTTGAATGATTTGTTTGTTTATTCTTTATAGCACAGCATTTCAGGCATTATTGTCGTCATTATTGTTGTATATCTGCAGGATGTCCTTTCTTTGATGGAAAGTGCAACTCTTAACTGAGTCTTAAATAATTTAGCAGCTGAGACCTACTCTGAACACTTATGAATTTTTATACATGCCACTTACTCTTAAGTCTGAGAGTAAGAGCAAAATCACGTTACTCTTAGAATTGTGACGCATTTAAGAGTGAAATTTTGTGAAAAATTTGTGAAAGTTTTATGCATACCGGCCCTGGAATTAAAAGGAATTTTGAGGGGGTTGTATCTTTTAATTTATACAACACAATTACCACTTTGCAGACACAAATTATTTTTTTTATTGTGAAACAAACAAGAAATAAGAAAAAAAAGAAAATCTGAGCGTGCAACTTGATCTGTACTTCTCTAGGTCCCCGACCTGTGTGGAGAGTTCCTTGGTCTTCATGCTGTCACTTGCTCGGTGGTAGCCCTTACTTAGCGGTGTTGCACTGGTTTTGACTTTGGGAGCTATCAGAACAGGTGTATATATAATGACATCATTTGACACATTGCTCACAGGTGGACCTTATTTATTGAATTAAGTGGCTTTTGAAGGTAGTGGTTGGGGCTTCAAAGCAAAGGGACTAAAAACATCACCTTTTTACCACCTATCACCTTTTTATCAGAGGAGAAACTTGTGGAAACTTTCTCTCTAACCCAATTCTTAGCCTAACCCCAATTTTAATTGTAACCCTAACCTTAGCTTTCATGCTAATGGCAATGACAAGCCTAGCCCAAATATTAACATGAATCAGTAGCCATACCACCTGCGGATCAGACTAAGTAATCCATCTGAAGCTAAGCAGGTTTTGGCCTAGCCAGTACTGGGTTTGGAGATCACCTGCCGCTGGAAGAGGTTTTGGTTTGGCCACCGTTCAACCCATCCTGCGGTCTGTGTTGATCCCAATGCTCCAGTTGTTACAGGTTATAAGTGTTGTTACAGCAGTGACAGGGACACCATGCTGTTAAAATGGTGCCGTTCTTTGGATGAGATATAAAACCAAGGTGCTGACTATCTATGGTTGTGAAAGATTCCTGGGCATCTTTCAAAAGAGTAGGGGTGGTACCCTGATGTCCTGGCTAAAACTGCCCACTGTGGCCCTTTCACATCTGCCCCCCTAATCATTTCCTATATCTAATTAGTGAATTCTCTCCCACCCCTTCACCACCTTAGCTACTGTGTGGTGAGCGTACTGGTGCAGAACGACTGCCGTTACATCATCCAGGTGTGTGCTACAAAGTAGTGGTGATTGAAGTGACTCCCCATTACTTCTGTAAAGTGCTTTTGGTGTCTTGAAAGCGCTAAATAAATGTAACATTAATTAATTCAGTTTAAACCTAATAATAACCCTAATTGTTATCTTCAGAATCAGAAAAACTTTATTTATCTTGATGGTAACCTCAACATTTATCCATGCCCCATAACGGACATGAAAAAATATCCTTGCTCCTAATGGAAATACTACCCCCATCCATATTTTGTAAAATGACTGAAATAGAGGACTATCAAGAAACAATTTGTTGCAAAATGTTTATGCACTAAGTGTACCACAAAACACATGATGTCCTTTAAAAAAGGGACATGTAAATCTTTTGAATTTGAAAATTAGTGAATTCTATTATAAACCCAAAAGAGGCATATCATGGTTCTTACATGATTTATAATAGCTCAATATTCACTTCACCAGTTCCACCTTCAGATGACAGAAAAAAAATCATTCCATGTGAATATATTAAGATGCTCATTATTTACCCCTTAAGGTCTGTAACAAGTAATTTCCATGAAGATTGCAGCACCATATTTTTATACCCACTACACATCTATCATAATTAACTGATAGTTTGGAAGATTTCCCAGAATGCAGTGGAAGGTAAATAGGAGCTGGAGCAGTAGGCAAGAGGCTTTGGATCAGAGAGTTCATTAAAAAGTGATGCGATTAATTGATCTGCATGGTTATTTTGGCAGATATGTAATAATCTCCCTTATTCTGCCCAATGCCCAAGTGTCATCATTTCTGAGAGGAGAAAACATGGTTAAATGCCAACTGTTGGCATTATCAGTCTCTAATTATGCATTTCAGGGGCATCTAATTGCTTGTCCACTCAACACAAAAGACATTTAATGACTGTGCTCTTGTAATGAATTATGACAGTCCTGCCATTAGCTGCAGGTACATACAGTCATGTGAAAAAGAAAGTACACCCCATTTTAGGTTTATGTTTCAAGACAATTTCAAAAAAAAATAAATAAATAAATAAATATATTGGCCCACTCTTCTATACAACATTCTTTCAGTTCACTGAGGTTTGCAGACATTCCTTTGTGCACAGCTCTCTT
>JAODKM010000332.1:0-12694 GCA_026780845.1 Petrocephalus sullivani
CTCGTTATTTTCCTACGAA
The DNA here is from genome assembly GCA_026780845.1 of Petrocephalus sullivani. Taxonomy (NCBI): domain Eukaryota; kingdom Metazoa; phylum Chordata; class Actinopteri; order Osteoglossiformes; family Mormyridae; genus Petrocephalus; species Petrocephalus sullivani. Next base: position 20 of record JAODKM010000332.1, read on the forward strand.
CTACGTTATCTTGTTCGTTATTCACAGTTCGTTCGTTGTTTTGGGAAAGCCACCCCTGGCCAGTTACTGGGGGCCGATATTAGGCATTTTGCCGATTTTCAGTATCAGTGTTTTATTTTGACGCTCACCCATATTAAGTAATTACAAGGTGTGCTACTGTGGCTCCGCTGCAGTCTCTTCCTCTACTCTTTGCTCTCATCACGCTGCTTCATTTAATGTCCCGCCCACAACAACCTCTGATTGGCTATATCACATGAGTAATAGCCAATAAACATTGAAGCCTTGCTATCACTGACACCACACACACACAGCGTGAAGCCCCAAGGAGAAGAGGAGAGAGGAGTTTCAGTTGAGCATGGACTGTGGCTGAGATTGGAGGGTAAAGCAACTGATGTTCTCAAATTAAAACATTACAGCCTTACACACTGAAGTTACAAAACACCACGGAGCTCCTTTGAGCCATTTCCATAATGAAAAGGCTGCTCGCTTTCCCAGTTACACTGCTGAAAATGCCTGACTAATGACCCTCATTGGGGTGATAATGCGAGCCTACGGAAGCATCATGCATTCACCAAAGAATAACAGACTGGATTTTTTTTCTTTAGTGAATGCAATACACTTCTGTATGAGCCAGCAATGTTACCTAGCTGGCAACGGTGTCTCTTAAATGCCAAACTCTTATGTTAAGCAAAAGGTATTAATGGAATTAAAGAATCTATTAATTTGAATTGTCCAGCTCAGACATAAGTTTTATTAGATGCTTTATTTTTTGCGTCTTATTCTTGCCACAACTGTTATGAATACTTAGGAATCTGTAAAAAGTATACACGGTTTTTCTGTTTTATATTGTATAATGGATCATTTGCCATTAATTTAAAAACAGCAGCCTTACTCTAATAGCTGACTTTGCAGATGGATGCAAAGAAAGCACATAAAAGCAAATGCATAAATCGGTTCCAAATATCGGTTGTTGGCCCCATTAACTTCTAATAATCGGTATCGATATCAGCCCTGAAAAACCCATAGCGGCCAACCTCTAGTTTTCCCCATCCTCTGCATTTCTGTTCTTAGTATTAGAATTGGATCTCTGTTATTAGTCTTCGGCTATTGAAGATGAGGTAAAACGAGTACACAAGAACACAAACACAGTCAAGCATACATACTGAGAAACAGCTGTAATGTGTAACTAAGGCTGGATTCCACTGACCTCCTCGTCATCTGGCTCCACGTCTTCAGCATCTGCAACACTGAGAGATGCAGCAGGCTTGTGCCAGGACAGCTTCAGGTCCTGGTTGTAAAACTTCACGCCATGGATTGCAGCCTACAAAAAAAGTTGAAAAGTAAAGGGAACCAGTAGCAGAAAAAATTATGAACTACCAGAAGCTACAAGACATGCAAGTTAACTCATGCAAGCCATGTCTATGCAGGTTCACCCCACTGAAGAAAATCACCAAATCTGAAGGACCCATAGGGCAGTCCTTGAAAGAGTATGGGCCAAGTTTCAGAGAGGGCTCATATTGCACAAAATCTGCACAAAATCCTATACCACAATGAGCCCAGCAAAAAAAACAAAGGAGCGAAACAAATGAATTTGGGATAACAGCATGTGTCTATTTTTGCAACAATTGGGAAACTTTTGGTACCATAATAAAAAGTACCAAAAGTACGGTACTTCTTTTGCATTGGTTTTCCACTGGCGTAATCACTGGTACCAGCGCTGAATAAAAGCACAATGTTCAAAAAAAATTATAATAATAAATTAATCTAACATCGCAAGCTATACACACGCAGTTCTTACATCGCTAGTCAGCTACATTACGATCAGACTTTTTAGTTCTCTGTGGACATTACAGTGCAGGGGGTTAAAGCTCTGCTAAAAGATTTTTACTGAGGCATGATGGGGGGGGGGGGGGGGGGGGGGAAAGGGAGACTGAGGGCTGGGGGGCCGAGTCCCAACAAACCTCCTCTCTCGGCTGTTCTCTCACCCCGAAGCCCCAGAGACATCAGCTTCTCTCTCTCCCTCTCTCTCTTTCTCTCTCTCCCTCTCTCTATCTCTTCCTCTCCCTCTCCCGCTCCCTCTCTCAGCTTTGTCCTTCAGCTCTCCACACCTTCCAGCTTCACACTCTCCCATCCGTTTAATTTGCTTTTATTAGTGGCATTTTGATTGGACGGGTTGGGAGGAAGACACCGGGCATCAGTAATTTGACACGTTTTAATTTAGGGGGGAAAAAATCAGCTGTCTCAGATTTTTTTTTTATGGGGTAAAATGTCCTTCTTTTTGGACAGGCCTTTTCCCACTTCCTCCTCTGCCTTTTCTTTTTCCCTCCATGCGCATCCTCTCTGCCTCCTCTGCGCGTAGGAGTGTGCCCGTGGGGGCCGGCCGCAGGCTATGGGGAGCGCGGGCATGCTGCTCCGCTTCTCTGCTCACTGACCCTCCTCCCCGCATCCCCAACTCTCAAAAGCTGATTCAGCTCCCGGCAAACGGACTCTCTGCAAACTGCACCGCGCACGGCCTGCCGCAGCTGGATCCCCGTCACACCGGTACGTGTGTGCATGTGTGTGTGTGTGTCAGCGTGCGTGCGACTGAGTGTGTGTGTGTGTGTGTGTGCGTGAATGCGTGCGTGCGGGCATGCGCGAGTGTGTACACAGTACATGCGTGCCACTGCGTGCCACTGCGTGCCACTGCGCTCCGGCTCCACTTCTGCCTCTGTCACTTTCGCACGCCGACAGTGAGGTGCTTGCCATCCGTCAGCTGGAGTCCTGCGTGTGTCAAAGTTGCTCCAGCTTACAGGGGTTACAGATGTCAGCTGCATCGTGCCGTAGCCGCGCGTTACGGACATGGCGTGCTCCATGCAGCCTGTAAGACGGGCTCTCCTTCGGCAATTACTCACTGTAAGGTTGTGTGTCGATACGCAAAACGGGATATTTACAGTTTTTACTCTGTGTCTCTCTCTCCCTGGCTTGTTTTTGGTCCAAAATGCTTAAAAATGTTTGGAAACTGTATTGGACAAAATGGTGAGGCTTTAAGTTATTAGATAGCGCTTCTCTCCCCCCTTTAAAAGCATTCAGCGCGTAAAATAAAAATGCGCTGCTAGCAGTCCCCAGTGGAATGATCTACAATGAAACGTTAGACCTCTGACACGCGATCGCCCGACGAGGTGACCGAAAGCCTCTTACGTGCTAAGGTCTGATGGAAAAGGATGAAAGCGATTTAATGGGCACAGGAAAAATAATGAGATAGAAACGGTAAATAGTTTGTCCCTGTTTCTTAGCTGGAGTTTTGACGCTAAGTTAAAGCGGGTTCTACCCGCCCCTGAACCGACCTGCTCAAAATGACGCCTCAGGAGCATCTGTGTGTGTTTTAGGGCCAAAAGTACGACTTCCTTTAAATTTGACATGACCTTTATTTAAAGAAGTAGCCAAATCGCATTATTAATTTCTATGGTTACACATTTTGACTTACGGGGCCTGTTTATTTATATGTGGGTGTGTTCAGGCTGCTTTTAGAGATAAGTGGAGCTTTGGCGGCTATCAGATGCTAAACGACAGGGGGTGTTTGTAACGTGAACCAGGAGTGGGGAGCTGCAGATGGGCATGGGATCTGGGGGCACCTGCTTTCTGAGGGCTGGCCTAGTGCAAGGGACAAGCAGAAGTGGTGTGCTGTCCGCGTGCAGCATTTGTGCTGGTGCAGGACCTTTACAGCGACTGACAGGTGTAGGGTTGGGGGGGTATTCAGAAGGTGGGTTTGGGAGGCATGGTTGAAGGAGTAAAAGAGACAAGTTGATGGCGGCCGGTGCCATCTACTGGGGTATCTGAATGGCCTTTGCCAATTCCCTTGCGAAATTTAAACAAAAACGTTTGCGTAAGCGAGCATTTAACATATAAGCCAAACAACCATCATGCAGACATTGCCGGCATTATGAATTACATATGATTCTTTAGGTGTCAAGCCCAGGAACTGCGGTACAAGTGCCTCAGTGTATGCAGAATCCAAGAAATTAGGCTCAGAGCGCCCGTTGGAGTGACGGCGGTTCTCCGCTGAACACACCTCTCTTCAACTCTCATGAGCAGCTTATTGGTTTCAAAACCATAGCACGGGATATAAAAGGGCCACCGGCAGCCGGAGCTGCAGGCGGAGAAGGTGGTGTCTAGCGGCCCGTCGATCACCGGCATGGGCTCCCGTGTCCTGCAGAGATAGCTGAGGAACCCAGCGACGGCCTGATGGGCCGGCCGGAGGGGGGGACGCTCCTAATTTGTGGTAATGGGGGAGCGCGGGCAAAGACAGGGTTTGTCTGTGCTTATTTTCAGCTGGCCTGTGATTCACACAAACCTGCCTCGCATTGACAGTGCCGCCGAGGAGACGGAATGAAACCGCTCTGATTTATGAGGGGGACTTTTAGTTTAATTACTTGCTACACACGCTGATATACACAGTGCCGGGCCGTTGTACCAAGGGACAGACGTATCTGAGAGTTTCACTAACAAGAAAGACTGGTGCTGAAATTGTTTAGTTTTCTTTTTTTCCTCTCTTTTTTTATGTCTCCTGCGGTTATCTTGTAACTGATATTAACGCGCCCGTGCATATTACACAATGTGAGAACGCCTCATCCTTCCCCTCTACCTCTATCTCTCTCTCTCTCTACCTCCCCTTCTTCCCTGCTCCTCCTCTCTTGCAATGGGCTTGTTGTCGCATCTCTGTCGCATTTCCCACCTCATTTGAAAAACTGCGTTAGCCTTGACGGCCACCACCCCCCTACCCCCGGCGTCCCGTCTGCATTCGTCCCGTCGAGCAAAGTCGAGCTCCCTATTGGCTCTCACCTCAGGGTAAAAGCATCAGGCCGGGGGGGCAAAAGCAAGCACAAGACTCTCATGAATCTGGCAGCGTTTTGGAGTCCATGGGCCATCGAGGCCAAGCAGCCAAACGAACTGCGATCATCGTCGGGTCCGTGGCGGCTCAGCTCACCCTCGGTAGTGCTCTTTGTCACAGAAGAGCCTGAAGTTCCGCACTAGAAAGACCCTCGAAATAGCAGCAGAATTCAGGGCTAAACTGTCCTTTGGGGAGAGCCAGCGAGGTGCTGGTGCTGCGATCTTTGTGGGATGCCAGCCATTCGACTCACTTACCTACACCCCTCACTTCGTTCATTAAAGGCTTGACATGAGACAGTTCAGCCAAATTAATTAAAAACATGAGTCAGCCGCTGCACATTTGCCTATAAATTGGTATTGACCTATTGGGAGAGGAGGGTGGGGGGGGGGGGGGGCTTTGGGCCCAATAAAAGGTGGGGGTGGTCGTCCTCAGATGAATGGAGTTCCTTCACACTGATGCTAGGAGACAACTGGATATCATATACCTCATGCGGAAGCTTCTCCCAAAAAATACAGAATAAATCAGCCAGCCCTGTCTGTTCCATGTATCCGTGTCTGACAGCTGTCCATTCAGCGTCCATTCAGCTCATCTCTGGCTACCTGATAAAAGAGCACTGAGAGAAGGAGGGGTAGGAAAATACAGAGAGACAGGAGACTCTGGGAGACAGGATGGTGGAGGGACAGCAAACGAGAGAGGCGTCCATCTCCATGCCTCCCATTGCATAGGCCAGAGCTGGGGGCCAGGAGAACTGGAGCAGCTCTACTTTGGACTAAAAGTTTTTTTTTTTTTTTTAGAGAGAGAGAGAGCAAGTGAGAGGGCTGAAAGAGAGGGAGAGTGAGTGAGAGAGAGAGAGAGAGAGAGGGAGAGAGAGAACGGGACCCATCGAGAGCGACTGCAGTCAACCTGAGTGATTAAAGGAAATGGAAAGAAGAGAGAGGTGTTTTCCCCCGCAAAGCTTTATTGCTCCATGCTGTTGGTCCCTCAGAAGAATATACGAGCGACGCGGATGGCGATCAGCTGGGTGAGCGTGAATCTTTCCCGTCCTCCTCTGTTGCTGCTGCACCTTTAGCTCAAAACTCAAGGTGAATGGCGAGTTGTTCGGTGTAACTTGTGTGAAAGACATCCTCCGTCAGACAGAGCACAGGGGCCTGGCAAATTCATCTGCGGAATCTGAGGACTAACGTAACTGCGAAAGCGCGTGAGAAGATACTCAAGGGGAGTATTTCTAAGCAAGCCAGATGCACAAGGTAAAGCTAATGCAATTCATGAATAATAGTGCATTTCAATTTGTCCATACAATTTTTTATTTAATTTTATTATAATACGGATAATTATTATTATCTGCAGATTTTTTTAAAGATTTTAACGATAGGGTGCCGTGGCAAAAGTTTGTGAGGTGTGAGAAGACCTGGGAACCTTTGCACCGCTGTCTGACTTTGAGTGGCGCTTTAAGGACCATAAGGTCATAACGAGATTTTATGGGTCGTTAGCGTTCCCGTCTCTGCGAGTGTTCCTGATGTACGGGATTGTTTAAGGAAATTAACATGTATCTGCAACAATGACGCAGAAACTTTCATGTAATGGCTGTTTATTTAAATATTTATTGATCAATGAGATTTGGAGCAGGCCTGAGGTGGGGATCATACCCCACTAATAGGTATGGGGACACGAGCTGTGAGGGGTTGGGGGGGGGGCCGGGGCCCTGAACTGGAGGCACAGGCAAAGTGCAGTGACAGCTCCTGCTTGGGAGACATACTTCTTTATATACCCATATGAACAAGGGCAACTATGGAATGTAAAGAAGTATGTATCCCAGGTAGGGGGAGACCCAGCGCATTCTGTCAGAATCAGACTAGGGCACACAGCCGGAGAGAAGGGCGTGCATAGGCGGAGAGATGGGGCGTGCATAGGCGGAGAGATGGGGCGCGCATAGGCGGAGAGATGGGGCGTGCATAGGCGGAGAGACAGGGCGCGCATAGGCGGAGAGACGGGGCGCGCATAGGCGGAGAGATGGGGCGCGCATAGGCGGAGAGACGGGGCGTGCATAGGCGGAGAGACAGGGCGTGTGTGCCGTGCCAGATGATCCCGAGTGACATGGGAATGAGGGGCTACAGACCCCAGGTAGCCCCCCCCCCCACTCCTTTACTGAATCATGTCTATTTCTCTGATTGCGAAGTGTCACCTCAGTGCGACTGAGGGAGTGGGGCTGGCAACCCCGCATAAACAAATCTGTGCATTTTTTGGCCTCACACTCACTCGTCCGTACAGCCCGAACCGCCCGCTAGACATGCGATCGCTAATAAAATAAAGCACCAGACTACAGGAATTTAACAGTGGCCAATTTAATGGGTAGTTAAGCGCCCGGATGTAGCCCGTACAGATAAGATCAAAGTCAGCCCTGATGCTCCTTCCTAAGGAGGGAAACTACGGCTAAAATATTCAAGAGAAATTTCCGGTTAAACACACATTGAATAGGACAGTGATGATGACTTCAAGTCAGCCAGGAGAGGACAGCAAAGAGGACCAGCGGCGGGGGGAACTTATCTGTGATTACGGGGAACCGGAATGCTCGGGATGGCCTCCTAATAAGCCCATATTCCCCACTGAAGGGTGGGCAGGGAAGCCAGGAGAGAAAGGAGGGGGAGGGGGAGATGTAAAAAGAGGGAGACAGACAGAGGATGCAGGGAAGCAAGAGGGAGAGACGGCCTGAAAGGGACGGAGAGAGGGAAAGGGACGAGGCTCCGGTGAGGGCCAGACCAAGAGGGGAGAGGGGAATGGGAGATGTGCATGTTAGGGGGGGGGGGGGCAGCATGAGGGGCTGGATTGATGATGTTGTTCCGGGCAGGAGGGGGGAGGGGGGTGGGTGTATTGTTCTGTCACTTTGCCTGTGTCAGCAGGTGGAAGCGCTCATCAGGACATTAAATATGCAACAATGCTGACTGCGGCACGGTGCTGAGACGGGCAAAGCCACCGGACCGGGGCCCGGGACACCGGCGGCACCACTCGCAGGCCACGTTTAGTCACGGAGTTCCCCACACGAGGGTCTGCACTGGAGCGCAGTGCGGCCGGGAGCTGGGGGGGTGGGGATGAGGGTTGCAGTGGGACGCCGCATTGGGGTGTGCTGTTTGGAAGCCGGGTACCACCGGGCCGCCCGATGCGTGGCACTTCTCCACGTGTGGACACACTTCCGGCCGACTTGTGGTCTGGGTGCTATGTGAAACGCTCGTGTGCCACGTGCGGGACGTCATTGGCCCTTTTTAGCCAATCTTGTTATTGTTTTCCTTTTCAGCCCGGATGTTATCCTATTATCACTGCAACTATTGCGGCAGTAAATTTTACGGTAAAGATGAAGGTTTTACAAGCAGCGGCTCTGCGCCGGTACGTGGCAGTCAGCAGAAAAGGGGGGGGGGGGTTAGCTGGCAAACAAGACTGCTGTGGTAGGGATCTCGCGTGATAGATGGCGGGGGTGTCGATGGGCACGGGGGAGCATGAAAACCCTCGTTACGGTCGTAATAATGGCATGTAGCTCAGTCATGAGAGTGGCTTCTGCCAGAGTGACCCGTGTCGGCCCGTCGGTGTGACCTTCATGGCCCCTGATTCCCCTGGCTGCCTGTCCTACAGCCTACAAACATAACTGTACCGGACCCAGGAACCGCACACCTCCCACCGACACAGGCGCATCAGGCCTGAGCAGAGCCCCATTTCCGGGATCTGCCCCCCCCTTGAGCTTTGCTGTCTATGCTTCCGCGTTTCCATGTATCTGGGCAGATACGCCTCTGGAGACCAAATGGGATTTTATATCCAGAACATCATCTAACTGGGGTCAGTGCGCCTGATAAACATGCGTCAGGCCGCTCGTTCCACAGCCCCCATTACTGCCACGGCTGTTTATATCTGCTGCATTACGCAATGCCGTCCGGAAAGTTCCAGAAAGATATAAGGAGACTGTGACAGTCACCTGGCCCCCAAAAAAGGCCGAATGTGATAAGACATAGATACAAAATTGTGCTATAATGACAGGACACCTGCTCTGTGAGAAAAACTACTTTGACTGTAATTGGTGTGGCCAGGAGCTGAGTCAGTGCCAAGGACAGCCAGAGATGTTACCCTGGCAAACATGCTGCCTACACACTGGGCCATGACCCGGCATGCCACCCTCGATAAGCGCCGAGTGCTGCCACCGAGCAATCAATGATTTATTTAATAATTACGCGCAGGTACCTGTGTATGGGGCTTCACAGCTGATACGTCTGCTTTTTATTGCGCTAACGAAAGCAAAAGACATTTAATTACAATATAAGTGAATTATTATTTTATTATTATTAATTATACAATTGTACGTTATTATTAATTATTAATTGTACAACAAAAACTCAGACAAACACACTGCAGACATCAACAAAAATATAAAAGCCCTATACATAGGTATGTAACATTTGCATTTGAAATGGTAAATGAGACTCAGGCGTATGGAAATGGGTCCCTGCAGCTCGGGTATAATGACTGGAGTGCGGCTTGCTAACACCCTTCCATATTTCCCCTTTGACATGAATCATGAAAAAAAAAAGAAACCCATAATTTGTTTCAATCAATTAAGGAGACGGTTGGTTATATTTAAAACCCAGTCCTGCCCAGTTAAGGGAAAGCCGCACAACGCGGAACAGGTAACAACTACACTGGCGGAAGTGTCAGTGCATTGCAGCAAGACTGCATCAGTGTGATGCAGGGAAAAATGCACCATGCATTCTTGGCTTTCTTAGGTTCGCATGCGCATGTCCGTGCATTCCTGCAAGGAGGTTACTTAGGGGACGACCAGCAGATGCACCACAAACCATTACATACAATTCTATTCACTCGAGAACCCTCAAATTACTTCACAATATGAAGCTGATATGCTTCTGAAAATTAACAAGTTGGGTAATTAAAATTCAGTGGAGCTGTAAACCAGCGAGATGTAATTAAAAGAACAAGGGCAGTCGGATGACAGCCTTTCTCTTGTCAACGTCAGAGAGAAATTTCTCAGCCGCTTCGACGTTGTTCAACGTTGCTGAATTTTCAGGATTATTGTAGTTACAGAAGGAACAACTTCAAATAAATACACACACATACACACCTGATTATCTTTAATTACAAATATAATTATATACATATTAAAGGCTGCTTTATATAATCTACGATTTTTACAAAAGGGTTAGTGAAAAAATCTTTGGCCCGACATATGGTATAAGGGCTCCCAGTAATTGCAGCGTGATTGAATGCGTTTGTTAAAAGCTGTTGCTCTGCAAATTGTTTTGATTATAGGTCTTCTGAAACAAGAAAATATAATTTTAGCAATCAATTAAATTTCCCTGCAAGCAGAGATAATTATTTACCGCTGGCATGATATTTCTATGGGTAAGCGAAAGACAAGAAACAGTCCGCACAACACGCCCGGCTATTTGCATGCGACCTGCTGTTTCGGGTTGCTGTTTCAGACATCCACGTCCGTGCCCCGGCCTACGCGCGAGTTACCGCTGTACCCCCGTGTTAGACGGGCCTAATTGAGAGCAGCAGGTATGAGTGTCTGCGCAGGCGGCTGTCAGAGGAGCTATGGCAGGTGAGCGGGGACGCGGTGCCCCGGCCTGCATCCCCGATCGGCCGCATCCCTTCAAGTGTGCGGATATTTCAGGAATGCAGAGTCCGTGCTCTGCTTGTTAGCATTCCAGGGCCACGGCAGGGCTTGGGTTAAGAGTGGAGCGCTCGAGAAGGAAGAAAAAGAGGGAGAGGCGATATAAATACAGCTATGTACTGAAAATTAATCACTCAAACGTATATAATATACATCGCTATGGAGTGTTTTAATGGCTGCTGTACATTTGGAGTCTGTTTTTACAGCTGAATTACTGTTGTAATTACTCGCGTTGTAAATATTAATAAGGAGCGCTGCCTCTGTGCATGAGAAATATGACAGGCAGGGTGATGGCCTTTAATTGACAAGGAAGTGTGCTACCACAGCAGTTAAGTATGGCATAAGCTCTCAGGCGCTTCTGAGGCTTCTGAAGGGGGCTTGAAGGTGACAGAGACGACTTGGGTCTTCAGCACGTCCTGCAAACTGTTAGCGTCTGTACTGAAGTCAGTCAGAAGGGGACCAGCAGCCAGTAGGAGGTCCCGCTTGACGCTGCACCTCACAGTGAGGCTTTCCTGTCCAAGTCCCTCAAACCCAGGCACCTACATGCGAGTGTTTTCACTGCGGTTTGTTTTCATGTGGAACTTGTTTTCGGTCTGAAAATTATTTTTATACCTGTCACAAATCCCATAAAATTTCTTCTGACAATCAGAAACGCTACAAAGCTGACAATATGGGACTAGCCTTAGCCGGGACAGGATCCCCCTGAATCCGGCAGACACAGTGCCTTCCTGTGTGTAATAAACTGCTCCCTCAGCTGCTTCTCACTAAGCTCTTTGATCATTCTGACCGAGCCTTTAGTCATTGGTTAAACCGAGAGTCTGGAGGGCTGCTGTGCACAGGACAGATGGCTAACCTTAACACAAACTTCTGCTGTTTTGATTGGGGCATCAGCCAGGAATATGAAACACTCTTAAAGAACTAATATCCCTTCAAACTATTATCTAGCAGTGAAGCTAAATTCTGCAGGCATCTGTCATTAAAGTTTGCTCTTAAAACCCAATGCGCTTTAAATCCAAAAAAATGATTACCAGGCAGCAGTAGAAATAGAAAATCATGACCATATGTTACATAATTAATGTGCAGTTTTACAATTTCAAAACATAAAAGTGACAAAAGTATACATAAACCTTCAAAAAGTATATACACTTATACACAGTAACACATGGTGATGTATTCTTGATTAGAATTAAAAAAAAATTAAGAATTTTAATTTAAATATTTAGAAAATCTTATTTTTAAATTGTATTGCTTAAAAAATATTAAATATATATACCATATTAAATACATAGTAAAGTATTATTGTACTATATACATATAGTATTATCATACATTATAAACTTTTAAATGGCATTTGTTACATATTGCAATTGTTATAATGAAAGTGTAAAAACATAAATGAGAATGGGAAGTATAAACAGTGTAAACTACAGTGTAAACTACAGTGTAAACTACAGTGTAAACTTGGCATGCATCCCCCTGACTGCATCCCAGGGAGCGAAGCGTGTCTAAAGGCACCTTCTTAGTGACTGAGCCAATGGATGCACCATTAAAAATGTGCTGTACTTGGTTAGGGAACGGCAGGTGGGTGGGGCGGCCCGTTAGCCGCACTGAGGGACAGCGCCGGGCAACAAGAGACAACAAGAGAGTGTTTGGGTTTGTGTAAAGAATGAGGAACAGTAAAGCAACAGGCCACGAGGTCCAAAGGCAACTGGCTGGCAAGAAAGGTCTCCCAACCGCTCTTGTTATTCACTAAATGAGAAACAGCGCAATTCTGTCTACAGAACAATTTATTCATCTTATACTTCACATGCTTTTTATTCCTATTTTTGCGTACATTCTTTTCTTTACATCATTTTTGTTCTGCACTATTTGCCATCTATTTCTGTATTTTTGTTAGTTTTCCTGTTCATTTGTCCATTTTTTTGGCTCTTAAAGCCTACAAATCGCCACTCCGGCGTGGCAGCAGTGACAGCGATGGGATGGGATGGGGGTCCGGGCCGACAGAGGGGTTAGGGGTACAGATCCCTGCTTAGCGGCACTCTCGCGTCCGGAGCTGTAAAGTATTTCACCGCTCAAAGATCTAAAAGGCAGAGGTCGGCCCCTGTAAAAGCATTACTGGGGGGGCAGTGGGGAGGCGGGG
>JAODKM010000333.1:0-36895 GCA_026780845.1 Petrocephalus sullivani
TTGTTAGAGTATGGAATAGTCTTCCTGTTAGTGTAGTGCAAGCTAAAACCTTGGGTTCCTTTAAATCAGAGCTAGATGAGATTTTAGCAACTCTGAGCCATTAGCTAAGTTCTCCCCAAACAAGCTTGATGGGCTGAATGGCCTCCTTTCGTTTGTATATTTCTTATGTTCTTAGTTTAATTAATCGAAATAGTGAAATTGAGTGAAATAGTTAAATGTCCAATGTTCTGATTTTAATATTTATTGTTTTTGCCAAACTTCTGTATTTTTCAATGCACATTAAAAGCGAGATTTTACACTATACCAGGGGTAGGCAATCCTGATCCTGGAGTACTGGTATCCAGCAGGTTTTCAAGTAATAGCTGAACCATTTTCATGTACAAAGTTCTTACAGATTAATCAAAAAGCACCTGCATTTTCCTTCAAAGATTCTCCAAGAATAATTGTTACTGCTGGTGCTTTTGTAACTCACTTCTGCTTTTGTCAGCTGATGCTAAATGCTTTGCAATATAATACTGGCAGGTGTAAATCATACGGAAAATGTGTTATTCTGCTTTTAACACAGGATTGATTGTTCATCAGAATGTCTTCTGGTAACAGATTACGTTACATTACATTATATTATGTTTTGACATAAGTATCTGTGGACATGAGATATGGTATGGTGACAGGCAAGAGACAGCTGCAACAGCCTTTAACCATGATGTTCTTTTGATATTACAGAAGTACATTTGGTTATCGTGAAATCTTGGGCAAAAATATTACAAGTTCCTTGTTTGCGTTCTCTTCACAATATTTGATGATGCAGTCAACTGTGTAGCAGACTGCCAGGCTAACAGAAGTATGCCTCAGTAAACTTCATTTCCCAGAAGATATTTCTAGTTGCTCTGTTTGCCTTTTATTACACACTGTTGCCTTTTGACTTTTACAGGTTTTCTCAGTCACTTTCAGATCATTTCTAATCAGCAATTAAATTCTCGAAACTGCTTGTACAACCTCTACACCATCAAGTCAAGTCTCATTCTTTTGGCCAAATTGCAAATGCTTTGGCACAGTCATGCCTACATTATCCATTTCATGTTGGTCAAAATGTATTTTACTGGTACTCTGCTGTGAAGCATATCTTCTATACATGTCTATTACAGTTTTTTTTTTCATATATGTGTCCTGAATTGATAAACTGCCCTCAGATGATTCTTTATTTTCACCAATAAAGGGGAATGTTTATAGCATTATATTGACCAACGCGCAACCATTTCTCAAAAATAACTCAGTGGTACATATCATGAACCTTCAGATGGAGACCATATACTGACAGAGCACAACACAGTGTTACAATGGAAGAACAACAAGGAAATTAATAGGGTCGTAAGCCGCCAGTAAGAAGAAGAGGAGTGAGGCTGCATGGTGGAAGGGTGGGGAGGCAAAACAGAGGAAGAGGTAGACGAGGCCAAGAACAGAGGCACGTTCCTGATGGAAGGGCCACAGCTGTGGACCATGTCCTCAATCATGGCCTTAAATAGAATGTTGGGTGAACAACCGGGTCCTCAATCATTCAAATGTTTCACAGAGACAACGGGTATGTAGTACTACAATATGCACTGTACTGAACTTACTGTAATGCTTTTTATTACAATATTCCACTTGCATTTTATACTATACAGTAGATATACTTTATATAGTTACATACTGTACATATACTGTAGCACATGTACATATGTATGCATATTTATAGTGTGTATTTATATACAGACTGTACATATGAATAGATATATGTGTTTGCGTGTTGCAGTATATATACAGTATGTGTAACTTTGTACTGTATATATGCAATACAGAAAAAGTTCAACCTTTTCATCGTCATTAAAAGCTTAGCCATAGTTTACATCAGAAAATACTTACAGAGTACACTGCTATATTGACAAAATGCCTTGTGACTATCTTGTTCATGAACAATGACACATGAGTTCTTTGACAAATATTTACTTTTGAGGGAGAAAGTTACAGGTTTTTGCAGGTAATCCGTTATGTGGTGCTGTTTGCACAAATTGTTTCAAGAAATGCACTTACTGTTCTGCAAATAATTTAAGAATTAATGAATTAAGAATTTAAGAATGATGAACCAAGGGTACTAAGAATGATATATATGTATATGCACACATTTTCATATGCGCCCATATTGCCAACATATATATTTGCAGGAATAGATTTGGATATCCATCCATCCATCTGTCCTTTTCTCATAGCCATGCAAAATTAGAGACAGGAAGCACAGAGACAGGAAACACAGAGACAGGAAGCACAGAGACAGGAAGCACAGAGACAGGAAGCAAGTCAGAGAGACACAAATCCACCAAAACCGCATGTCATTCAACTGTGGAAGAAAACCAGTCCATCCAGGGGAAACCCACACAAACAGGCAAGAACCTGTGAATCTCCTACACAGTACTGGTTGGTGTAAGAACACCATTGCTATTCACTGAGCTGTCATTTCCCCTTAGAACAAAGGTTCTTGATTAGCATATAATTTAGTTTAACTGAGATGGAATTGTCAATAAAGTTGGAAGTTCTGTTTGTGACTGGAAAATCATAATGACTATATACATGATAACAGACTGTATTATATTATATTATATTATAGAGTAAATGGGCAATACAGAGACAGAGCCATTAATTCCAGTCATTAATAGCAATATTTCCAGCAGATCCATAACTGCAGTGCAGAATTTATACATTTCACAGCCTTTAGTTTCAAACATACATTGTGAGATTTCTGATTTAACAAAAAATGAAAATCAAAAATAGAAAAAAAAACATTACAGCTAATATGGCTCCAAAGGTGAAAAAAAACAGTAATTAATTCAAAATTCTCTCAAAGATAAATACCTCAGTTACACACGATTCTACCTCATACGTATGTAACATTATGTCAAATACATGCACTTACATACATGTTATTTCTAAACCACGACAAAAGTTCCACTTTTTTATGTACAAATTTACTTTTAAGAGTTCCAGATTTCAAGATAAATGACCAAATAATGAAGCGATTATTTAATGAATATACAGAAATGTATATCTTGCAGTGAGGCGGATATCTGATATTTGATATGTATCCACATGGCATTATAACAGACAACTAAGGAATGCTAATAAATTAAGAAAAATACAACAATATAGTGAAAATTAATATGAAATTTAGACAATTTGGACAATACAATGATGAAATAACCCCCCTACCTGCCCCGCAAGGCAACCAGAAGCACCTAGGCACACGGCCTGGATCTCCTCACCAGCTGCTAAATTACCAGGGGACCCTCTGTCGAAAGACGGGGTTTGATACCAGACATCATAGTGATACCTCTGCATTTTTTTTCCAAGTTAATCATACTCAGTACTTCTTATTACTATCCTTCCATTGATTAAAAACTGCTGCAGAAGAGGAGGTAAGATGAAGAAACTTCTCTGTATCTAAGTTGCAGTCATGGCATAGTGCTGACAAGCTCTCCTTACCCATGGATCATACATGAGAGACCTCTTTTATGATTTATGGGTGAGAATCTAATGCACCACTGGGTGGCTCTTCTCTTTACTGTTGACAGTACCATTAAAGTCATTGTTTGTTTATTCCATTATTTAATTTTAACACAATGGATCCATCAAGGAAAGTCAACAACTTAACCTTCTAAAACATGTCAATCTACATGACCATGGCAGTCATTTGGATTATAGTGTTCTTCTGTCAGCTAACAATAATATATCTATTTACAACAAAAAGTGCATTCTTATACCAAAAGGTAAAAAAGCATTTATATAATAAAATGACGAGATGAAATGGTCAGATTTTGTTCTGCGGTGCTAAACCTACTAGGATTTTCCACCTGCACTAAAAGTTATCAACAAATTTATTGATACAGATTCATTGGCACCTAACAGTAGTTTGTTTCTTCTAAAGAAAACATTAAAAAATTACATTAAAAAAACGTAATAAAACAGGTCAAATTAAGTACAAAATTTGTATTTCAAAATGGAATGTATATAGCCGGTTGATTAATTTAAAATGAAAATAGAGAATAATACATATTCCGTTATACACTTACAACTTAACCGTAAGGTTTAAATATTACATTGAAATCTACTGGGAACACTTGCAGAACTCTTTGTCTTCACTAACATTCTGCGTGCTGCATTCTCTTCTTATTCGACGTAAACCAGTTGTGGGGTGAGCTCATGCCTGGAGAATTTCCTTACTGGAACCCTTGTTGTCAGAGGTGCAGGGAGTGCTGCTCTGTTCCTCCCTGGAGCTCAGGGCCTGGGTGTTAACCCGAGAAGACCTTTGCCTCCGGGTCCCATTGCAAACGCAGCGCAGGAGATTCTTGAAGGTCATCCACATTTCCTCATCCTTGTAGGAGTAGATGATGGGATTCATGACGGAATTGAGCACGGCCAAGAGGAGCAGCCAGCGTTTGAAGACCAACACATTGCACTTTTCGCAGTACAGACCGTCCATCAGAAGAACCACCAGTCCTGGGGTCCAGCACACCACAAAGGCCCCTACAAGACACAACCACATGTTGATCTGCTGATAGAGAGACACTTAATCAGAGATAGGATGGTAAAAACTATTTCTGGTGCAAGGTTTAAAGATTATATTATATTATATTAAGGTATTGGCACTAATGATTCTAACGTTAAGATTATAAAAAGTAGCAAATACTGAATATGTCCCTACCAATCCACCCAGGATTGTTTTCCTTAGGATTTCAGTCTGAAAATTCAGTGGAAGTAAAAAAGAATCAATAAGGAAGAAAATAAGGTTTACAAGTTACATTGACCTGTATTTGTCTGAAAATTCCCCGACAAAAGAAAATAACAAGAAAATAACAATGTCTACATTAATCCACATTTGATTTTCACACTTGCACTGTATTAGCTGTATTCATCTGATCGAAAATGCTGCTTAGTGCTGCCGCCAAACCTGCAGAGACAGAAACCCGCCTACAGATGATAAATGTTTTGACTCAAGCAGTGCGTGTCAGAGCTTGTCGCCTTGCTATGTCTGCCACTGCACAAATCGCACAGGAAAAAACACGAGACTGATCTTTGAAAGTTAAGAACACACCCACCCTTACAGCACAGATACAACCTGCATTTGTTTGGACACTGAAAGGGTTTTTTAATGCTGAAATTCAAGCACACTTGGACAAAAACCTTGCACATACAATGTCTCCTTGTATTCATTAGCTCCCCTGTGGCACATTGTATGTCCCCAAAACGTGGACAGACTGATTCTTCCAATTCTTGTTAACTCTGACTCTTGGTCAGAGGCAGAGTTTCACTCGAGGTGTGTGACAACAGCAAATGGCATGCAAAAAAATTACATCATGCAGTGACAAAGCATCCATGTCTTATTAATTTAAGCTTTAAACATCTCCCATGGACACCACCCACCTTCTGACCTCCTGAAAGTACATCGTACAGGTGCCTGGTTAACGACATATTATACATGCAACTGTTTCTTTCGAGGTTTTCATTCAGGTGTAACATTTACTTATTCCAGAATAATTCCTCTGCTATCATTACAAACTATGTAACACTGACTTGAAAACAAAGCAAAGTTGTGTCTAAAATGTCACCAAAAAGTAGGCATTGTGGTATTACCCACCTGACAAAAACTGTATTGCATACATAAGTAACACAAATATGAATTAAAGCACAGCCCTGTGTACATGTAACAAATAATGAAGTATGGATAGATGGTAAATAATGTGATCCACCTTGTTCTACTGAGCTTCACCCACAAAACAGAATTTATTCCAATACTGTTATATAAACAAGTTAAAATTATTGGGCGCCAACAAAAATGTTCACATATTGCACAAAATGAAAGTGCCAGGACTGGTTTAAAGATATTGGGTTACATAAATTGAACTGGAAAAGGGATCCCATCTCGTGACATATCAAATGAAATTTTTCTAAACTGAATATTCCCCAGATAAAAAAAAAAATGCACAAATATACACCTGCTATTTTCTGTGCACCAGCTCCCCTTTGTAAACAGCGATCATGTGTTAGAGAATGACAGTGGCGGCTCAGCGAGGGAGCACAGAAACTCCTCCATTTCCCTCCTATCTTGCAGCTGACATAGCAGAGACACACATCGCGACCACAGAATGCAAGTGAGACATCTGAGCCGACTCTTGAAAGCTAAACTAAAAAAAGTACAATGAATGGAGCTCTTATAGGTACATTTGAAACTATTTACATTAATACTTATAACAACTCGAGAATGACAGCTACTATCATCAAATAAAACCCGCCAAACCTGTACAGATGTGACGAGGGTGGGTCTGATACACATATTGTTCTTACGTGCATGTCGGGCTAATCCATCATGAGTGCCCAACTAGAACGTAAGTATCAGAAAAAGACGAAAAATTGAAAGACAAAGCATGTAAAAAAAAAAAAGCCCTTATTCACAAAGGTAACTCGGCCTGTTTTTCATGCATTTTCAGGTTTGTTTTTCACTACACATTAAGTCTTATGCAACAAGGGATAAAATGAAACTCGTCCCATAATTCATAATTAATAGGTATATAAGGTACATATTCAACTTAAATCCTATAAATTATGATTAAAAATCTGGAATTGCACAATTCAGACTCCTAAAAAAATATATATGTAAGGGTTTGCAAAGTTCATTTCAGGACATTTTATACAATGAGTACAGAAAAAAAAGTGATTTCTGGGTCTTTTTTTCATGTTAATCTTCTTATATGTGAAAATGTGTACAATACCATGACTGCACTTCCAGCTTAGACTTTTTTCATTGTTGAATGTTTCACAGAAGGTTTGGATGGTGCAAACAAAGCCCTCTGGAGCATTTCTTCTGCAATATACACAGCTACAAATAAATAGATCTATATATTGTCGTGTGTGCAATACTTTAATTAGCTGCTTGCAAACCAGTTATCTGCTGGCACCAGACTCAAAAATATTTTGCTGTAACTGACCCGAAACCCAACTTATCAATACTTCGATACTGTAACAGAGCCAGCTATGCTGTAAACACCAGGCTACAGATATTCCATCAAGGGCAGTAATGGCGAGACTCACCTAGCACCAGCATCACAGTCTTGATGAGTTTGATGGGCGTCCTCTTGCGGTTCAGAGAGCCTTTCGTGTGTTTGGACAAAACTGATGTTTTTCTCTTGACATAAATGTATATCCTCAGGTAAATTGCCACCATAATTAGAAACAGCAGCAGATTAGAGACAGACCAGAAAACCAGGTAACTCCTGCTGTATATGGGGGCGAGCGTGGAGCATACGTCCAGATTGCAGATACAATTCCAGCCGAGGCTGGGCACAGCGCCCATAAATATCGAGAGCGCCCAGACCAGCACAATAAGAAGAGTGACTCGCCGCTTCGTAAGGTTACTGTGGACCTTCCAGTTCAGGACAGATATGTAGCGCTCCAGAGCAATGACCAGTAGGTTAGCTAGAGAAGCAGACAGACTAGTATCCAGCAGGCCTTGGCGGACAAAATACATGGGAATGGTGAGCTGTCTGGAGACTCCACCTGTGTTGAACATGAGGTACACATAAGCTATACCGGCCAGAAAGTCTGAGGCTGCAAGGTTGGCAAGAAGGTAGTAAAATGGATAGTGAAACCTCTTGTTAGTCACCACGGCAGCAATGACCATGGCATTGGAGAGAAGGATAAAACAGCAGAAGAATGATCCAAATATCTGCAGGATGACAATGTGTGAGGAGTCCCAGTCTCCCGTCTGGTTGCTGTTTTTGTAGAAAAAGTCCATAGACTGGTCATAGTGGCAGTCAGTCTGGTTGCTCATGTTGCATCAACTCCTACAGAAGATGACTGAGAAATACAGGAAATATTATTTGAAGGAAACTGGATTATCTATATTGTAATAATCCATTTATCGGTCTATCTGAAAGACCGAACGCACCGATCTCACACAAAACCAGACTGAATGGCATATACGAATACAGAAAACGAGAAATTATAACACCTTAATAGCTATACGCAAATCGTACATGGTTGTTAATGAAACAGTTTAGTTGCATGTCGTTTGCCTCGAAAACGTCCGTCAGACTGTGAGAAATAAAACGTCAGACGGGGTGTCCGGTACAAAGTTCATAAGGATGTAAAAAGCAGCACCGTAAACACGCACCGCCGTATGTTTTACACTTTGCATGGAAAACGTAAATGAAGACACAAAAATATACGCAAACAAAACGCGTTCGTCGCTCGTTAGGCAATCTGATTACACCGAAATAAATTCCAGCGGGTTGCGCAAGTAAAATTGCGTCCAGTCGAATACAGTCACGAAACAGATATATACAGTATCTCGCTTTCGGAAACTCGACCGAATGGACCATACGACCGTAAATCAAAGGACTTACCTGGATAATTGTCTGTGCTTGCCACTTATATATTTTTTCCCGGAATGGAGAGTTCCTGTCTTACAGGTTATGCCTCGGACGGGCTACGTTTCCATTGCCGCAGACGGAACTCCGGAGCGTGTGACTGGCTGGCTGCCGGGGAGAAGTTCAGCGAGCGGGCGTGTGCTGCTGCCTGCGCTGCCTGCGCTGCCTCTGCGCATGTTTCGCTGTCACTCATTACAGGACCGTCTTATCGCCTCTATTAGCCTTTCCGTCTCTTAAAAACGATTACGTCCATAGGAAGAAAAAAAAACACACAGCCTCCATCATCGATTTGCGGCTGTTTCCGCAGAACACTAAATACTACTTTATGTAATCCGCAGTTGTATTCCATGCGCAATTAAGCCTATATGGGAATTAAGCCTATGTGAAGGTTTTAAGGGTACTAATGATGTGCCATAGAAGGCCTAATTGAAGGAGAATAATCGATCGATGTTAAGGATTTTAGTTTTACGTTAATATTACGTACAAATATGAACCGCGTCTTAACCGGGGGAACGGGATGCATAAATGCATGTACGTCCACTCGACTGCTTTGGAAAAACTCGGATATAACCTTTGATTTAGAAAGACACATAACGTAGTTCAAGTTTTTGATAATTACGTTTTTTCGACTACTTTAGTTGTGGGTAGTTATTTTGCGATTGTCCATCACTGCATTCATATGGTGTCTCCAAAAGGTACCGTTCATTCAAACAAAGAAATATATACACAAGGCAAACACTGAATAATACACAATAACATAGATATCCCCATAAAGATCATCCTGATTATTGCAGCATACATGAGAGTTTATCACCAAGAGCTGGGGAATTATGCACAATCCACAAGACAAGAACTTTCGGGAAATCCTCTTTTTCCCGTGTGTCTTAGATTCCCGTTAGGATGTGCGCTGTAATGTCACCGTAAGTCTTAGCACAAACAGAAGCCAGACACCGCAAATGATAGCTGTATCAAGGTCTGTTATCTAAGCGTCATTACACAGCACATGCATAGAAATTACTGTTATCAGAATCAGAATCAGAAAAACTTTATTGATCCCGGAGGAAATTGCTCATGTTACTACTGAACTGTCGTGTTTGAAATTATAAAATGCTTGGTGCAAAAAAAAAATTGCACAACAAAACATGATTTGTGTTTTCTTATCTTATCAACATGAAAGATTGGGTTTATTTTATAATAAAGTTTAAACGTACAATTTTTGTGTGATTAATTAGATGCTACTTCTTTGCCACTAGCAATCAAGGTTTCAGGGTGTTACGGTGTTTTAGAATTCTCAGCTTAATGATAATATTTACATTCACGAGCATCTCACTCGATAATGCGAAGGGACCATGCCAGTAAGCTGCGTTTCGGGGAAGCTGTCGGCAAATATGCACAAAGACAGCTTTAGTTTGCCTCTCGTCATAGTGGTTGCACTGGCCATGCATGAAGATTCTCTTAAGTATCTCTAAGACTCTTTCTATTTCTAAGCATGTCTTGATGCAATTTCCCTCTCTATTTATTTCCGTCTGTTTTATATGTAATAGGAATGAAGCTATTTAGTAGCTGGTACTCAAACTGTTATACAAGTTAACTTAGTAAATGATTTTCTCAGGCTGCTGGTCACAATATGAGCCAGTGTTTAATGCAATTTTCATTGTTATGAGTCAATAGGGAGCAATGATAATCCAAACTCTTCAAACAATGAACCCATCCATGTATTGTTAGTACCAGCTCGGCCCATTGAAAGTTGCCGGGGTCAGAATGAAGTGGGTGCAAGACAGGGAATAACCCAGAATGGGGCACCAACTTATGGCTGGGCACAGATACACACACACCAGTTCAACTCCAGGTCACCTTAACATGTTTTTGGACTGTGTGTTGTTGGGTCGGGGGGGGGGGGACAGAATGATCCAAGAGACATGAGGCTACAGTGCTAACCACTGCACCAGTACAATGAACCATAAATATGAATGAGATTTATTAAAGGAAGACTTATTTTTCCTGGAAGTGGAATTATGCATTACTTCAAAAAATAATGCTGAAATAAGCATTTTATTCAGAGATGACTTGTTATTAAGTACAACATAAATCAAAAGCAAAAATCTACTGGATGGAGCCTTTTGTAACGAACTAAAACGAACCTGTTATGTAGTTCTATGGAGGAATTCCACAAAACTGTGTTCTAAGGTTTTTGAAAAATTTACATGTATTTCTTTTTGCACAATGTATGGAGTGTTATTCCGAAGTGACTTTGACACCCTTCAGTGTCCTTTGACACCCTTGACTCTGTTGTCTTTCATAACTCCACATTCCACGTAACATGAATAGTTCACTATATGTGTGTACATCCCAATAACCCTCAACCAGACTGGCGTTACATTATAAGCTTTTATTTACACCATCGACAAAGATCACTTTCTTAGATGTGCAGTTGGAAGTCTACAAAAGTTAGCAATTCCAAACATGCTTTTTTTTTGTTAAATACACTAGTTTGACTGCAAAACATTATAGACTATTTCATTTCAAAATTGTTTTAAGGATTGTACCAAATGTTTTTTGTTATGACTCCCACCATAATGTGATTGTATACGATGGGGCTCTCAATGACAATGGGGGAGCTCCAGGCCCTGGGACAGCCGCCCCTGACTGATAGCATCTGTAATCAACTCTGATTCATGAGGAAAATGTATCAAATGTAGAGCAAATGTAATTTGTTGAGTAGGGAATGTTATGGAAATTAATGTTTCATTAAGTGTTTTTCCGATACAAAGCTTTCAGTTACCTTAAAGTGGAGTAACATAGGTAACATAAGTATACTCTGTCCTATATGAGTATTGATTACTATTTGTTAAATCTTTATGAAAAATGCAGCAAAGACAATGTCTCACATATATAGATTCCATTCGTTTTCCATCGTGTTTCAGGCAGGACAGGCAATGGCCTGGGGCCCTGACCTGGGACGGGGCCCCCAAGGGCAACCATTCACATAGTAACATTGCAACGACAAATCCGCTTTATTTTTGCATTCTGTTTCTCACAAAAGTGATACCTACAAAGTTTGAAAGACCATTTAATTAATGATATTCTGATAACAGACAGTGAGCATTTTTATTTCAATGTGTGTGGGTCATATCCAATTTTTATTTATTTTGCTTTTATATAAAGCTATTTCGCATTACCATACGCAGTGTACTGAATATGGTTGCACCAAGATGGCGGTCCAAGCCGACTCCGCAATACTATTGGCTCCCTGGGGCGATTAATTCACTGTCCTATAGGCATCAGATGCGAAGATGCTAATTAGTTAAATGCACATATCTACTGTCGTGGCCAAAAGTTTTGAGAATGACACAAATATTAGTTTTCTCAAATTTTGTTGCTTCAGTTTTCATGATGCCAATTTGCATACACTCCAGTATGTTATGAAGAGTGATCAGATCAATTGCAATTAATTGCAAAGTCCCTTGTTCAATTGGGATTCAATTGTTCACAAGGTTCAATTGCTGTGAAGAAGACTTCAATGTCTCCTAATGGTGACTGAGCTGTGGGATCGGGGCACCACTAGTGCAGAGCTTGCTCAGGAGTAGCAGGTGTGAGTGCATCTGCACACGCAGTGAGGCGAAGACTGCTGGAGGATGGCCTGGTGTCAAGAAGGGTAGCAAAGAAGCCACTTCTCTCCAAGAAAAATGTCAAGGACAGACTGATATTCTGCAAAAAGTACAGGGATTGCATTGCTGAGGACTGTGGTAAAGTCGTTTTCTCCGATGAAGCCACTTTCCAGTTGTTTGGGGCACCTGGAAAAATTATTTTCCGGAGAAGTAAAGGTAATCGCTACCATCAGTCCTGTGTCATGCCAACAGTTAAGCATCTTGAGGCCATTCATGTGTGGGGTTGCTTCTCACTCAAGGGAGTGGACTCATGCACATTTTTTCCTGAGAACACAGCCATAAATAAAGAATGGTCTCAAACCATCTTCCGAGAGCAACTTCTCCCAACCATCCAGGAACAGTCTGGTGAAGAACAATGCCTTTCCAGCATGATGGAGCACCGTGCCCTAAGGCAGAAGTGATAAATAAGTGGCTTGGGGAACAAAACATAGAGATTTTGGGTCCATGGCTAGGAAACTCCCCAGACTTTAATCCCATTGAAAATTTGTGGTCAATCCCCAAGAGGCAGGTGGGCAAACAAAAACCCGCAAATTCTGACAAACTAAAAGGACTGATTATGCAAGAATGAGTTGCCATTGGTTAGTATTTGGCCCAGAAATTGATTGACACCATGTCATGGCGAATTACAGAGGTCTTGAAAACGAAGGGCCAATGCTGCAAATATTGTCTCTTTGCATAAACTTGATGTAATTGTCAATAAATACCTTTGAAAGGTATGAAATGCTTGCAGTTATACTTCAGTACACCATAGAAACATCTGACAAAAGACCTAAAAGCACTGAAGCAGCATACTTGGTGAAAACCAATATTTCTCAAAACTTTTGGCCACGACATTACAGGAGAATCTTGAATCACAGGCTACACTGCAGCAGTGAAGGACAACGGTTCTCTTGCCCTTAAAATACTGTTCATCTGAAAGGTCCCACAGTTTATCCATAAAATCCTGTTTGTTATGAAGCAGAAACTATGCTAGTATGGAAGATCAAGTATTTGTAAGTGTTTGTCACACACTTGCAGGATTCACACAAATGTTGCTGCAGTATTTCAGTGTTTATGGATACCTCCTCATTCAAGTGAGGCCATTACATACAAGCGGCAACATTTTCCCATAGCTACCCTACCGTTCCCTGTAATCAGCACATCACAGGGTGTGTCATTTCCATGACCACTAATTTCATTTCTTCTGCCACAGTGGGTTAGCCTCAGTGAGAAGGAAACAATCACATGATGTCTGATGAAATGTGTCCCTTCTGCAGGACAACACAAAAAGTGTCCCTCTGATACTGTTTTCTTCAAAACAGTCATCGTGTTCTTTCAGGGACATCTACAACTTTGAATACAGAAATAACAACAAAATAACAGAATAAAATACTGGAATAAAAATGTTTAATACAAAACAAACTTGATATTATACAGTATTTACAATCTACAGTACAAACTAAATACTTTCAAATAATGTACAATTTAAAGAGCAGGGTCAATCAGGGATAAATCATTTTTCCAGCCATTGGATTTGAATCTGTGACCTATTCTTCATGGGCAGAGAGGCCTAACTCAAAGAGCCACACACCACCCCCACAATAACTGTTATCTTTGCTAAATTCCACAGCCTAGCATCACAAAAATTTCAAGGACAGTTTCTAAGTCATAGTGAGTCTGTATGGTGCATGTAGTCGCTTTCAGAATCAAACATCTGTGATGTATTTTGAAGAGCACTCTTGGGCAGATGGGGGATACGTAAATTACATCCCTGTATTCTGTGCGTCTTCTGTGTTGTGTGCCTTCTTTTCAGCTGCATGTTTTTGCATACGGCAAAGATTTGGCTCTCAGTGATTAAACTCCACCAATTACACTGTACGGCTAGCCAAATTACACTTGGCTGAAACTGCTCCTCTGCTGACCCTTCACTGGGTGCACTAGGCATGCAATTTTCTGTGATCCACTTTTCGAGAATAATATTGGCAGAGAGTAACTTTTAAAGTAAATCTTTAGATTTTGACCAATGACTGTTGTAATCATGTGGTCCAATGAAACATTAGAATTAAAAAAATAGCAATAGATAAATCATCAGCGATGAATCAATGGCTTCCAGTACAAAAAACTGCTTTGCTTGGGTTTTATTGGGTTAAATATTGGGTTAACATTTGGAGGTATTTTACCACATCAAGAAAGACCTTGAAGACAACCCATTTTATTCATTATTTGAACAGAAAACAAGATTCTTGTTACATTTTTTTATTTACAGGATTAAATGTAAATCTCATTTAGAGCACAATAAGTTACAAAAACACAAATGGTTCAAATAATGCAGCTTCTTACGTAAAACCTTCAAGTTGGCAGCATTGACTCAATTTTCATAGCAACAGGAAATGAATTGCATCTTTCATAGTTGAAATACTTGTGTGCCTCAAAAAAACATAGTTCAGGAGCATTTGAGAAATGTGACACCTTCTTACAATGCTGCAATTCAATGCACAATACAGATGATTTATCTGAATAATTTTTCCCTCACCAAAATTTTACATATTAAAACAGACTTTAATTTAATTTAATTGAAAATGGACTGGCATTAAATGTACAGACCATTTTAAATTGCTTGAATTTCACTAAGATGCTAATGTCTTAGCTGACAGCAAAGGTATGTACTATGATGTACAAAAGGGTCATTAAAGTTACTTGTAAGTCACATTGGGGTTGTGGATTTGTGCAGTTAAAACCCAGTCTTCCCCAACTTACCGAGGACAACAGGAAAGGCATGGCGCTGGTGCATCCTCTTGCTCAAACCTTCCTGAATTAGGCAGTTCTTTGCACTCTGCCAAAAAGGCATGGAGTTCTGATTTAGGGACACCACTTTGCTGGGTTTTCTGGGGAGCAGGAACGTTCGGAAAGTAGATATTATACATACATTTACTTGCCACAAGCTTTTGTACAAAGTGATGTACGTACAAGCAAGGCAGATAATGTAAAACAACTTAGGCTCCTGTGCCACTAGGCTGAGCCTCCAATGAGCCAAAGGTAAATAACATAAAAGTTTGGCAGAACACCATAAAAACCTGGATCCTACTACACCAGATCAGAAATTCAAGAAAGAGTACCGATTTTTGTCAATTGAGATCATGACAATGGAATATGACTTGGTCAATATGATAGCCAGTTAGTCAAAGGTCTTGTGACATTTGTTGGCTATCATGAGGGACTCTGATGACCAAGTGTGGATGGGTTGCTAGTAGATATTACATGACTTAGAGCAATGTCAATAACGGATGTGTTACAAAGTTACCTTAATGGTTTCATATGTGTCAGTGATGACAGTGATGAACAGGGTGAGCACTGTGTAGATGAAGATGGACACGAAGGAATAGAGGTATAGCCGGCTGAACAGCCACACAAGGGGGCTCCTCTGTTGCATGTTCTTGAATGTTGTGAACATGTCGTCCCCATTGATGAGAGAGAACAGGCACTCTGACACGGTGTTCATGGTTCGGAACTAGAAAAACAGTAATTTATAATGATTTAGTACAGGGGTCGTCAATCTTATCCGCAAAGGGCCGGTGTGCATGCAGGTTTTCGCTACAACTCCCTAATTAGATCACTAATTACAGGACTGATTGGCTGAAGAATTCTCACACCTGGGTTTGAACAGCTGACCTTAGGGGTATCCTGAAAACCTGCATACACAGCGGCCCTTTGCGGATAAGACTGCCCACCCCTGATTTGGTATGAAGACACATTGCTGCTTTTGGGATCTATGAAAGGCTTACTTTCTCATGGTAAGGTCCCAGCACAATCCAACCACAGAAGCAGTAACCAAGGTAGATCATGGAGGCGCAACAGCTGAAGCGCAGTACGTTTGGGAACGCCGCGCCCAGGGTAAGGATAAGAATCTGAAGAAACAAAATGACATTATGAAACTACAGCTTATTATAATGGATTTATTGACTGCATAATGCATAATGCAATGTTTAAAACTTGAGTCTATGTGGCTGCATTCCAAATGGTAACCCATAGAATTATGAAATCCATCAAGGTTACAATGACTGAACGAAGTATAAAAACCTGCAATAATCTTTAAATTTTAATGTCAATCATCCTGCATTTTACGGTGAAGATATTTTCCTGAGCATCAAACTATACATAAATAATCTAGGATTAGAGGTTTCAAAGACTGGTCACTATACAAAACGTGGGACACTTACATTATATTTCCTAAAGTAGCTCAAGTAACGAATGACTCCGACCCAGGTAAACAGTGTAGCCGTCCCCAGCAGAAAACTACAGACATCATAACTTCTTAAATTCTAAAATGAAGAACAGAAATACGTATATTCCCAATTTAGGATGTGGAGTGCACCGATTGTATAAATTGGCACCATATTAAAGATACAATACTTAGTGTCACTATGCAACTGCATGACATTGAAAAATAGTTGTCAATTTAAGATAAGGAAGTACTGAAGTAAAACAGTTCCACAAATGGAAAACAAGGTTATAAAGCAATATGATGCCTAACCCCTGTAGAAAAAATGACCATGCACTAAGGCTTTATAATGACAAATAAAATAGTCAATAAAATAAAACTAAACACTATAATCAAATGTTTTAAAATGAATTAAACTGCATTCAATGGTAAATAACTGCAATTTTAAAACATAATTAAATGCTTGAAAAACTATTTAAAAAATCCTACTGTAATAATCTTTTGTCACACCTTGGTCTGAATTGCAATTTTCAGAATAGTCCCAACAATGGTTAAAGTATCACTGACGGTGATCAGTATGTACCATCCATTTACAAACTCCATCCTATCTGACCATGGCGCATTCTTTCCAAGGCAAGTCCGGAAGAAATGTACGTATTCCTGGCATGAAATGAAAATGGACACCATTCACTCTCAATGTAAAGTAACAATATGTGATTCCCAAAAAATGTATTTAGGTATGATAAAGTTAAATATATTCATGCACATGTACAGTATGGTTATTAAGCTTGTACCAGACATACTTATAAGATTGTGTATACTTACAAATTGCAGCTGAACGCCACTGATAATTGAACGGCTACACAAGATCAGGGAGGCCAGACAAACTACAATGGTTATGCAGTCAAAGAGCAAAGTGTATCCAAAATGTCTCCCTGCTAAAAAGAAAAAATGTATGTATATGTGAATATACTATGCTGGTGGGCTGCTGATTAAACATAGGATAGGTAAATTTCTTGCAAAACCATGTAGAATAATTTGATGCAATTTAGTTAAGCGGAAACTGAGGGTAAAGTCCGCCACCCACACCATACGCTAGCTAGTGGCAGACTGACTGACTGAGTCACAAGACCACTGGATGACATGTGACAGCAAAAAACAAGTGCTGTGCTTTCAAAAAGAGAAGGAAACAGTGCTGTGGGGAATGGGGCAGGGTGTGCAGATAGCCAGAATATGCTAGCTTGGGTGTTTGCCATGGTTCTCCTGGGATGCTTTTCCAGCTGTCCTGAAGGAGGTCCCAAATATATGCTGAGCACTGATTGGCCGCTTTTCTGTCACTCTCCGGTCAAACTCCTCCAAAACCATTTCTGCTGTGTTTAGGTCAGGTGACCGGGTCCTGTGACATGACACCATCACTGCTTTGTAGGTCAGCTTGGCGTGTCCAATCTTTTGACTGGTACTGTATGTATGAACTTTATTATTAGTTAACAGTGCCTCTGTTAAACAATGTAAACCCTGAGTATGGCCAGATTCTTCAACTTTAAATTCTTTAAGTTCTGCAGTGTTTTCAAGGTAACAACAAAAACCTGCCCCTGACTAAATAAAACAGATGCACAATATTTTTGGTGTAACTCATACAAGTCAAGGGTGAGGTAGTTAATATTGCAGCAAAACATACAACAAAATGACTCACGAGAAGCATAAGGTATTAGTCTAGACAAGCACATGACAGGAGCATATGATTTTCATCATGTTCTGATCATAACCATCCACCCATCCATCCTGGGTGAGATGCCAGTCCATGCTCAGAGATGGGCACAAATACATCAAAAAGTGTTTTGTTACAAATTATATAATTTTTCTGTACAGCAAATTCCAAAATTCCAAAATGCATAATAATAAAGTAATAATAAAGTAATTAAATATGTATTTTAAATACATTTAATTGAAATACTTCCCCCCCCCCCCCCCCCCTCACTCCTTTATGTTGAGGATGTGGAAAAACAGGGGGGGGTTGAATAATCCCGCTTTCGTGGTTTTGTGATCTCCAAATACAAAACAAAAATAGATAATAAAAATGTATTTTAAAAAAATTTTATTGAAAATCCCCCCCCCCCCCCCCCCCGCGACCCTGTTCGGATAAGCGGGTTGGAAAATGGATGGATGGATGAAATACTTCCCTTCTCTGTCCATAGTGCATACACAATCACACACTAAGCGAAATTACAGATTTTCATATAAAAAAAAAGTTAAGAGTGAAGGTGATTAATTGTCATTGTTGACAAACCACAGCACGCAACAATGAAATGTGTCCTCTGCATTTAACCCATGTGACATAGCAGGGAGCAGCTATGTGAGCGCCCAGGGAGCAGTGCTTGGGATTGGTACCTTGCTCAGGGTACTTAGCAGTACTTGTGGGTCAGGGACTCAAACCAGCAATCTTTCGACTACACGGTTGCGTCCCTAACCACTACATCACCGGCCTGTCGCAAAAAATGCATGCGATTGGAGAATGCGAGCATTGACTCCACTACCTCTCTCATGCTAAGCAAGAGCACTACCATTTAAGCTAATTCCTCAATGCATTCATGCATAAAACAAAAGAAAAAAATACTTACACATTCCTTCTACATTCCAGTCCCTACATTCATAGATATCAACGTCATTCTTAAGATTAATTTTTATTTGTCCACTGTGAGCACTGTTGTCGAAAGTGATCTGTTAGAATTAACCATCAGACAGCGGTTTTCTATAGAAGGTTTTTTATGTACAATTCATAGTGCAAGATAATACAGCTTTCAGGAGAAAGGAAAAATATTCCTCACTGTATCTGAACCTAAATGAACGATTTGTACATTATCACATTACTTGTAAGTATGGAATATATTCAGGTAACATGACCTACCATGACAATGAAGTTATAGCAGTCAGGTAGCTCGTGATGCTCAATGGTCTGAAGATTTATGGCCTTGAGAGTAAAGTTAATATTCACAGACAACAGCCTGGAATTCAGAACAACATTAAAATAAATGTAACGAATGCAATTTGGCAACTCCAATTAACCTCAGCATGTTTTTGGACTGTGGGGGGAATTTAATATTTAATATTAAGAAATTGACCTTTTAAAATTCAATGTTAAATTCTTCAGGAATTCTTCCAGTCTGTCTTCTGTTGGAGGCTGCCCTGGGTAAACTTTAACACATCCTGTTGAAAACAAGGCATACAAATAACTTTATAAACCAGATATCACAATTCAACTCAGAAACTGCATTTACTTTAAAACTGAAACAACAACCTGCCTGTGAAGGTCGCATCACAAAGCACTGCCGCTACAATCAACTCGCCAGCATCGCAACTTTTCTCATCGCGGTTTCGATATATCGCGTGGTTGGCATAAGGAATTAAATGGGAAACTTTCTGCTGGTTTTGCAAAGACCAGTAGATGATACGCAAAACGTTTAGTGACTCATAAATGCATAAAATATTCATACATTGCTGGTGTGGAGATTGCAAAGCGTATTTCAGCAACCCCACACGTGATATCCAGCAGTGATCTTTGTATCTTGCATCTTTTCGCTTTGCTCCTCTCTAAAAATTGTTCATGGTTTTTCCAAAGCGCCAGGGACCTTCACCCCTAACCCCCACAATGTAGAAGAGTCGACTGCTGAGGTATCAGTGGTCACAAAATAACATATTTTTCGCTGCCTGATTCGAATGAGTTCCTCTTACCTGGTTGCTGATATTTTTTATTATTATTACTTGTTTACCTGTTTCAATATTGGTATCGATGTCAAATGTTTCATTTTCAGAAGAAATGCTTGCATTTCTATAAAAATCCTGGCAAACAGTTAGCGGTGCAAAGATTTCTTCGTTTTTATCATAGTCATGGTTTCCAACTGTGATATTAGGCAAGTTCATATACTGTAAGGGGGATACAATGGCATGTGTTTATTGGATCAATAAACAATAAAACATATCAACTAAATTTGAAATTATTACATTAGCATAAGAATGCACCGGTAATGTTCTATGTTCCAATCAATTATCTGTAACAGTATTTGAGAAGTATTGTTAATAGCTGGTTGAAGGTGTGGTAGAAACTCCATCCGGGCAACCCATTAAAACTCATTTTAAGAGCATATTATACATTCATCTGCATGGAATCTACATGCATAAGTAACCATGTGGATATTTCATTATGTCAATCAGACATTCCAATACTGAACTTAGAATGTATATTCAGTTCCCTACAATGTGATAAAACCTGTAACGTTTTCCCTAGTGGGGGCAATGTTCTCAGTTCCCACAGGGGTAACTTCAATTTTACAAAATGCTTGCATGTGTTCTTCGCATACCTGATCTGCTATGAATAAGATGTGATCGCAGACATCATCCTTTGTATACACTGTGTGAGTGTCAGAGATTCGGTCAGAATATCCTTTAAGGAAAATATGCTTGAATGACACCAAATTCTCCTCTTTGAAGGTGACCACCATCTCATTACTGAGTCCAAATGAGACCAACTGGATAAAAAAAATATATGTATATTTATACATAAATCTTCTAACCACTTATCCAGACGGCGTTGTGGTAAGGCCTGGAGCCTATCCCAGACATAAAAATGCACTAAGCAGGGGTACACCCTGGAAAAGACCCAATTCATCGCAGGGTGTACACTCGTACACTCACATTTAGGATTTAGACGGCGTATGACCTACATCCAACGATGTCTTCTATAACAGTCATGTATATTAAACAACATATACTGTAAAACCATGCTATAAATTTAATACCAATGCATTCCATAAACTTCCCACCTGAATTGTTGTGATGGCGATTTTAATTATCTGCAACGTGAGTTTCCAAGGTTTTCGTCCTCGGGCTCTGTACTTCTCACAAGGATTCATGAAAAAGTATTTCACTTTCCATCTAAAAGCTTCAACGGTAGGTTGGTCCCGTTTCTGAGCGCGGCCATCCATGGTGTTCACGGACACACAGGCTACAGTGCGTCCTGCCTCATCTATCTCTTACAGTGAAAATGAGACCTATTTCAAAATTCCTTAGTCGCTCAAAGTCCATCTTCCACAGTAATTACTGGTTTATTTTATAGAGTAGGCCTACTGTAGCTTATGAAACCATCAAAAACATTAAAGTTTAACTTTAAAGACCTTGAATGTACAGTAAAAGGGAGTTTTTATTATTATTATTGCTTACATTTGTATGCTGGCACAAGGCAGTATATACCCGTGTTCTTATGTCTCATTATCAGCCACCCATCTTCTGCCTACTTTTGGGTTACAGAGATATATCCTAGGTAGCATAGAGCAGAAAGCTGAGACACACCCTGGAAGAGGTACCAGTTCATCACAAAACACACGCGCAAATTAGACAGATAATCTGTGACCTTTCTGCTCGGTAGTTTGCACGAAAGTAGCAGCGGCGCTGAGATCTGTCATCCTCCTGCTGATTGGCTCGCTTAACTGTCCATCACCCCGAGTCTTCGTAACTAATAGCAACATTGTTGACGCCAGGAAGTAATGAAAATAACCCGAATCGATGTGCAAAGCGTAGTGCGGTTAAGCTGTCCACGTTTGAAGAGGTTAGTTCGTGACATCCCGGGTATAAATACATATATATGGCTAAATATTTCTGTGATTCCGCTTATCATGAAGTGATACCTTGCCTACAGTGGTGCTTACTTACAAATTGTAAACAGTTACTCCTCATGATACTTTGAAAAAAAGTTTTCGCAATCTTATCAATTAAATTGATAAGTGTATTGAATAATAATAATAATGTTAAAGAATTATTGTAATTTTAAATTAACGAGAAGCCCTCATTCTTTATTTTTTATTATGGTGCAGTTGTTCAGAAATATTCGCTGCTCTTCTAGTTCTACATGTAGCAAAGTGGGAATAATGTAATATAAAAGTTAATCGTGAATAGTTATTAATGTAATATACATTTGCATTATTTTATTACAAAAAATTGCATTATATTATTTGTGTAATATGTACTTTAAATGAATGATGTATTTGTAAAATAAGCAAGTGGGAACCTGTAATGTGACTTTAAATGATAGTTATAGAATTTTGCGCAAGGTGTCGCTGTACGTCAAAGTACCTCGTGAAATGAAAGAAAAAATACTAAATGCCTACAGTATGTATATGCATATTGTGTCTGTCTATTTGTACAGGAAACTTATGGTGCCGTAGTTCTAAAGTTTAATTCTTTAAATGATTTTAAATGGTTTCATTCGCAGAAAGATTCTGTCGTGACACTGATGGCTTCTAAACGACCAAAAAGTACTGGAAACAACACAAGAGGTAAAGGCAGCGGTATGCGTGAAGGCGAAGGACCCAGTTGGCAAGGACTGTTGGCTTGCAGCCGGTTGTGCGTCTCTTTCAGTTTCCCGCAAAAATACATATATAATGTAATATATTCACATACAGATTGCTACATTTGCTGTAGTTTCTATGAAACTATTTGTTCTACCTGTTTTCTTGTTTTAGATATAAAAGGGGATTCTGACGAGCCAGTTAGGAGCTTAAGAACTAGGTAAAAATGTAATTGAAGAAAGATAACCCAGCACAGAACCAGCACATCTAATTTTTGCAATAGGTGTGATATGAAGGGAAGTATTTGGCTTTACAATGTGTAATGTTCATCCTGTAGTGTTATTTGCAGATTTCCTTTAAATTCTGATACTAAATATGGTAAGCATGTTGTAACCTGATTGTATCTGGTTTAAAATGGTTTAACATGCAGGAATACTCTCAGAAGAATTTCACACCCTAAAAATAAAATGTTACTGAAATATAAAACACATATAAAGCGTGCATATTGGTTCACTGAAAATTCAAACAATGACATCCCCACATTTTTCAAGAAACACTCATATTCACCAGTCAGTAGAGCAGCGTTCATTGTTTTCGTACATAAAAGCTTTATCCTCTGTTGCTGGCATTAGTGATAAATAATAATCTTAGTGCATTCGATGTCTGACCGGCACAGTATTCCACCAGGTCCGCCCGATGACGTCGTCCCATTGGTTCTTACTTCGGTAACACAGGAGCTGTTTGAATGTCGTATTGATGAGGATGTCACACAGGAAAGCCCCTACAAGATCCTCAGGAAAGAAGAACTTCTCAAAGATATGAAGACCAGAGCTGCTGTGTCCGACTTCCATCCCATAAAGCAGACCGTGCTTGTGAGTAGTCTAATGAAAATGACAATGTGCTTCTGTCATGCCGTGCTTTGAGAGTATACCTTTATTCCTTTTTGATATAGAGAAAGCTTGTAGGACCACAGCACACATCTTTTTCTTGTGTTACCCCTTAAATTTGTCAAATGATGGTATGTTCAGTCTTAATGTTATGTTTGATAGACACAGAATATGGGTCCGTGTTACACTGAGATGTTATTTGAAAATACTCATCCATATTCCAACTGCTTGGGGCCTGGAGCAAAGGGCACAAGGCAGGGGGGTGCAGTAGGGGGCACCTGGCTGCTACAGTACCGCTGTTTTCTTTAATGTGTCATTTTCCGTGAATGTAATTATTTACTTTGATATTATTTTTCTTCTTTTAAAAATATTTCCAGAACTATCCTGGGGAAGAGCTTCTTCTGGTGTTTGACCGAGATTTCACATATGGACAGAACTTCTACCTTGTTTTGACTGAAGAATCTAAAAAAAGAATCCTTGATGTAAGGCAATAGGACCTCATTTCAACACTGTTCACCTTCCATCACATTTTTTAATGTCCGTGGTAAAATGTTAACTGTATTCTAAGTTTCAAATATTTATATTTGAAGATGGTACAGAATGGCTTCTTGTATGCTTGATGTTTGCTTTGAAGGCGAACCAGGATGTATTGTTCAGCATATTTGGTAGAATTTTGAATAATATATCCTAATAAATGCTAGCTCTTATACGTAGCAATTAAAACAACTTAGAAGCGTAAGTAGTTGTGTACTGTGATCATACATTGACTTACCCTGTGAGACGTTATGATATTATTTTATTTAGAGTTGCATGTGCCCATGTCCTGTACAGCCCCCTGTGTCTGCAGGAGAAGACACGGCAGAATGGACGCCATTGGATTCGTCTCCATGCAGAACACCTAAGGCTCAGCAATGGGTTTCCTTAGGAAGTGAGCGGGAGATTGAGGATGAATCTGTGAGGGACTCAAGACCAAGAGTAAGAAACCAGGCCCCTTTTCCTCCTTAGATGATTGGCTGAATAAAAGGTTACCTTGAAAGGCCATATTAGGTGTGCTCTTCTTTTGATACATGATATGTAAGCTGTCAAGATTCTTTTTACGTGCCATATCCATATCCAGAAGTTTTTGTGAAAAACGTTTACCCTTTTACCAGCTGTCCTCTGGTTGTATCTACTTTTTTATAGCTAGAGAAAATGTAATACCATTTATCATGAATAACAATTAAAATTTTGAAAACTATATTTTGTGAATTGTTAGAGACATTTTTACACTAAATAGACACGTTTTAGATTATATGCATACAAATGCAAGTACTTTCAATTTTGAGCAAATGCACTGATACTTTCCAGAAGATGAACTAAATAATAATCCAGAGGAATAAATAAAATATAGAGTAAAAATGCTTGAGTGGTTAAGTCATTATCTAAAATGGTTAATGAAAAAAATCTGAACTTACATGTACAAAGAATGCTTGGAAAATCCAGTCATATATCTCATTGAATTAAGAAGCCCCGTTTGGGAGAGATTTCCATCTGAGGGATTTATATTCTTTACTTATTTCTCAGCTGAAGTACAGGATATCAAGGGTGCGACGGAAATTTGGAGCGCCAGTAACATTCACTGACGCTAACGCCCTGAAATCAAAGGATAGGTACACGGAATGCGCCCCCTACCATGACAAAAAGTTTAGCATTGAGCGGATGGAAGTAACTGCAGGGGTACAAGCTGTTCCCAGCTTGAGGAGCATTAGTACACAAACACAATGGTATGTGCTCATTTCTCATGAAAGAGTTATCCTCAAATGTTTTAATATACTTTATAAACATCTTAAATTTCTTAAATTTAATATTTTACTTTTTTTCATTTTGTGGTGAAAAACAAAAGTTGATTACTAGATTTTTTATTTTTTATTTTTATCTAGCCGTGGTTGCCTGATATATGAAATGTTTTCTTCTAGGTCATACCCAAGAAATATGTGTTCACAGTACGAGTTCAGAGAATTCACAGAAGAAGAAAAAGAAAACTTTGTGAACTCTGGGAACCTTAGGAATTTTGTTGAGTCTGTTGTTTCGAGGTACTGATTTCTACTGATTGGTTTGGCTTTGCACCTAGCCGTACTGTTTTTTATTTTAAAAAGCACAGAACCTAAAATATAATGTAATAGCATCCACCTTGTCATTTTGTGGGGATCCTAGTGTGAGTGTCTCCATACCTGACCTTCCTTGAGAGCTAATTGTCAATGTTCTTGCACTCTTCTTGCAGGTTTGAGGTTGCCGCTCAGCAAAATGTGATTGTGGATGTGTTTTTCGATGACTGGCAGGCACTTAATGAGGACGATGGCATCTTTGGCGGGAAAGCTGAAACGCACATGAAGGAATACCAATCCTTCACAGACCTACACTTCACCAAAGAGAAGACAATCAGTGATATCAACTGGCACCCTACTATTACCGGTGAGACCACGCCCCGTTACAGTCATAGCTGTCACTCAGCAGTGGGAGGCTGTGCATCTTCTGAATCCATAACTGGGGGAAAGACCGAGTAGCACTGAAACGCTTGGTGTGACAAAGATGTTTCTCTTGTTACCAAGGCCCCTGAGGGAAAACATCTTAAGATAAAAAATCCCACGAATTGCAATACATGCTAAGATATTAAATATACCAAAAATAGAATTAAGCTAGCAATGATGTGTGAACGTGTTCAGTATTTATTGATAACATTAGGGAGACGATTTAGTGCAGCATGCAAACCGCAACATGAAAACCACAAAAAGCTATATACCCTTGTGTCTGACTTGGTTTCTGTGATGTGGCTATGATAGGGGTGATTGCTGTCTCTGTAATGGAGAAGCTATCCTCTGAAGGGAAGATCAATGGATCCGCTAAGCTGCTTCAGAACCCTCCGCTCATTTTCTTCTGGAGCTTCTCTGATCCTATTAACCCCCAGGTGTGTTTTAATCCTCTCTCATTGCATCCCAGTATATAAACCCACTTTGAGAGGTTTAACCTTTTCGGGCATTCAAAGATTGTTTCATCTTTATTGATTATTATAAAATGAATTGATATGCTTCTGAGCCATACTGTCAGTGGTGAAGTCAGTATTTAACAGTGCTTTTACTAGCAATGCTCTCTCTTGGATGATGTTTGTCCAGGGATAAGAATTAGGGTTTATAATTTAATTCAGTTTCAAATAATAGGTGTATTGTGTAAAATATACATTTTAATTACTTGTTTTACTTGACATTTTACCCACTGGAGATATCTCAGTAAGTCCATTGTTAGTATTTTAATATAATAATATTTGTGCTGCAAATGTATATTCTGCAGTTGTTTAAGTGTACTGACAACTATATTACATAGTTCTGTGAGGAAAATTAATCATGAATGAAAGTTGGTAGACCAACTGAATGAACTTTGCTTTTAGCTGTAAGAAATTCTATCCACTTATTTTCCTGATCAGAGTGTTTTACTTTCCTGATCAGAATGTTTTGGTAATATAGTATGAGTTTAGAGTTGACACCCAAAATGGAAGACATGAGTAGGTTGTCACTGGTAATGGATTACTGTCCAGCAGGGATGTGCACTACTGTCTTAGGCAGTCAAAGGAAATATTTGAAGCTTATTTAAAGTGTATTACTTCAGAACAGAAAATACAATTTAACATTAAGACATATGCAAATCACCAGTAACAATAAAAAATTTTCGGGAATTTCTTCTGTTCTCCAAAAAGTCACCAATATCTTGCTGGATGGCTAGATGGACATCGCCTCAGTTCCCAAGCCTCCCCTCATGGGCACCTCAGCCACTCCATGTATATGTTAAATTTCACCACCTGTTCACTTAATTAATTAAATTCGTTTGGAAAAAGTCAAAGGCATATTGATTAGCCATACGAGTGTATGCGCTCATGGCCGAAAATATATGGGTGTATTGGGTAGGCTTTGAAGTGGCTTAGCTGACACACTTTAACAGATGTAAGATCACCGTTTTACATCAACAAGAGGATCATTTAAATTATTTGAATGTCATTTTCCTTGACTACCTAAGACTTTTGCAGAGTATGGAGCACAGTTACTCGGTATTAATTTCAGTGTTTGGTAGCGATGAATTGCCAAATTGACTTTTTTTCAGAATGAGACCTACAGTCTATGCAAGGCCTGGAGTGGAACATTTGTGTGTCATGGGTGTAGGGCTAATTCTTAATGCTGCACGCAGTGATGATTGGCAGGAAAACGGCAGTCGTCCGTAAAGCTAGCCCCGGGGACCTCTTGTCGGGAGGCACTGATTGTGGTGTCTTTAGCAGAGGTCATGGAAAAATGCCACTAAGGATTATTCAGTTTTCCCCATTACCATTTATTCGAAGTGATTACTGTTATTAACCTTTATCCTCTGTCAATGGCTGATGGCCATTTCTGTTGCAGCTATTGTTGGAGTGCCCAGATGATGTCCTCTCTTTTCAGTTCTGTCCTTCAAATCCACACATAATAGTCGGTGGTTGCATGAATGGCCAGGTAATGGCTTGATTTATGTTTTAAACTTGTACCTGAGTTTTAAGTTTTTCTATGTTCATCTTTATTGGACTGCCCACAAAAATTCACTGCTAATGTCGTAGGTTGTGTTATGGGACGTCTCCACTTACGCAGCAAGACTGCAAGGCACTCGATCTGGAGTGGGGAAGGCCACCTCAGCAAATGAATGTGCTTTAGTGAGTATCCGGTGTCAAAAGGCACGCTTCTCTGCTATTTCTGGGAGATGTATGTGGCTCTTTTAAAATAAAGTGGACGTCATGGTATAAAACTTCACTGACGCAAACCATTTTCTAATTGTTATTGCTCTGTTCAGAATTCCCTGATGCCAGATACAGGAGGGACAGGATTCATCTAAACCTGTTAATTTATGCAAAATGTACTTTATTTTGGTTGGTTTGACACATGCCTGCAAACTGCCGTACATAATTCCTTCTTACTCCTCAGTTTATATTTGTTAAAAAAATGTATCCCAATGAGACAATTCACGACATTATAAATTCAAATGTTGGTACTTTACTGCATAATGTAAAAATGCTTAATTGGATATATTTAATACACTGGTATGTACAATATATTACTAAATTGCATAATATAAATAATACAAATATAAATTACATAGGATGTACGTAATTATTGATTTTGAATATGTATTGATTTTCATCCATATTTTTTCTAACCGCTTGTCCTGGTCAGGGTCACGGGAGTTATTGATTTAATATAAATGAAAAACTACTGCTATATTATTTTAACAGGCCCTGTTTGTAACACATAGTAGTATGAATGTAATTTTATCTAGTGATTCTGTGCTTTCCTATATGTCCTTGTGAATGAAATGCAGAGGGCTGTCCTTTCGCAATAATCCCTCTTTGTCTGGCCTCGCAGCTGGGCTTCCAGGATAAGCGAGAGCACGACACTCCTGTTGTGCGATACTGCGCCGTCTCGGCTGTGGAGAACGGGCACAAGGCACGAATCACCGAAGTACAGTGGTTACCGGAGAGCTTTGAGGTTTGAGGCTTCCAGAACTGTCATGTTACTTATAAATGCACCAATAGGTTTTTTTCAACCCAATCTTTCGTAATGGACTTGTGGATATGGATTAAACCGATGATCCAAATAGCTAGTCCCGATTTTCATACTGAAAAGATGAACGTTATTCCTTTTTACATCTCTTACTGTACATACAGATCTCTAGAACAGGAGTACCTGTGGAAAACAAGGCTGGTATTTGTGTCCAGGTCGTTACCTGTGCCCCTGATTGGTACTGTATTCCACACTCCCTCCCATCTTCACCACTATTTAGCTTTTTAGTTTTCCGCTTTAGTTTGATGACAAACGGATGTGACTTGACACCTGTTATTCTTTTGTTTGTCTATGTTCTCATGCTTGACCAGTTGTGTGATGTTCTGGGATATTCGCATGCCAAGGGTTGCGACGCATTCTATGAGCGAGACAAAGTCCAAAGTAACAGCGACCCCTCTGGTCAGTCAAGTTGATGTTCCCGATACGTTTAAACACCTTGACCTGTCCTGGAAGCCTTTCATCAAGGTACATTATTTCATCTTCACCATATGCATGAAAGAATTACATGTCCTTTGAAATTATTAAAGAAGAGAGGAGTGTTTGGGTCATTTTCTTAGACAAGGGTTAAAACTTAGCAGTAGCACAAATTTAAATCATGAAATGAGGAATAATCCTCCGAACAGTGTGTCACACTGCTTGGTGTATTTTTTTCTTCTCCATTTTCTCTTCGTTAGGTGGCACTTCCAAAATTAGTCACCGGCGGGGAGTACAGTGCTTTGAAATTCAGCCTGAGGGACAACATGAATGGCAGCCAGATGGGTGGCAGCACCGGTGAGCACTATGCGCCTCTTCATTTCACTGCGTCGTTGGACAAATGCCTGGTGGGACCACAGAATACACGAGAAGGTGGATGGCTTCTGAGGACACAATCAGCTGTGACCCCAGGCTCAGCACAAGCTCGTGACAGATATAAGTGCTTCCTACCCCCTGTTTGGCACCTCAGTCCTTCCTGTCTTTGGTGTTTCTCTTAACTAGAAAGGTTACACTGAACAGTTAGTTTATTCCACGAGAGAGAGCTGGACATCTGGCATACTGGGCATTGTATGGGGGCTAACAAAATTTATCGTGGGACACTGCACCACCCCCCCCCCCCGCAGTTGGCAAAATTTATAGTCTGGGCAAAAGTAATTACGGAATCCCCCCACACACACACACACACACACACACACACACAAAATTCATTGTGGGGAACCTCGCCCCATCCCCCATTGGCAAAATTTATCATGGGGCTATCAGGGAACCCAAAGTCCAGGGCCAAAATGTAATCCCCGTCCAGCCCTGTCATAGGATATACTATTTACGCTTTATTTTTCTATTCATATGTCATCAACAAACTTAGGGCATTTCATTATTGAAATGCTTTATGCTGTGAGTCAGATTGTGGTGCAGTGCTGTTATGTTAGAACAGCTATCACCTTTTGGCTGACTGCCCAATGACAGTGTGTTCTGAATGTCTGAGCTATAGAAATATATACAAAATCTCTACCTGAAATAATTATGCTACATCAATTCATGAATGTTTTGCAGAGTAATTTTATCATTCAGTTA
This sequence comes from Petrocephalus sullivani, assembly GCA_026780845.1. Taxonomy (NCBI): domain Eukaryota; kingdom Metazoa; phylum Chordata; class Actinopteri; order Osteoglossiformes; family Mormyridae; genus Petrocephalus; species Petrocephalus sullivani. The sequence continues at coordinate 30,699 of JAODKM010000333.1, forward strand.
ATCAGTGGTTTTTTATTTGTTTGTTTGTTTTTGTCTTTTGAATTGTCCTTGAACAGAAAACTCTCAGCAGAACCTGGACAAGTCTGAGGGAGGAACTGAATATGCTCTCCCCAGAGTTTCTTCAGCCAAGCAACTTAAACCACTAGAAGACATCAGCACCAAGTTCTACATTGGAACAGAGGTATGCTTTTTGAGTTCCAATCCAGCCCAGATCCTTATGAAAATCTTTTGATAAAGAACTATAAAAGATTCTAAATATTTTTTGGGCTGAAATATAGGACGGTGAAGTCGTATACACAAATTGGAAGATGGAAAAGGATACTGACTCTGGGAGACTGCTTAGTAAGTAATACTTATAACTAATTTCTCTAATAATGTTTTCTTTCCCTTCAATCTGTTTTAGTTGTGATAATGTTTGCGTTCCCACTATTGCTGTTAAGTGGTAATTTTTTACCTTAATAAAGCATAAGTAAAGAATAATAAAATTTATTTATAATGATTTCCACAATAAATACAGGTTGCAAAAAAGTTGCAAAATTCACAAATAACGTTCTGTTGCCACAGAAATATCAGATAATAGGTTCATATTTTTTTATGAACAGTATAACAATAGTTGTTCTTTTTCATGAACCTATCATCAGATTTTCTCAAATTACTCAGGACTGAGGTTAACCTCAATTGCAACAATCTCTGTAAACAAAGCTTAAATAAAGGAATAATTTAGTTCAAATGTTTAATCATCATGACAGGCAACTATTTAAGGAAATGAAAACTGTAATTATATGAGAGATTTTGGGAGTCGTTAATTATAGTAAAGAATTTGACCACTCTGCTGGAAATTGTAAAAGTTCTTGGTTGCACATAATTTATTTATCGACAAAACATCTCCGCAGCTTTTCATGCAGGGTGCTAAACTAACTTAATCCCAGTTTTCTTCTGTGTTACGACTCTGTTCGCAGGTAGCAAGCCCTCCCAGTGTTGTCTCGTACACGATGGGCTCGTCAACACGGTGAAGAGGTCCCCCTTTTTCAAAGACATCATCCTGACCGTGGGAGGCTGGACCTTTGCCATCTGGAAGGAGGGTGTCATGGTAAATTAGCCTGTAAATTACTGCAACAGGATGTGTCAGACACACAATCAGACACGTTTTTTTCCCTGACAGGTCCGCTTCCTCAGACAATGGGTAAAAAAGGATTTAAAACAGGAAGGGTTTGGTGTTTAGAAGGGCTTTACATAATTATGATGCAGCATATCCTGCTACCATCGGTATTAGTTCAATCTTGCAAATTTATAAGCAACACAAGTGAAATGTTCTCAATATCAGTCTCAGCTCAGCCACCGTATATTTGTCCCGTATTAGCAACAGAAAGCACTTTTTCATGTATACCAGTGTCATCTGTATACAAAAAGTACTTAATTTTACAAAAATATATGAAGTGCTTAATGATTCAAAATAAGCTTTGCTTGTTTTTTCCAGTTATTTCAGTTTCATAGTGTCTAGTGTTGCTGTTGTGTATAGCAGCAATCCCAAACACTATGACATAGTAGGATCACTATCTGAAGTTTTTCTTTGAAGTACAATAGTTATTCTTACTCCATTCTAAAACTGTAGGGCCTGTCTTGATATTTTAATTGAAATAGTTTAATATGTTTGTGTCTCTTGGGTCACAGTTTAGAGACTGTGTTCACAGTTCACAAGAGAGACAGCTATTGTTATACGCTCCCTGGGCTTGGCGATTGTGTTTCAGAATGGGCCTATCATCCATTCGTCCTGCTCTCTAAAGAAATGCACAGTAGGTTACTGGTCTCCATCAAGACCAGGAGTGTTCTTCATTGGAAAAGAGGACGGAAACGTCGAGGTGTGGGACTTGCTGGAAAAGACCCATGAACCATCCCAGACCCAAAATCTCAGCACTACACAGATTACCTGCATAAAGCCCTGGATCGTAACCCGTGAGTCACATCTCACGAGACATCAGCTGAGCAGGCTGTTATATATGGAAATCTGAAGATAACCTGTGTTTCTTCTTTTGCTTTTTTTATAGCGAAGCTGCACCTTTTGGCTGTGTCTGATTTCTCTGGCACCCTCCATATTCTAGAGGTTCCCTGGTCTCTACGCAGTCCGTCGTACAATGAGGTTTGTAGTCTTGCACACCAGCAGAGCCTTAATCATATTCCATAAAACTGTTTGCTGAAAATTTGACCTTGTTAAATGTTAAAACAGTTTATTCAGAATGTACAGTTATACCTAACGTGGGCATAAAAATTTGCATTTTTCTTTCAGAATGACAGGTAAAAAAAAAATACTCAGCATTTATCTCAAACTTTGGCATCCACAGAATGTTTAGCGCTTGTTCCTCTAGACTCGTTTATTTTTTGAGAATGTCATGGGTACTCATCTGACATGAGTACAAGGAATACTATAAATTAGTCGATTTTTGGCATTTTGGGTACCAAACAGCTTTTAGCTAGCTAGCTAAAATTACAATGTTCTTTCTCCCATTAGTAAGCCATATATTGTTGATTTTCTATGTAAAAGCAGAGACATGGCCTCCTAAGATTAATAGGGGGATCTCAGTAAAACGTGTTTTCTGTGAATACAGCTTCTTAAAGGCCACTTTGTAAAATAGTGTTTATTGAGTGAACAGTATAATTTTCATGTTATCCTCAGAAATCCAGTATGTCCAAGTATTTTGAGAAAGAAGTGGACCGTTTAATCTTCGTTAATAAACGGAAGGAGATGAGAGCGAAGGAGAAGAAAGACAAGGAAGCAGAGGAGCAAAAGAAAAAAACGGTAAAACAAGGTTACTTTCTTAATCAGTTTGGTTGTGCGTGACGATATTTCCAGCATCCTTTACAATGGCTGACATAATTTATATTTTATTTCCATTTAATGACTAAATAATATATAAAAAAAAAAATTATCTTAAAAAATTGTATCTTATCGTCATGCGTCAGTGGTACAAAATTTTTACTTGATTTAATACTTCCGTATAGCTGTATTCTTGTTTCTGTAAAGCAGTTATATTTAAATTGTCATTCTCCCCCCGTATCATTCTTCCATAAGCCTGCATCACATGGTTTAACAATACTAAACTGCCTCAAGAATGTGAAACCATCCTGACTAATTACTGTTTACATGGATGTGTCCTTCAGCTTTTCATGGGTAGACACAACAGACATCAAGTGTAAAATATAGTGTGAGGTTTGATAAAGCAAGACTTTTGTTAGGGAACTGAAGATATGCCACTGCGATTTCCCCGTGACCCCAGTGGTGTCTTTTCCCCCTGAAACAGGAACCACTAATGCCTGAGAAGCTAGAGGAGCAGATTGAGGAGGAGAACCTAGCACACTACGAGATGTACCTAGCTATGGAGAAGGGGATCCTGAAGAATATGGGTCTTCTGTCAGATGACGAACCAGTCCTTAATTGACATATGACACATACTTAAATAATGCTCCTATTTTATGTTGATTAAATCAGGGGAATTAATACACTGTGTATTTTTTTGTAACACTTTCTATGAATGCCATGTCTGAAAGAATCTATGAACACATTCATAACACACTATAATGCATTCATTAAGCATTATAAACATGGGTGTAAATATTTATAAAAAAAACAACACATTATAGCCATGTTTATCATGCATTATGAATGCTTTATGAAGCTGTCATATATAATGTGCTATAGATACCAGTCCAGTTTTAAAGTACATATATGACAGTGACATCTTGTCCAGTGTGCACCCTAGTTTTGTGCCTTGGGCTGTGTGGAATATACTTTAGGGCTCACTGCATCTGTGACCTGGATAAGCAGTCACAATATGGATGGATTGTATGAAAACTTTGTATAGGTTGTCACATTTGTTCTTTTTGGCATGTGTATGTTTTTTGGAAAGTGGTGTTATGGTGACTGAGGCAAAAATATGGGAACATTTTTAAACAGTTTGACACTTCACATGTAACAAGCCAATTCATTTTTATATTTCCCATTAGATTTCATTGGTTTAGTTTAAATTTCTTTATTTAAACCAAGTAGATATTACTTTGAGTACTTTAATAATTGGAAGTATATTCCATGTAAACAGCTGGTAAATAGTAACAGGTGGCTGACATTATCGAAGGAAGGGCTCTTTCATCATGCAGTTGTCTGTTGCTAGGTCTCGCTCCCTGATACACTTATCATATAAGCAATTGAACGCTCAGGAACGGAAATTAAGTGTAGGAAAATTAAACACATTACAGGTGACTTCACTCTTTCCGTGACTAAGACAAAAATACTGAAGTCAATTTGGCATCAACAAATGTGGGGGGGCGGGGTGTGATTGGGTGGCTATTGAAAATAACTGTCCTGCATGGATCTGGTCAGTTTCTGATCTGACATGCAAAAGCCTTAACATAAATGCTAGGATTGGTTCAAGCTGCTTTCACTTTTTACTATGGAAAATCCATAACAACAGACTCTACACAGTCAATTTCTGATGTCTGAAGCCAAAGAAAAAGGAGGATGTCGCTATCCGTTGAGAAAATCCTTGGGAGCTGGTGTTCTATTATAATGTATAATGCAATGGGCTGGTGTCTGCAGCCTGGTCCATGTTTATTCAAGACGACAGGCCACATGTTTCTGAAATGCAGACCTGCACAATTTGGTAATGCAGATGGGTTTTCAGGATTAACATATGCTAGGTGTGACAAATGAAAAGGTTTTTTTATGTCAGGACAGAGATGTTCTATCAAAAATTATGAGACAGATGAGAAATTATTTTTCTATTTTTTTCCACTAATTTGCAATTTATTGCTAATTTTCCAGATATATGGGTTTGCCATTTTTTTCCATGCTAAAGACATCACAAGATGCAAGCTGAGAGATTGTTTGCTCCTCCACACTAAACATGGAGTCTGGCAGACAACCTTCCATCTCAGGCTCGCACAAAGTATTTTTAGAATACTGCCAGTGCCCTGACCTCTGCTTTTGGCCATCTTTTGGAAGGTGGTGACATGATTCCAGTGCAACCCCCATGAACGCCGAATAAAAAAAAAATCATATTTTTACAGATTTTCAGTACATCTGTCATAAAATTTAACATATATATGATATTTATAAGAGTAAATAAACACTTGTAGGCAACATTAAAAAGTAAGAGAAAAAAGGGGTTTCTAAAATTTACATAACTGGAAACAGCAGTTTGGCGTTGAAAAGCTTCCATCCTATAGAAATGATATAATATATTATATATTATAAATTATAGTCATGCGATACAGTGAAATACCATTTATTTGGTGGGTCGTGGCCTGTAGGCCACTCAGAAAGTGCTATGTGTGGCACCATGCGGGACCCTAAATATTACATCAGGAAGTACTGTTCTATTTTCATATTCTGTCAACGGGAATGTCTGTCAGCATTTAGTAACAGATCGGCTTCACAGGGTTTCAGAAGAGCTGCCAAGTACAGCCGAGGACTCAGCAAAGGGAAGAGTGGGGGGGAACATCAAAAGCCTTCGGGCTTTTTTCATGCATTATTAGCGGACCTGCTACTGAAGGCTATCACAGGCAGTGGAAGGTCTTCAGAGAAGGGCTTTCCGTCCCCAGATATTAAACCTTTTTTTTTTTTTATCAGCCATAAATTCATAAACCGCACCAACCTAAATTTAATGAAAATTTCAGAGTATATTCAGATACATAAACACTGTATTTTCTTCTAGCTGCAAATGACAGGTAATATTTCGCAGGTGCCCATAGTTATCAGTAGTAATCCATAAAGCGACATCCCTTTGGCCTTACAGTGCTAACTGCTGTTTAAAAGAATCATCTTTGTAACAAATATGTACCTCTGAAGGATATTTTATGGTTCTAAACTGCACTCAGATAAGAACAAAAGTTAATTTGGGTTCATTGCAGTGCTACAGGCCGCTTGGTATGAAAACAAGGCATTTATTTTCTATTCTAACTTCCTCAAAAAAACATTGCCTGAGTTGACCCCCACTGCCTGATAATGCCTCGCATAAACTCATATTATAATGTATTCCAAGTTCATGTATTGAGATTGATTATCTAGTAGTTTTTCACAACCTGGTCCTCTGGGAGCTGGGAGGGCACAAAAACGTGGACCATCTAGAGCAGGGGTAGGGAACCTGATCCATGGAGAGCCGGTGTGGGTGCAGGTTTTTGGGATGACCTCTCAATCAGCCAATAAT
>JAODKM010000336.1:0-10397 GCA_026780845.1 Petrocephalus sullivani
GTCATTGTGATCGCTGGAGTCCCTCTGGTATTTCTGACCTTTCATTTCCTGTGTCCAGCCTCAGAGAAGGCAGACTACGAGCTGCTGTGCAAAGACGGTACCAGGAAGAGCATTGATGAATATAAAACATGTTATCTGGGCAGAGTTCCTGCCCACGCCGTTGTCAGCCGCAAGGATGATGCATTGGCGGATCACATTTGGGAAAGTCTGCAAAACACTGGGGTAAACTACGAAAAAATGGCATATGCTACACTGATGCCGTAGGTAGACCCTTCTTTATACAGACTCCAAGCTCACTATAACTGACTCCAAGGTCAATCCTCCACAGGATTTCTCCCTCTTCTCATCTGAAAAGTATGGAGGCAAAGATCTTATGTTCAAGGACTCCACCGTTAAGCTCGTTCGGGTGCCTAAGATCACCGATTCCTTCTTCTATCTGGGTGCAGCATACATGAGCATCATTCGGTCTCTGGAGAAAGGTGAGTGACCCAGTAAACAGGCACACAAGCCCCCATTTAGCAGCGGTGAGTCGCAGCTCTGCCGCACTGCCTTCTCCAGAGCTGAGCTCCAAGCTGCAGTCCAGTTCCATCACGTGGTGCGCCGTGGGCCATGCTGAGAAGGTCAAGTGTGACGAGTGGTCCTCGAAAACCATCGATGACAGCGGCAATGTCAAGATTGAGTGCGAGACTGGGAGCACTGTGCAAGACTGCCTGACGAAGATTATGGTGCGTAAAGTGGGGAGGGGCTACAGAGGGGTAAATAGCTAGAATTAAGGTGGGAAAGGTTAAGCCTCCCCGTTAAGGCAGGGCTGGTAGGCGAGGAGAAAGTGGGGCTTATCATGGAGTCTGTCTATCTAGGTTAGAATACTGCCTACTTCCAAAGCCCAGTACTAAGCAGGCATGTACTTTGTTCTCTTCTCAGCGCAAAGAGGCAGACGCCATGGCTATTGATGGCGGTCAGGTGTATTCAGCAGGGAAGTGTGGGCTGGTGCCAGCCATGGCAGAGCAGTATGACGCAGGTATGTGGGGGGGGGGGGCTGTAGGCTGCCTGCTAGTCACTGTGGTGCTCTGTGCTGACCTCTGTATGCTTGTCCTCTGCTTCCTTCACAGGAAAATGTAACTCCACAGACAGTAAGTACAATTGCATCACCCCGCAGTGTCTTGCAGTGCCACTGGAGGGCAGCAGTGCTGATGAGCAGGTCTCCTCTTACAGAGACGGCCTCGTCTTACTTTGCGGTGGCTGTGGTGAGGAAAGGCTCGGGCCTCACCTGGAGCACACTGAGGGGGAAGAAGTCGTGCCACACAGGCGTGGATCGCACAGCAGGATGGAACATCCCCATGGGTCTCATCCACAAGGACACTGAAGAGTGTGACTTCTGTGAGGCTGCAGCTCCCTGCCGTGTGTGTGTGTGTGTGTGTGTCTGTGTGTGAACGTGTCATTCAGGTGACTGTCATGGTTCATTGGGTTATTTACCTTTCTGTCTGACACGCTGGCTTAAATGATGCATTATAGCATTCCTGCCTATCCTTCTATTTTCATGGGAACAGCCAAGTACTTCAGCCAGAGCTGTGCCCCGGGGGCAGATCCCGAATCCTCGCTGTGTGCTCTCTGTGTGGGTAACCGCAAAAAAATCGAGGGCTCACTGACAAAATGCAAGGCTAGCACTGAGGAGCAGTTTTATGGCTACGCAGGAGCCTTCAGGTTAGAGTCGTCAGTCTTCCTATGCTTTTGGTCACAACCAAACCTGTACAGATTCTGGGGTGACCTGCCCTTTCCCTGCAGGTGTCTGGTGGAGGGTGGAGGAGATGTCGCCTTTATTAAGCACACTACTGTGCAGGAGAACAGCGATGGTGAGAGAATCGAGCTTTTATCCGACAATGGGAGCATGTTCATGTGCGTGATGTTTCTTACTGAGTATGTGTAGTTTCAGTCTTGCTTGTATAAGAACACACTGACACAATGTGTAAAGGTGTCTAGGTCCATATTCTCTATATCCTGTCTTGCTGGCAAAGGTGTGAAGTCTGGAGACTACGAGCTTCTCTGCCCCTCCGGCCCGAAAGATACAGCACCTCTAAGTGAATTTGAGAGCTGCCATCTGGCCAGGGTGCCGGCCCACGCTGTGGTGACCCGTCCTGAAAACCGTCAGCATGTGGTGTCTGTCCTGAAAGGCCAGCAGGTGGGTGTGGCCTCAGGGATGCTGGTCATCTGTCAGTCGTTTCTGCCGCTGAGGTAGTTGAGCTGCTGAAAAACATTTGTATGTGGTACCCCAGGCTATGTTGCTGTTCAGAGCTGAACTCAAAAGAGCTGAAAGTCAAATATTTGTGGAGGGGAGGACTACATTTTCTGTGGGCCCAAGGCTGACATGAGCCTTTTGAGCAATTTTTTAGCAGCGAAATAGAGAGGGCATTAAAAACGATGGAACATCAGCATTATACTGTGATTTGCAGTGCCTGCTTGCCTTTGACTAGCCCTGGTTTATCATTTATGGATGTCCTTTCATATCATACCACAGAACATGTATGGTTTGACCAACTCTGAAGACTTTAAAATGTTCAAGTCAAACAATGGCAAAGATCTCCTTTTCAAAGACTCCACCAAATGCCTTCAGGAGATTCTAAATTGGAACAGCTTTGAAGACTTCCTGGGGGCAGAATATGTAACGGCTGTCAAATCTTTGCGGAAATGCGCGGAAAGCGTGCCAGGTGGGTCTCCTGAAGCGCCATCATTTGATCCCATGTACGATCATTGGAACTGAACTTGGTGTCCTGTTCAAGTAAAATATTAAGACAAGCTGTGTACATAAAACAGAAAAGTTTGGTCCCTTAAAGCAGCGTGTGTCAAACCCCTTTGTCCTGGGGCCCAGTCATGTCAGGTTTTGGGGCTGCAAGGCCCTGCATAGGCCTATGCCCCAACATACCCCCCGGATGGATGGATTGATGGATGGATAGATATATAGATAGATAGATAGATAGATAGATAATATTATTATACCACTACTGCTACTGTTACTATTACTATTAGTATTATTAGGGCTTATGCCTATATAAGAACAACATTTAAAAAGACCTAATAGGAGTGCTTTGGCTGAATCTGAGGTTATTGCCAAATGATCTGTAAATATACAGACGTAGTAATTTGGCTATTATTATTATTATTATTATTATTGCTATTATTACTATGGGCCTGTGCCTATATATAAAAACCAAGAAACCTAGATCTTTTTTCACTTTTTTTAAATTTTTTTACATTTAACTATACTTCACGGGGACAGTATGTATGACGTCTTTATAAGTTTTTCGTTGTCTGTCAGATTACTTTTCAGCACAATTCTTCATGTTTTCTTTTGAAAAAATCCTCTGATTTATCTGTGAGATGTTTTGTTCCCAAATACTATGGGCGCGGACCTGCGCTGCTCCGTGACAAAGTCACTGCCGGTCCACGGCCCATCGTTTGAGGAACCAGGCTGTAGGGTACCCGCCCTCATTTTCCCTGGGAGGACTGCACTAAGCGTCCTGGGAGTGCCCAGGTTCCCAGCACCAGCATCCTGCTCACCCTGCAGGTTTCTGATGTTTACAGCCTGGTGTCTTTCTTCTATGACCCCTCAGAGCTGGAGCAGGCCTGCACGTTCCACTCCTGCCAGCAGACATCATAGAAGAGGGACCTGCGGTCACAACAAGACCTTGGTCAGCAGAGTCCTTCACAGAAGACCGTAACTGAGACAGTGCAAACAGCAATAAAGTATACATTAAATTCTATGGGATCTGAGTGATATATGCCGTCTGTGAGTGTGTGTTCATGCCCAGCTCCCCTGGGGTTCCCAAACTCTCCCTGTGAACCCGCAGCTTTTCTGCAGGTACGTGCCAGGTTTCATCATCAGCACTATCCTAAGGGCCTTAGGATCAGTTTGCAAAATAGTCTATTGAATTTGCACCAAAGTTAAACCACATTAACTTAAATTTTAAATAAAGTTACGGTGCTAATGTGCGGTCGATAGAGTAGATTGTGTTTCAGTGTACGCTCCAGAAATCTGATGAAAATACGCTTTTCAATGGCTTGTGTCCATGGACATATTACAAAATATATAATTTAATGTACTGGCTATCGCTATCAGTTTATTTTGTGGAATTGCTGTGTAAATGGCCAAGCGTCTGTGTTAGCACACTTACACGGGGACAAACATTGCTAACAGATCTAACACATCTGGCGGCAGCGGCCGAGGATCGCTGGACAAGCAGGTAAATATAGTGGCTAAAACAGCAGAGATAATTACTTCGCTTAAGATGGATTTGTCTGACTTGCTGAAAATTGAAGTTTAGTTGACACTCGCAGGTAAATTTGGTGGCATTAAAACTGAACTTCGTGCTGTTAAAACTGAAGTTATCAATAATTACTCTGCTCTGATCTCATTTGGAAAAAGTTTGTTTTAGTCATGGAGCACAGTTCAGAAGATGTGGTTTCCCTTACAAACCGCGGTATGTCCACTTGAATCGGAGTTGGGGGCTTGTAAGATAAGAGCTTAAATCTGGGATGATGAATGAGATCAAACGTCTGTATATTTAACGTGTCAGAAGGCCAAGTCTCAAGCTCTTCATCGTCTGTTTCTAAGTTGCTTAAAGAAATGCTTTGCATGGATAAAGAGGTACTGACTGATAGATTGCACTGTGGACTCTAAGCTACATTGTGGGTCAACCTGGAAGCAAGCCCCATGTTATGGTGGCTAAATTATATTACTGTTAAGGCTACATGGCTGTCTTCTGAAATGTCATGGAATCCGAGCCACATGAAGCCCCAGACGGTCCATGTTTTTGCTCCTTCCCAGCTGAGCAAAGCATAGACTGTCTGGGGATCCCCAAGGACCGGTTGGAGAAACACTGCTTGACAGGGACATCTCCGTATTCTCTGACTACCCTCCCAGTGTGGTTTGTACCAGTTCAGTGTCAGAGATTAAAAAGATATTGCAGTTGCAATGGCATTTGTTATGGGATTCTTTATCCAGCCAGATTTCATATCAAGTACAGTAAAATCAACAAAGAGTTCTGAGAAGTGATGGTGTACTTGAGGTCAATTGTTAATTGAGTGAAAAGCTGTTTTCAGTTACTCGTATGATATTAACTGGGTCTCGATCACGTCTGGCAAAGGTCTGTTTCGGACTTGTGGGTTCAGCAGCTCACTAGCATTTTATATCGTTGTACTGTTAAAAGGAATTGTTAAAAGTAAAAGTTTCTCCGTGCTTAAACTGTAAGCCCCACTTAAAAATATTTCAAAACTAGCAGGATGTTACATTTGCACCTGTTGTGAGTGGTGAGTGGAGTAGAACATGACAGTTTTTCAATACATCCATCATCCATCCATCCATTTCTGCAACTTGCCTGGATCACAGGCAAGCTTGTGATCATTGGTGAGGGTCGGAACATAGATGACATGACCAGTAAATCAATAGTTTTGTGTTCTTGCTTGTCACTCTATTCACCACAACAGAACCATACACGCTTAGAAAAAAGGGTTCTTGGGGTGCTATATAGAACCATAGGGGTTCTAACCCTAGGAAATAGAACCATTGCCTTCAAAAAGGTTCTATTTCATGCATGTGAGGATATAAAATGGTTCTATATAGAACATTTTGAGTGTGCCATATATGTACCAAGCTATAGAACCCTTAAAGGTTCAATACGGAACCCTTTGTTTTAAGAGTGTACAGCCTCCACTTATCCGCTGGCGTTGCACTGATCCGCCTGTCGATCTCTTGCTCCCTTCTTCACTTCTTTACACATGAAATCTACTCATCAGACTTTTGCCTGTGAAAAGGCAAAACTAATTTGAACTCCCATAAAAGAGTTTCGTGTAAGAAACAACTACTCAGGCATATTAATTAATTACATAATTCATTCATTCACCCATTGATTCATTCATAATTAAATACTAATTTCCCAATGTGGAGACATTATTTGAGCTGATTTTTCCGACAGCCCTTACACCGGCCCTCTTTGTCGCCAGCATTTACTCAAACGGGTGTTTTGGTCCCTGTGGATGTGTGCTGATGGGTGTTGATGCGATATTGGGGAACATCATTGTTGGTGGGAAAGGCTTTCTCCTGCCTGAGGTTGTTACTATCCCAGTTAGTTCTAATGATGGTCTGACAAGAGAATACCCCTCTGTTTTCCGCGCTCGTATGTGTTTGACTTGTACTCAAGGAAAAAACCTAGTGAAGATCTAGAGTTGTCCAGTTTATTTGATGTAACTGAGTGAAATATTTTAGATCTAGTCAGAAGGTTCAAAGGACCAGGTGAATACCACTGACCAGGAATTATTTACAAATTCTTTGGCACTACCTGATCGGAGAGAGGTTTTTGTAAGGCCCACAGAGAGGTCCAAACTGTAAAAAGCACTTCTCAAAAAAAAAAGCACTATCAGTTTTGGAGCAGGAAATATTAGATGAGTGCCCAAGTGGATATTACACTATATGGACAAAAGTATTTGGACTCCTGGCCATTACACCTACAGGAACTTTTATGACCTCCCATTAAAAATCTATAGGCATCGATATGAAATTGGTCCCTATTTGCTGCCATAACAGCTGCCACTGTTGTATGCAGACTGCATTTATGAGGTCAGGCTCTGATTTTGGATATGAAGGCCTGACTTGCAATTTCCGTTCTAGTTAATCCCATAGGTGTTCGATGGGGTTGAGGTCAGGGCTCTGTGTGGGCCAGTTGAATTCTTCCATAACAAACCCAATCATGTCTATATGGATCTTGCTTTGGGCCCTGGGGTACAGTCATGCTGAAACAGAAAAGGACCTTCCCCAAACTATTCCCACAGTATTCCCAAGTTGAAAGCATAGAATTACAATTATCCAAAATATCTTGGTATACTGAAGCATTAAGAGTGCCCTTCACTGGAAGTAAGGGGCCAAGCCCAACCCCTAAAAACTGCCCCATACTATTATCCCTCCTCCAGCAAACATTGCAGTTGGCAAAATGCAGTCAGGCAGATAACTATCATCAGAATGACACACAGTGAAATGTGATGTCACTCCGCAGAACGTTTCAGCAGCTCCAGGATCCAGAGGCGGCATGCTCTATACAGCTTCTTTATACAGCTTGGCATTGCGCTCGGCAATGTGAGGCTTGCTGGGCCGTCCCATTAATTAAATTCAATACCATTTAAGACCACAAGGTGGCGCCACTGCACGACTGTCTCTGTTTGGGTCAAAAATGATCCCCTCCCCATTCACTTGAATTGGATTTCTCAGCCAGTGGCTGTTCAAAATGCATAAAACACAGACTGTTCTTCATATCTTGATGATGTGGTTGTGTATTCCAGTTCATGGTCAGATCATATAGCCACTCTCCATCAGGTATTCAACAGCTTGATGCAGCCTATTTAACATTCAACCTGGCAAAGTGTGAATTTGCCAAGGCTTCTGTAACCTACCTGGGGAAGGAGGCAGGTCAAGGAACAGCTGAAATAACTGTGTGTCTCCACCAATGTTTAGGGAAATTAATTATTAATTATTTGAAATATATCAAAGTCTATTATAGTCAGTAATTAGTCAGTTACTGGAAGATTTAGGTCCAGAATACGAATCGAATTCTCTCATTACAGTATCGCTAGTTAATCTGAGGTAGACTGATCGTCCAGCGAACAGTTTCACTGTGTAACCTAACGACTCTGCTCTCGGCCGTGGAGAGACTCTTGCAAAGTAGTGGTTGCACCGATGAAGTGGCCTATTGTGAGCACTCACTGAGACAGAGATTTAAAAGGTGAAAAAGCATGCGTTTATTCCTAATACTACCACTAATACAGGACAGACATTACACATAACATAAAACAAAACACAAAATAAAATCAAGCAAACTGGATGGAAAATAAAAGCAGTGATTAGACTGGGTATCCTTAAAGGACAATACTGCTCTGCAAAAGAAAGCCTAGGATTTTAACAGGTAACCCAAAACTACAAAACAGGATCAGAACTAGTTAAATGGGTAAGGAATTAATGTGGGTTTACATGAATGCAGAGGTGATGAGGGAGGAGGCGATGATACCAGTAGTTATTTTGTGCTGAGACCTCTCTTGCTTTCTATCTTTCAGTGAAGCTTTCAGTGACGAGGCTTTGGAGTTCTCTTATGTTGAAGTGGCAGGCTTCACGGCTGGGCTTCACATATTGACTATCAGCATGGCTTCTTCTGCTTCCTTGGCTTCCCGGTAGACTTCCAGGCAGACTTACCGGGCAGACTTCCCGGTAGACTTCCTGGTAGACTTCCAGGCAGACTTCCTGGTAGACTTCCGGGCAGACTTCCCAGTAGACTTCCTGGTAGACTTCCAGGCAGACTTCCTGGTAGACTTACCGGGAGTTGGTTTTTATGGTCCAGGGTCTATGAATATGGATTATCCAGAATTCGACTCTTGGGCCAATAGTTTGGAGCCTCAGTCTGAGGGGCTGGCTACATGGCGGTACTAGTGGCCCCATGGATTTATGACATGCCTTAGTGCAACTTTGGAGTTGACTTTGATTAAATAAATTTTACTTTAAGTACATCCAATTGTGTAACAATCCATCATCAAATTCACATTTAGAAGAATTGTGCTGTCAATGTGATACCAAACATGACATACCAACCTAGGTTTAAACCTTGTACAATCTATATTAAACTGGTAAATTATAATTTGTGGTAAACTTGACTTGTTACAGGGTTTTGATACCTAGTTTAACATGCACAATAAGGGAAAAGAATAAGGGGTCAATGGCTAATTTATGGCACTGGATAAGCCTCAACGGTCCATTATGCAGGGGGTGGGGGGGGGTTCCTAGTTATGCAAAGTAAATAACTCTAATACTTAGACTCTAATACTCCAAAATACTTATCTTGCTTTAATTCATCCCCAATTCATCCCCCAATCTACATGAGCATGTGGATTGGTAACTATATTTGTATACTTATATATCTGTATATATAATTGTCCAAGTGAGGGAGATAAAAGGGGCAATAATAAGACATCATAGGAATAATACATGAACACTGTGATTGTCTAAAGACACTTACACATCAAACATATCGAAATACTGATGTTAAATTAAGAAACATACATGCACATACACGTACAGTATATGGCGTGTATTGGGAAACTTAGAAATGGCTCTTTGTTCTTCAGGTGATTGAGAGGGGGGCTTCGTACAAAGCTGCGGGACTCCCAAGCACCCTTATCTCCCTTTGGCGTGCTGGGCCCAGGCCATTATCAGGCCTTTCTTCCTGGGCCCCTGCATCTCAGAGCCATAAAACTTGGAATGCTGGTCTCCCCTGTGCTCTGAGTGGTCTTCAGTGCGTGGGTACGGGTTAGACCCCCTGGTACCAGGCTAGAGCTTATCTCAAGACTCCTACCTCCAGGGAGCATAAATCCTGGAGTGTTGGACCTCGCATGGGTGTGTGATCCTACAGCTCACAACCTTGCATAGGAAATGACTGGAAACTTTAACAGGTCATATATGTTCTCTATGGACTGAATTTGGCGACCTGAAGCTGATAGATGTAACGGTACCGCCTCTCCATGGGTGGCTCCTGATGCCCTGTGATGGATTTAGGATGTCATATTCTGGAACTCATTACTGTTCTTTGGGACCATAACCCTCCCAGCTGACCAAGACCTGGAATTGTCCACCAGAGCATCGGGAATCCAAGAGGGTCCAAGTGGTGTATGCCAGTTCACTACTGACATTTAACGGAGAAGGAACAGAGGTTCCGAGGTTAGAATGGGTCTTTGCTGGTGATGTCATTACCTCCCATGAGGTATTCTGTAATGAACTGGGTTTGAGTCCACGCACAGGATCCATGTTCATTTATTAATAACAACAAAGGCAAAACATGATCCAAAAGTCAATTTGTTGATTGTCAGTTTGTTGATTGGGGTGGATATCACTGTTCCATCTTCTGGAACCCCAACATGAGATGTGAACATTCGTATTCTGGTTTAGGTCCCAGTTTCAGAACCATTACACCACAATTACTTAGTGTATTGACTATTTAAATAACTTTAGATTATATATCTTTATTTAATAGTTGGCTTAGCTCCTGGTTTGTTTGTAAAAAAGTCAGTGTCCGCCCAAGTCCTGTCATCAGGTGTAAATTACCAGCAGCTCCCATGAATCTTTTCTTTTCCGTGGGTTTTTCTCTTTATCTCAGTCTGTTAAGGACTGTTAAATAGCTTCAGGAGAAGTTGGAGATGATGGTGATGGAACAGCTGAGTGTCAGTACCATCTGTTAATGGTTCACTCGGGGATTTGTAGTTGGCTTTCCTCTCTGTGAGAGATCCATCGATCAGATCCTTGTGGGCAGAAGTTGGAGGCTCCTACAGAATTTTGTGGTGAAACAAAATATCTTAAATATCTCAACTCCGGTCGT
>JAODKM010000337.1:0-18705 GCA_026780845.1 Petrocephalus sullivani
CGCCTTTTCTTTCCCGGGCGGCCACCCCCCACCCACCGGGCCCCCCCCCCGCCCCTCTGGCCAGACACGGCACAACCCCACCCGCCCAGCCCGCCGCCCCCCCCCCCCCCCCGCACGCTCACAGCCAGTATGGTCCGGGAAGGGAGTCCTTCTTCAAAGCCACGCCGCTGAAGTGCTTGGCTATGAATATAATCCTATTAAGCGAACATCAGTGCATCACAAAGAGTGTCAGTATCGAGCTAAAATACTGAGATGTAATCACAGCGTCTCCTGGAGAACAAGCAATGAAAAAAGGAGCCTTGGGAATTGCTTGCTAAAGAAGTGCTTGGGATTCAGTGAGAGGAGGGACAGCATGTGCAAAGGATGGAGTTCTGTGTAAATGCTGCTGATGTTGGTGTGCTCACAGACAGAGCGCCTCCTATTGCCGGTGTTGGCCAAGTGGAATGCAGGGCTGTGAGGCTGGTATTTGGGGCATGTGCTCTTCTGGGGGGGTGCTGCAGGATGGGAGCAGTGCAGCAACAGGGCGGTATATCAGCCAAAAGGCAATCTTCATCACCGATGCTTAGTTTTTGGATATATGCTAATGGTTTACGTACGATCAAATTAAGGGAAACATCTGATATATGTAACGAAATTCTTAGCACTGCAATCACCGAAAAAACAAAAAGTATATATGTGATTTTCCGCTACCCACAGTAGTAAGTGCTATAGAGAGGCTAGTTCTTAAGATTAAAATTAAATTAAATTAAAACAAGGGTGGAATTTTTGAATCAGAACCCTCTGCTGGTACCCTACTCTGGAGCAAAATAACACCCACATTACCGTCTCCTCACCTGCTACTGCCTCCAGGCAGGGGGCAGAGGGCACAAATAAAATACTGCCCCTGGGAGGTATGGATGGCAGTTGGATGCGTTACAGAGTGTCATGTGGGGTTTGGCCTGCAGGGAGCCAAGCTTTTCACTAGAGGGCAGTGTTGGGCTTGTCAACAGACACACTTGTAGAGCCCACGGGACTCCCCTGTTCTGGGTCGCATTCACAGGAGACATATCCCTCAGGACCATGTGCTGACATGTTGTTTCACGAATGCCAATTACATAAAATACACCCTGGGCCTTAAGTGCTGCTTAGCACTGTACTGGTCTCGTGTAACGAGGCACAAAAGACTGCGCCGCAGATTACGAGCATGAAAAAACACGGGGAAAGGGCACGTGCCAGGGAAAGAAAAGAATCATGTGATCTGAAGACATCCAAAAAAAAAGCTTTGCTTTGACCACACTGTACGGTATACAGCAACGACACTAACGCCTGATAAAATTCCAGAACTACGAGTAGATGCTGTTACACCAGGATTATGGCACATGGCTTTAGGCTCCATATCGTGTGCATTTGTATAAACACTACGGCTGAAAAGGGCTGCTTGTGTTGTAGCTCATCCCCTTTATATCTGATTGGGTGATTGGACTGTTTGCTGCAATGATGTTGCACATATACTCTGTATTTATTAAATTGCCCTCAACTTAAAACATTAAATGGATAAACTGGCTTTCAGAAAAGAACAGAAGAAGAGATTTATGAGTGGAAAATATGGATGTTATTCTAAATATTTAAGAAGCACATGCACACAGTGTGCTCACACCTGACCTCAAGTCAAGAAGACAGAACCGGCGGCCAAGGGCGAGATTTGTGGTACCCGCTCCGATAGAAGGGCACGCAGAGCCAGGAGGGAGCTATGCCAGCCCTGGGGCTGGTTGCTCGTCTGCAAACACTGTGCTACTCTGCAATAGTACTCACCCAACCATTCCCTGATGCACTGCGCCACCTGCTGCCAAGGATGAAGTACTGCGGTTCAACGTAGCAGGCTTGTGGTGATCCCATATCATGTAAGTGAGGCTTCCCAACAGCGGGACAGCACACAGAACTCGGTCAGCTGTCCTGCGTTCAATGGTAGAATGTTCAAATGGGTCGATTCTCTTGTGCCTCCTCTGTGGAGTCTTGCTTACAAAGTTCATTTGGTGACAGACATCTGTTTTGATTCGCATTTTTTTTTAAATAAAGAAACAAAAGCCATTGATTGAAACGATATTCTTCTTGCCATTGTACAGGCACATAAGAATCCTTTTGTTTTCATGGAGTGCAGCTTGGAGTTAAGGCTGTTTTCATGGAGTGCAGCTAAGGGTTAGCTGTTTACCCAGCATCCCTGGATTCGTAGGGTTAAGGACTTGCTTAAAGGCCCAGCTGTATTGTGACTAGGAGATTTGAAGCGGTCAGAGGTCCCTGGGCTATTTGAGTTGTCATGCCCCCCCCCCCCTACTGTTTTCCACGATGCTGTAGTTGGGGGGAGTGGGCGGGGGGATTTTATTGAACAAGGTTAGCTGAGGTCCCTGTCGAGACGAGGTCCTTATATTAAAGCCCCCCAGGACATTTAAGACCAGCATTTCAGAACCCAAAGATCCATGGACTCCTGGAGACAAAGTTCTGGATTTGTACGACAAACAGTGAAATACTTACAGTGAAATATTATGTAAGCTTTTAACAAATTGCATTTGAGGTGGCTGTTAAAAGGTTTGTCTTGTGAAAATAACGTAAAATATTACATTTCTCATTATTGCACCTCAAAATTTATCTTCATTAGCTATCGGACAGGTAATTTTATACACTTTATAGAAGGAATCATCACAATATAAAATTATAAAAGACTTTTCTGTTAGGCACAGAAACAGAGAACAGCAATACCAACGTTAGCGTTTCTCTTGGACCGTCCACATTGTTGTAATTCTTTACATATCATACTAAGTAAATGAATTTATTTTGGAGAAAGATCGCCATCCAGTGGCACAAATAGGGAGGGAGTACTTATTGCAAGTTACCAAGCCCACGGCCAACCCCGCCCATGGCCAGCCCCGCCCACGATCGTTCCCGCCCACTACCATCCCCGCCCCAGTTAGCCCCGCCCGCCATCATCCCCGCCCATTAAAAGCCCCGCCCCGCTCCAGCCCCGCCCACAGTCATCCTCACCCCAGTCAGCCTCTCCCACTGTTCCCACCAATGGACAGCGTCGACAGGAGAGTTCACTGCCAGAAAGCAGGGAGGGAAGTTCCGCTAGTCTACGGGAAAAAAAGTCAGCTAAACATTAGCTAGTGCTGACAGTACCCACAGTAAATGTAAATTAATTTAAAAGAAGAGACGGTTACTTAGCTAACTGGCTAGGTCAGTGGTACCCAACTGTCTTTACATTGAGAATTTCTTTTACAAAGACTATACTACAGCGAGCTACCGAGTCACCACGGTATATTTTGCTATTAGCCAGCATTGAAATAAAGCATTATCCATGTATCATCTCGATTTCGACCGGGAAATCGACAGGCTAGGCACCCCAGAGTTAGATTATTACATCCATTATTTCATTACGAAATATGAATGCTTTGGTTATCCGTGGCGTCGGTTTTCTGCGGTTTACCGCGGTCCAAAAAATGGTGACGCTAATAAAGATGCCGATGAAGCTCAGTGTGTGTTTTTGCCCTGTTAGCACGGGATATGTTAGCAGAGGCAAGAAGGGGAAAAAACCGCCATCCTGGAGTTTGCAGCGACTTTTGTGCTGTTCCAGGTCATTTTTTATAGGTTGCACGAGTCTGTTGTTGCTTTTAATAAAGAATTAATGTGTTCCCTTGCAGGTTCTATGTAGTTTCTTCAATCTGATTTCAATTTATTAATGCATTTGTAATTTTATACATTAAAAAAATATTCTATACTTACTGGTTTATTAATTTAATTATTCACATTTTTTGGCTTGAGGAGTGGGGTAATGTTTTAAAATGTAAGTAAGTAAGGCAATGAGATGGACTGAACACAGAAACATGGTAAATCAAACACCAGTTTGCTTAAGGACATTGGCTTCAGCTGCCAGTAATGCTTCTTTGAGCTGTATGCCAATAAAAGAAAAGGAGAAAACAATCGACAAATCAGGAACCGATGGGCGGGGTTGGCCATGACAGTAGACAAATCAGAAAACGATGGGCGTGGCTGGGTGTAGGCGTGGCTATTCCTCTTGCAATGAGGCGTAGTTGCATGTAGGAGTGCAGGGTAATATTATGTGATGATTTCTTTTGCATATACAGATGTAGTCCAACTTCTACAGCTATATTTATCGCATATAATCAATTGAAGAACAATAAACAGTTCTTGTGGTATTTAAACCTGTAATTATTATTTAACAAGCCTCATTTCCCTAATCATTAGGCTATTCAGACCTGTAACTCTAACAGAGGCTAAGCAGTGTGTCCTTGACGTTCTTCATTGTCCCATCCACGCTTACTACATTCATTGCGAAGTTTCGTTAAAAAGTATTATTTTATAAAATATATTAAAATAGATTAGGCCAACATCATGCATTGTCTGCTTTTCCGTTAGAGAATTATTCAATAATAAAATGTATGACCAATTTTACAGAACGTTTGCGTTTTATAATTACTGCTTACCCTTTAAATCGGCATATGGGTTCTAAAATAAAAACACAGTAGTACTTGTGGTAGTTAGCATATGTGACGAGGGCATTTCTCATTTTGACGTACACTGCAGTACGCAAATAAAGTTTTTTTTTCTTTTTATTGTCTTTTTATTGTATTGTTAGTTTAATCTTATTTATGTACGCTTTATTTAATCTTCAGTATTATTATTATTGCGTATGCCTATTAGGCAATAATAATAATAACTATTAACTACTATATAATAACTATATAACTACTACTACAAATGTATAGTATATGTTTGTATGTAGCCCTATTAGGGATTAGTTTTACCTGGGGACGTAATCCAATTTAACCAGTCACCGACGAGGTCCGTAATTTTAATCCAGTACGAATCTGCCGTCTGTAATTATTAAAAGCTTTCAGAGTAAAAATTAAGAACCGAATTACCTTCTTATTTCAACGAACGCGGACCTCTTTCGGTGACTGTAATCCCTCTCGAAATCTTGGTAATAAGCTCATATCTATAAAGGCATATTTGTTTTTTTTTTGTAAGACGGAAATAGCAGATGTATCCTACGCAAAAATGGAGTTTGAACGCGACCTGAATTTTCTACATTAACGTCCGATAACACGAAGGCTTTCTGCAGGTGCAGAGCAGTACAACAGTTCTGTTTTAGGGTGTTTGATTAGTAGCCCACGTTAAAGGGACAGGGCACCCAAAAACGAAAATTATGCTATCATTTGCTTTCTAGACGCGCCAACTGAACGGACGGGATTCGTTATATCTCCGAAATATCTGGCAGCCTAATCTGGGGAAATCAGGCGTTTCTTATCCTGGCCGAATCGCTTTGCCAAACTTCTCAGTTCATCCCGTCCCAGTATGGCTTATGCCACCATTAAAACCCGAAAACGGGACACTTGGAGCGCCAGGCTGCTTACTCCGGGTAGGCAGGCTCCGTACTTCTGCCTGTGGAGCAAAGGGTACAACCAATTTTGTATGCAACATTTTTCAGAAAAGCGATGAAAAAAAACCCAAAGAAAATACGATCATTAGCATATGATGGGTAACAGACCCAACAATTATATATTAATCTCACATATTGAAATTTTATTCCATCTGAAGACTCTATCTGTTTCACTTTTATTTGTACACTGTAATTTTGATTCATTTTTTACAAACTTTGATGGAAAAAAAAACAAGTCAAGAGAGGAGATGGTGGCTCCCTTCGCAAAGCAGGGATGGCTGTGTTATGATTCGCCTCGTAGTGCTGCACGCGGGCGAAAGGTTATCGCCTGGAGAGATAACGAGCAGATTTAAGGGGCAGCAAAGGGATACAGCGCTAATCCAAAAAAGCTCATCGCCCGTTTAGCTTGTGCTCTTTTACTGACAGGCAGCCCGTTACCGGTGCCCGTGCTCAGCTCTGGGAGATCGGCATGCCTCCCGCAGGTGGCGCTTCCCCCCGCCTGCTTCTCATTGTATTTGCGGCTAGGGCGCTGTGCGCACCGGCGCCCGACTCCGAGCCGCTGATCGCCAACGGCTGGGGCCAGACTGTCCGGCTTAGGCATCTGTACGCCGCCAGGCACGGAATCCATCTGCAGATCGGCGACGACGGTACCGTAGGCGGCTCACCTCTGCAAAGTCCTTACAGTGAGTAATTACTATCTGCAGTATGCGCAGCGTGCATGGATGCATCTGGATGGAGACGGCAGATACGTAATCGATACGTACCGTATCTACCGCATACCGAAATCGATATGTACCGCACCCGTCGCACAATGCAGGTTTGATTTTTTCATGGGTGAATAATTTTAATTGCTTTTGCGTACTTTTCATATGGAAAACCTATGTTTAAAAATGACCTGCAAATAAGCCCACGTTGCACCCGTTATATTTAAAGTGATGTTTTGCCTAAGGTTTGCTGGAGATCAGATCGGTTGACACTGGCTTTGTTGCAATCAAAGGAGTGAGGAGTACATACTATCTCTGCATGGATGAAAGTGGAAAACTGTACGGATCGGTAAGTTGCTGTATTGGATAAAGCAGTTAACGCGTGCAATACCGAAACACATAGGGCTGTGTTTGATTTTTACTGATATGTCATCACTTACTTTACTTGGGTATTGCAACTTAATATTGTGTGTCGTGTGAATCGTCATCCCCAATCCAGATTAATCACACACAATGGTACTTGGTCGGGTCTTAATTTCTTATTTTCAATGATATTTATAAACTTGAAAGACCTGTAGTCCTCTTGTGTCAAATACCAGCGTGGTATCAGTTTATGAGCAGTATAAGAATGAAAACACCTCGGGAGTACACAGCATGTGTGGATAAATATCAGCGGCCCGTGTCAGCCTCCGTGTCCCATTGGTCTGACGCACGTTCCTCCCATTCTACAGTTAAACGTCACCTGAGACCACTTTCTATTATCTATTAATGAATCAGTGCGATTCAGTGCCGGGCTCCTGTCCTTGTGTGATCCGGTAGTTAGGGGTGACGGTACGTCCCTGTGTGGTACTCAGGTAGTGAGAATGCCGCATTGCGTGTAGTGATTCCCCTCATAACAGCACACATGTACTTATTGATAGTACTGTGGCAATTTGAGCTTCAGTAGCACATTTAGTGATTTAGGTGTAGTTTTTGTTATTCTGTCCATCTCCCAGCTGCTAGTCCTGAACAGGGTCACAGGGAATCTTGGATGTCGATTCGTTTTAAAATGAAATTTAGTCCTGCTAGTCAATGCAGTCATCTGGCCAGAAATATAAAATATAGATTAAAAACATGTCACGTTTTTGGAAAAAAAATAAAAGTGTTATTTTTCTTACTTAAAAAGATATTTACCTGCAACATGTTTCCCTTTCTCAAATTACATTATGATTAACTGGCGTATTATATTTTTTAAACTAATGTGCAAATGACTATTATTAAAAATGTATTATGTTCTGCTATAATGTTCTGATCCAAACTAATAGCTGGAGAATTCAATGCTAATTATTGTGTTTAAGCTACATTAGCTTGGAGTCAGTCGCGAAGGCCACGGCTAGGGTCACGTTGCCAGAGTAACCTTTGCTCACTGCCAGGGTATGTTTGTGCAGTTCAAGGAAACAGCAGTGGCGACCTTGGGCTCCCATTAGCCCTGCGTGCCATAGCGGTGTGTGCTATGTAAACAGGCCCACAGGAACCAAAGGGACAACAGGCCGGGCAGCACTATAAAGCCAGGCCTGTCTCTCATATCCGGTCTCTCCACAGCGCACCTACGCAAAAGAGCACTGCTCATTCCGAGAGTGCATCCTGTCAGACGGCTACAGCATCTATATCTCAGACAGATACGGGGCAGTGGTGAGCCTGAGTAAGAGCAGGCAGAAGCTCCAGGCCAGAGACAAAGCCCTGCCCCCGCTCTCCAAGTTCTTACCCATGGCAAGCATCGCTTCTCTGGAGGCCGTAGATGCGCACCTGAAGGGCCCAGGACCTGGAGACCAGGAGGATGGGAAGTTCCCCCCTCTGATGGATAGCATGGATCCCTTTGGGAAACTGTCACAGGTTTTTATTCACAGTCCCAGTTTCAACAAAAGATAAGTGCTCCTCACCATCTCTAACAGAAATCCAAGGATGTTTGTCCACGATTTGCACGCGACTTGTAAGTGAGGAAACTGGCTTCATGAACCAACTTAAAAACTAACTATAGTAAAAAAAAATGCATTACGGAGCTGCAGCATGTCTCATGTAGCAAAGTGATCAAAGGGAGACTTTGTAGGAAGTTCCGGCTCATTACCCGCCACTCCAGGAACCGTGGGACAAGGGCAGCAGCAAAAGGAAGAGTGGCAGATTTTTGTATCAGGGTCAGAGATGTTGTTACAAGCATTTGTGTATAGTTTTGTTTATTTAATTATGTTTTTTTAACATTAATACAACAAAGTGTGATGTTCGCTATGTATTGACATTGTCTACATTGTGGTAGGCATTTCTAATTTCTGTCTTTTTGTAGTATTTGTTCACAGATTTTTAACAGTAGTTTATGAATTTTTAAATACTTTTGTTGGCTTGTGAATTACATTAAATTGTGCAACATTTATTATTTTTTGTAAAGCTTAAAAATCCAACCTCTTGTTATTTAAAACAAGTAATTTAAATATTGTATATTGCAAATAAAACAAAATCTTCACACCTCCAGGACTGTGCACTTAATTCCCCCCCAGCCCCAGACACATAACATACCTCGGTAGAGATAAACTGAGGTTTGAATGGCTGAAAATCTAGGTTACAATAATGAAAGCAAAGTACGTCTGGACAGGAGCGAAAACTATTAGAAGAAAAAGCCGGATAAGATATATTAAGTGCTATATAGCGATACGGATATCATTGTAGTTTTTGTTATTCCGTCCATCTTCCAGCTGATTTAACTGATCTCCCACTAAATGTCAAGTCTGTCTATTTGTAATAGTTATCAGTCAGGATTCTTTAGGATAGGGTGTTTGGAGACAGTTGTCATTATTGGTACAATTGCGCCATCTAGTGTAAAACAGTATAAAAACATGCTATCAAATTTGGGCGGTTCGTTGGCTCAGTGTGTAGTACTGTTGTATTCACACCTCTAGGAAGCCGATGTGGTCACCTTGGTGACGGCACTGCAGAGGACGCAAGTACTTCTTTGGGTGACCGGCATCACATAGATATTCTGTGCCAGCAGTACAGATTGTACAGTTAGCCACTTCCACTGTCGCAGGCATTGTGCGCTGCACACAAATTAAAGCAGCTGGCTAAGTCAACGACCCTCAGAAGTTGGTGCCCTTGGCGGCCGCCTGTGTGCAGGGTTGGAGTTTACAGTCCTGCCTCTGCCCTGTGCGCAGGGCTGGGGTTTACAGTCCTGCCTCTGCCCTGTGTGTGTGGAGGTAGCATTATCCCCCATTATCATGCAGATTTACTTTGAGCACTCTGCTTTCCTCCTGCAGTTCAAAGCCATACAGTCAGGCTAATTGGCCTCTCTAAAGAGCCTTTGTGTGTGTGAGTGTGTATGTGTATGTTCCCTGGGATGGGCTGGCACCTTGTCCAGCATGAGCCCCCACCCTGTGCCCTACACTACCTGGGAAACACTCCAACTCTTCAATCCTGCCCAAGACAAGCAGTTTGAAGATAATTGGATGGATCGCAATGGGCATTAACTATTGTCTGTAAAACATCTGAAACAACTTAAAAGGCATTGTCTGTTCATAAGACCAATACGCACCCAAAATGACGGTAATGCTGTTAAGAATAAGACTATCCTCAGCTGACCCGTATGCAAATATATGTCACCAGGAAATAGCATCGTATTACATTACACAAGGAACCCCTCGAAATCCTGCGTATTTAACTAAAGAAAGTAAAAGCTTCACAATGGCGTATAAAGTATAATAGTAATCTCAAGAACGGACACTTACAGCAATAAAAGAAATAGGAGAACAACAAACAGTAGGTCTTGCTTTTACCTTTCAATCCCAGCTAAACCAAAACCTACGCATTTGCGGGTATGTAATATGTCTAGGTTAACTTAATTGAGTGAAATTTCATGCTGTCTTCCTTGAAACAATCAAAGATGTCAAACAGGTTATTTGGGTGATGGAAATACTTACAAATGCACATCATAACAATAGCGTAGTAACCCCTAAATTTGTTCTCTCACATGTATATGTATCTGTGTGTCTATTGGAGAAAAACAGAGGGAATAATAAAAGGTAGGAGACTTTTGCATAAACACTACAATTTACCGGCAAAAAAGAATGACCGCTTGACGCTGAGGATGCAGCGACTGACTTGCGCACCTAGGGGATGACGGCCCCGGGCCTTTCCCTCATCCCGCCGCCAGGTGGCGCTGGCAGATTAGCCGCGAGCTGCGCCGGACGTGCAGCGGCCTTCTTGGCGGAGCGGCGCGCGGCGGCTGCTCTGCTGCGACACCCTCGCCTTCGGAGGTGTGTGCGAGCGTCTGTCGGGAAGCGGCGCCCGTGTAGCCGGCTGCCCCTGCTCCTGGGCCGGGTGACTCGGGCGTGCAGCGTCGCCGCGTTTTGGCCGGGCGCAGTCGGGGCTTACGCCTGGGGCTGAGGGCGGCCCGTCCCCTGGCTGGTACTCTGCGGGGGCTCCGCTCGCGTCTCCGGCCCTTTGCGCCTGTAATACCGTAATACCTAGATGCGCGTCCCTAGAGCTGGTAGAAACGAGCGCTTCTTGCCTGTCGCTGCATGTGACCATTAAGGTATCATGGGCGCTCCTGCGTAGCATCGCACGCGCGTCTCTCTGTTTATTTCCTACGCTGCATCCGTGCAGAATCATACCCGGTGGCGCCGTCTCTGCATATTCCGCGGTAACGTTTTAAACGTACTGTTGAATAATTTTTTGTTAACTTCCAAGGGCATGTAGAGGGTTTTGGTGGTGAGTGAAATAAAGTGGCGCAGTGGGATGCTGGTGGTTCTGTGCAGCCTGTCAGGCTTTGTGCTGTTTGCGCCCCGTCCAGGTGACACCGTCTTAAATGAGCCCTAACCTCACTACACTGGCCTTTCCTTGCTGGACCCAGAATGGGCCAACAGATCTCGGGGCAGACGCAGACGGCCATCACCAGGCTGCCTGAGAAGGTGGCCAGGCATGCGCTGCTGGTGCGTGACAGCAGCTACCTGACCTACGAGGAGTTCCTGGGACGGGTGGCAGAACTCAATGATGTGTAAGGTGTCCTGCCGTGGCTCTGAGATGGTCAGACTCCAGCTGGCAAAAGCGCCCGTTTCCTGCACATCACTCAGGATTCTCTTTGCTCTGTTGCTCGTCTTGATTCTCCAGAACGGCGAAGCTGGCTGTCGGACAGCCCAAGCATTTGCTTTTTGAAGTTCAGCCAGGATCTGATGCCTCGGCTCTTTGGAAAGTGGCGGTGAGAGTGGTCTGCACGAAAGTGAGTGGTGCCGGGGGGTGGGGGGGAGGCTGTTGCGTTCCCGTTTAAATGGTTCTGGAAGCTTCCTGCTGACTGCACCTTCTGTGTGATGGCAGATAAACAAGGAGGACGGCATGGTGGAGGCCTCGCGCATCATGAACCTCTACCAGTTTATCCAGCTGTACCGGGACATCACTGGCCAGGCAGCAGAGGTGCTCTCAATGGAAGGCTGCTCTGGGGGACCCTCTGTGCCCTTAGCCTCTGTGGACTCCTGCCAGGCGAGCATGTGGATGGGCAGGTAATGCTGATGAGGAACTGAGCCTTGGGAATTAATATCCGATGTGTCATGGCTGTTTTTTGGAGCATAACGTGAAACTGATTTGAACAAGTGTCATTTGCAGACTGATGCAGTGCTGTTTTCTTTTGGTGTTTTATGTTGTTATGTTTGGTATGGTTCTGGCAAGGTGAGTAAGCCTGCTTGCATTATCTGTGTGTGTGCTGCAAACAGGGTGAAGCAGCTGACCGATGAGGAGGAGTGCTGTATCTGCATGGACGGCAAAGCCGACCTCATCCTGCCCTGTACCCACAGCTTCTGTCAGAAGTGCATCGATAAGTGGTAAGTGTCCCCTATTTCCCAGCCATTAGTAATATCCAGGCAGCATGCTCCAGGTCTGCTCCCATCAGGTGTCCTCTTGTCCTCTGCACATGCTCAGTCCGGTGTGGGATGCCGGGTCCCGGTGGGGGCTCTTTAAAGGAACCCTTCATATGCTTACCAGTTTGGCTCTCTTACTCTCCATTGGAGACCCAGAGCGGCAGAGTTGGCCCGTTTCCCCGAAAGAGCGGGAAGTATCGGCCCGGCTGCCTTCAGCACCTCGTTTCATGAATCTGGGTGCCTGTGATTTACTGGTGAGCAGCGGCGACTTGGCGCTGCTTCTGTGACGCCGAGCTTCCTCACGAGCGGGCGGGGATGTGAATCAGGGGCGCCGGCTCCATATACCCCAGGGCTCCGGCAGACATCCGGCAGACATCCGGCCGCCATGTGCTGCGCCCGTCCTGGGGTGATTGAAGCCGTTTGAAAACCTGGTGTGAAGCCCATTTATATTGTAATTGACGGTATGGAATTTGCGCTGCGTTTTGCTGAACAGGAGCGACCACAGCCGGAACTGCCCCATCTGCCGCTTGCAAGTGACCGCAGCCAACGAGTCGTGGGTCATGTCTGACGCCCCCACAGAGGAGGACATAGCGGGTTACATCCTCAACTTGGCAGACGAAGCTGGAACTCCACACAGACCTTAGACACAAACCTAACTGCTTAGAGTCATACTCTTGTTTTACGACATAGTGAGTTTTCATTCAGTTCAGCACTGCCTTGTCTACCACTGTAACCGCTACCCAAATGTGATTGGACAGCAGCCTCTTTATGAGGTAACTGTTTTTTTTTAAGGAATGCATATAGCAGATCCCGCCTTTAAAGCGTAGTACACGGAGATAGGCACATCTGTCAGCCCAAGTCTTTGTAGTTTTATGAATGTTTTACAGATTTTTTTTCCCCCACTTGGAAGTGGAACACCAGACTAAATGAGTTTTTGTCCCAGTTCTTTCAGTGTGACTGTGTCCTGACTAAGGAGGGTTTGGATTTTGCTGTATTTTTGGCAGTAGAAAGTTAAAATTAACCCCTGCAGGCCTGGTGGCCACCGAAAACCACGCGAGATGCACCTGGGCTGGCTCTCCGGAGACTCAGTGTTTACAAGGGTGGGAAGCTCACTTTGGACAGAAGTGTAAAAAATAGCTGATTCACAGTCATACACAAAACTAAATGTTTAAGAGTCTAGCTTAAATGGATTTTCATTATTAATTCTGGAGGCTTCTTCCTCAAAACATCCCTAATACAGTTATAAGTGGGATTTGATCAGTGACTCAAAGCTAGATGGGGATAATGTAAATTCCGGTTTACATTTACAGAGGAAGTCACGATTACTTTGTATGCTGTGAAAATACTTCCTCCTATTAATGTTGAAACTGTACTTTTTTAATTCTTAAAATTGATGGCTTTATATTTTAGAATTTAATAATATTGGGACAACGTTAGTGTTACTTATTATCATGTAAAATTTGCCAGCTATGTCAGGTAATGATAAGTTTGCCTAAACTATAAATGTTAATATGAAAAGGATATTGTTGAAGATTTAGGGGGAGTTTAAAATGCTTAAAATGAATTTAAAATACTTGACTTGAAAATATGTGCTTCTATTACAGCTGTCAGATACTGGCTTTAAACTGTCTGAAGAAATTAAATTTAAAATATTGTGCAAAATTTCTTTTGATAAGATGTACACTTATGTTAAAGGAGTATTTTAAAACTACTGAAACCACTTATATATTTATATAAAACACTATGTATGAATGTGAGTTTCTTTATAATTACACACTGGAAATGCACAGAGCCCTGTCCTGCTTATCCTTAATGAGAAAGCATGCCTTCTGCAGAAGTACAGTTGTTTTTATTCCTCCTGCAAGGAATAGGTTTGACCTCTAGGTGGCTCTCGTCAGCCTTGTAACCCCCAGTTCATTAGCAGGATGGTTTTGCTGCAATCTTACTGTGACTTTTGAAATGTGTGTTTCACTGAGGGACACACTCAGCGATGAGATGCGCTCGGTGTCGTCCTTTTCTGTTGAAAAATAAAATACACTTTATAATTTAACAATATGCTGTTTTTTTATTCATAGATATAGGTACACTTGCATTTGCAAACATTTGAATCTGCATTTTCTTTAGATCATAAAAAAAATCATATACTTTGCTGAGTGCATGATAAAATGTTCAAACCCATTTTCACAGTATTTGTCTTGTGTATAAATATAAAACAAATGCCTATAGATATTTATGTGCAAACAGCTTTTACAAATGTTTTCCTACTATTTCCCTTTATCCCATTTTGTAGCTAAAAGAGGTCAAGTTCTGAAATATCCTTTTTAGCTAAAATGAGACTAAAACTACGTGACTGAAACTCTGTGACGTTTAGGTGTTGGCATGAGGTTATGAGCAAAGGGAAGTGTGGTTTCAAACCCTGTTACATCTCACAAGAAACAGAAGTATCCACACTGCCTCTCCCATTGGAAACACGAATGTGTGCATATATAAAAATGCCAGTTAAAATGCAACTTGAAGCAGAAAATAAAGGGTAGGTGTTGTGGTCAGGAACAATCCATTACCTCCTCCCGTGACGATGAGAAGCAGTGCAGCCCAGTGTGTGCAGAATGCCAGGGCAGATGCCCGTGACGTTTCGGGCAACTAATGCATCTAATGAATGTAAAGCCCCATCCACAAAGAAGGTCATGTAGCAGAATACACAGGCATTATAAACTCCGTAAAGAGGAAATGCACAGTACTGCATTTTTTTCCTCACAAGTAAAACCCCTCTCCGGAGTGGTGCTAAACCTGTTAGACCTGCAGCCAAGTAGCTGATTGTATTATCATACAATCTCCTGTAGACTACAGCAGGCTGCCCTGTGCAGGTGGCTTGTCATTCTGGTGAGGCTCTTCCTCACACAGTCAAAGTGACGGTCTCAGTCTACCTGCACAGCCGATTCACGGGATAAAGCCGACATCCCCCTTTTCAGGGATGAAACTGTATAAAAATTAACAAAACTTTTAATCAAACAGTTGAAAATAAATGAACATCATAAAGCCTTGTATATACAATATACAGTGTGCATGCACTTGCGTGATTAATGGTATGTCTAATGTTCAAGCGGAGGCCTAGTGCTTGCATGTCTGTCCCTATTCAGCTTAGCGCAGTGAGCAAAGCAGACGTGAGCAGCTACTCGCTGGCTTGGCCTGGTCACACCGGCTGCTCGTGACGGGGCAGTTACTGCGACTGTGCGACCATCGCTGCCGACTTGACGGCATCCACCAGGAAGCTGAGCTCATTGCAGAGCGTCTCGTGCCTGTAGGCCATGCGGATCTGGGCCACGTTGGTGCGCCGAATATCATTCCCCTCTGGCCCATCCTTCAGATAGTTCACTCCCAGGAAGTGCTTCTTCTCCTGCCAAGAAGTCATGAACATATAATTTTTGATCAGGTCTTATGGCACCATGCCCTGCTTATATTCAGAAGCACACATCCTCTGGGACATGACAGTGTGCGGCTGACCTTATATCTAGGGGAATACGTAAAAACACGAATAATGTGGGCAGCCCGGTGATGGAGCTTCTGTCTAGAATGACATTGCCCGAGGTTGAGTGTCTGCAATCTAGTCCATGCTGTGATTAACTTGCAGTCACGCTAGTAACATGATCCAAATGCAGACATCATCTGGCACAGTGTCCACCCGGCCGGCCACCTGGTGAGCGAGGCCGCTCTGGAGCACGCTGTTCCTGGCGATCTCGCAGACATCGCACGTGCTGAGCTTCCACAGCTGTGCCGCGATGGCGTACTCCTCCATCAGCGCCTCCTGCAAGGTGCCGGTGCACGGTCACACCCCGCCTCACCTCCGGTCACACGCCGCCTCACCCGCCTCACCTCCAGCTACACCCTGCCTAACCTCCGGTCACACCCCGCCTCACCTCCGGTCACACCCCACCTCACCTCCACGCCACTTTAACCCAAACCCTGACGCACTCCAGCCATCAACCAGAGGCCTCAAAAGATCCACCTGTGTGCCTTACTGTTTTCTGTTACAAATTATGGGACTAAAGTGATCAATGTCTTACACCTCTAAGAAACAAGGCACAAGTGTACACTATAAAGATTTGTCCTACTGTACATCTACGCTGGTAAGGAGCAGGTCTGTACCCTCTCTTTGGTGAGTGTGACACCTCTGACTAACATACAGTGCTTGGTCTTGGTATGCTTCTTTAATTCAGGAAAAATATTGCAAATGTCATGGTTTTATAGCAAAAATCATTGCTTTATTCACTTGCTTACCAAATGTATGTCACATTAGAAACAACCAGTAGTTTTTGTGTTTAGTATCCCTTTGGGAGACAGTGACTATAATAGCAACTTAAAGCAAAAGGGCAAGAGCAGAACAGTCAAAAAAATGGCACAATAAGAAAAATATCTCTGCGGAAGATATTGGCAGATGTTAAACGCTGCTTATCAATAGACTTTTGTTATAAAACCCATGAATCTGCAACATTTTGTTGAACTAAGCAGGCATCCCAAGACTTTCTGTGAGCACTGTATATGGAGACCCTGTATTTCATGTCGCCTTGCCCTGGCCTGACTCTCCCACCTTGGTGTAGTGGAACTGCATGGGGTCGTCTGTAGAAAGGGACACACAGAGCCCCTTGTGCAGGAACTCCCTCAGCGGGTTCTTGGAGTACTCCAGGAAGAGGCTGTTATTGCTGAGCGGGGACATGGCGATCGGCACCTGGGCCAGGTAGTACAGGTACTGCAGCACGGGGCTCTGGGGGCAGAGGCACACAGCACAGACTCTCAGCTTCACGAGTCTCCAGAACCCCCCCAGAACCCCCCACACCCGTGCTGACACCAGCAGTTCTGTCCGCTATCAGCATCACACCTATGAAATTCCCTCATTGTTTGTACTGTCAGTGATGAGTCGACCATCTCTGAAGCTAGGATGCTATTCTCAGGACCTCGCAACATTCCCAGCAAACAGCTGTCTGCATGGCAATTTGAGACAGCAGAGACATTTGGAGAAGGCACGATAAGAAGGCATCAGAAGGAATGGCCGCTGTGAGGCAGCAGCCTACCTTCTTCAGGTTGAGGCCGTGAGATATGTTATCGGCGGTGAGGAAGGCCGAGACCAGGTGAGTGATGGAGCCCGCCTCCCCGCAGTGCGGGCGGAACTGAAAGGTGTTAAGGCCTCGCTCCCTAAAAAGGGCAAAGAGAACTTCAACATAATGATCAATTTCATCACATAATGAGGAGCAAGGACGTTTCACCTAATGAAGCCTTCATGGTGAATGAAAGAATTTTGTACTGGCTGCACTAAAGGCCTATGATTTGAGGAAGCAATGATTCAGACAGACTTTATCGAGACTATAGTTACCGTAAACAAGTTTATGAGTTCTCAGGCTATAGGACTGGAATCCCGATGTATTGTATCACACATTCAAGACTATTAAAAACCCATTTATAAATAGTATTAATGCATTAAAATGAAATACGACAGGTTTAAAAAAAAAAAAAGATAGCCTACATGTTTTCTATTAGGCACAGCCCCCCTGAGCCTGGCTGGAAGGAGGTCAGAAAACACTTACTTCCGGAGGTTGTTGAGCACCATGATGTTGGCGTACATGTAGAAGAGGTAGTAACTGTAAGGTGGGTTGCTGTCTATGGTCCACTCTTCGGGTTTGGGGCTCTTGTAGGAGAACATGTGGTCACTGTGCTTGGACTCATCATCCACACTGTCAAAGCCTGTCACCTGTGGAACAAAGGAGCAGTCCTCAGGAGGAAAAGGCACAGCAGACAGGCTGGGATGGCTCACACAAAAAAGCTGATCATCTCTGCTTAACTTATCTGTCCATGCAGTCAGTGGTGATTTCAAGCTTTGCATTTATGATAGCAGGAATCGGAGCGGAGTTACCTATACTCACATATTTCAAGAAGACATGGAGCTCTTTGTGCTTCTGAGGGTTAACTGTGGCCTCAAAAAGAGGGAGGAAGACATTTTCCAGCATCTTCGCAAAGTTGGGTATTAACTTCCGGGACTTGAAGATGTCACTGAAAGAGAAAACATCAGTTTTCATGTGATTATCCCCAAATAATAAGTGGTAACCCAAGGAAACCCAACAGGTGACAGTCATCCAGATGAATGAATGGCAGCAACTTTCACTATTAAACCGCCTAAGCAGTTATTCATAAATGTCAGCAATAAAGACAAATTCGAAGTGAGAAGTTGTCACACCGCAGCACACAAACAATGAAATGTGTCCTCTGCATTTAACCCTTATGTGACATAGCAACAGGCAGATAATGGAGTGCCCAGGAAGCAGCACACAGGGCCAGTACCTGGCTCAGGGTACCTCAGCGGTACCTTGCTGGTCGGGGTTTCGAACTGGCAACCTTTTAATCACAAATGTGCTTCGCTAAAGATTAGGCCACCACTGTAACAGTCTATGTGCTAACTGGTATGTTACAATGCTAAAGATTAGGCCACCACTGTAACAGTCTATGTGCTAACTGGTATGCTACAATGCTAAAGATTAGGCCACCACTGTAACAGTCTATGTGCTAACTGGTATGATACAATGCTAAAGATTAGGCCACCACTGTAACAGTCTATGTGCTAACTGGTATGCTACAATGCTAAAGATTAGGCCACCACTGTAACAGTCTATGTGCTAACTGGTATGTTACAATGCTAAAGATTAGGCCACCACTG
>JAODKM010000337.1:24729-36831 GCA_026780845.1 Petrocephalus sullivani
GAAAGCCTGCCTCAACAGTGATCTAGGGACAGAAAGCCTGCCTCAACAGTGTTCTAGGGACAGAAAGCCTGCCTCAAAAGTGATCTAGGGCCAGAAAGCCTGTTACCTTTCAGCAAACATTTTTCTTACCCATTCTTGAGAGAAAAGGGAGTTTCGTCCCTCTAAATCACTACCGTTAAAGTTGTCTCATTTAACATCTCATTAAATTAAATTAAATTAAATTATGTTCTTCTTATTATGTGATTCTTTCAAAAGGGCCCCTAATTCTCCCAACTCCAAGTGTTATCCAGTAAATGCCCTCGCTTTGAATGCCAGGTTATGACTGACAGCTGTTAATTCCAGCAAAAGCCACAATCTTGAAACCAATGAAAATAACGGACAGCTGCACATTTATGGTGCCTTACGCCAGCACAGTAATCGCCGCTGATGGTAACCCTCTGGAATTCTGGGACGTTGTCTGGAAGCGAAGGGCATGTCGAGGCAGGAGAGAGCAGAGGAGACACCACAGAACAGCTCCAGTCCGTAGTGACCGGGATCTGAAGGCACATCGACTGGGACCGGATCAACTTGAAACTCTTCTTCCTGGGAACAAGACGAAACGGCAAACCCAGGTAAACCTTAACCTTAACGATTCGATTTGTCTTCGTCAAATCAGAAGTTAGCCTGGTCTGTAAGGGTCCTGTATATCTTCCTCTACAACTTTTATAAATACATTTTAGAGTACCCTTTGTGTTTAAGAGGAATGTAGCCTAGCCTAAATGCTATTCTTACAGGTCCATGACTTTCGGTTGGATTCATGGTGTATGACTGAGTGTGTATGTACCCTAGGCTTGCCTGGAAAGCTATTGAGGGTGTACCGTTTCTCTGACACTCTGATTCCTGGGACTGCTAATTCTCTGTGATAAGCAGTTATGTAAAATGAATTGATAGGTGATCTTCTGACCCTAATTGCTCTCGACTGATAGACTGAAGAGCAGCTCTGGCAGTGCTGCATATTTGAGGTGCCCCTTGGAGACTTTGGCCGTAGCTGATGTGATGTTAGGCCCACCTTTTGGCACTCTCTTCTGACTGCTGTTCCGCTATCTCCTTCAGCAGCTCGTGTTCCTTGGCTTGCTGCAGGCCGATGGGGCAGTCTTCGGGGACGGAGAACATGGACAGGGCATCCTTGGTGTCCTCCTCCTTCAGCGCCGAGGCGTACACCTTCTCGGCCAGCAGCCGGACCTCCTCATCCACGTCGCTCAGGGAAATCTTGGGGAACTGCCGCGGCATCTCTGCAGAAACATAACACAGGAAGCTCATGGACAGCTGACACGTAGCTATGTGTCTTACGCGAGCACAAGAATAAGATGGAGGCGCTGGAATCAATCTATTTTCCTTATTAGAGAAATCATATTCATTCCCAATACATTCAACAAGATAACACTAGTCAACAATTGTTTACTTTCTTTTTGTTTCACAAATCAAAATAGGTGAATTTTACAGTATTGCTTGAGATGATTTCAAATATCTAAACAGTGTTACGCAATTAAACCTTACTCTCTACGTATATTTACAGTATATGTGTATGTTGCAAGTGACTTATCCAAAAGGTGTGTGATATTCTGCTGTATTTAGCTGCAGAAACATCCCTCCCAAGGGTCCAGCAGAAGTCAGCGAGCAGACTGGGACTCCACCTGGCTGGAGCAGGACCCTGTCCCAACATGTCCAAACATGTTACAACTCAGGCAAGACAGACCTAAAATGTCCTAAAATGTTCAGTGATAAAATTAAAATATTTTTATTATTAATTCATAATTATTAATTATCATTATTAAATTACTGTGAAATGTGCCCATATATTCTTCATAAGGAATTATATACTATCAATATAGCCTAAAAGTAACAGAACTGAAAAATGATGGGAATGCATGTCTTACATCATTAAAAATGACAAAAAAGACCCCCCCTGGTTGTTTAATACTCAAATTTTTGTTGACCGGTGATGTGCAAAAAAGTGTTTAAACGTCATACAATAATTATAAAAAAATTGCTTGTTTCTCAAAAACCTTATGTGACGTGAAAAATGTGTAGTTATTTCTGTGATCAGCACTGCAAAAGCCGTCCGGTAGGTACACCGGAAATTATAAAGGGAACAATAAGCTTGGAGAGCAGCGTAATATGATGCTTAGGATTATGATTAATAGTAACCGTGTAGAACAGTAAAGCAGTGTATGAATATCAAGCATTGCATAACCAAATATCACTAATTATTTAATACATTTCGCTGCGTGTAGATGTAGTGTGAGCATGGAGTAGAGGAAATAAGCTACATGCTGGCTGGAAATACAGCCCTATCACCAAACAACAAGCAAAAGCTCAGAGGATGATACCTTCGATGTCACTCAGCTTGACAACAGCACGGATATTTCTGAATGCGGGGCCGGTTGATCCGACAGGCGATAGGGCTGCTGACCTGCCAGCCAGTCTGACTTTGCCTTGGGCGGGCGGCTCCGCCTGGGATGCTCGCCTGGGGTGCTCGCCTGGGATGCTCGCCTGGGATGCTCGCCTGGGGTGCCACGTGGGCGAGGAGCAGTGCCGTCTGAAGGTATCCAATTCAAGGACACTTCTCTATCTACAGCCGCCCTCTCTTGTGGGCATCTTTGCCTCACTTTTCGGTAGTTGCATTTCGCCTAGCACACCTTGTGATTTACAGCAGGTCCTCACAAAGCATGTTTTATGAAGTCACATGCGAAGATAACATACGACTCTTACCGTTAAGATATACAGAGGCTACATAACTCCAAAGCATTCCGGGTCAATTTGCGAGCAGCTTGCATGTTCTCATGTTTTGAAAAGTAAATGTAACCGTGGGTTTCATTCAGATTCTCCGGTTTAAACAGATAATAACCAAAAATACCTAATTAGATGCTGTTATTAAAATTATTGAAAGTATACTACTTACTACTTACTACTTACTACTTAGCATACTAAAAAACACTACATACTACACTACACTAAACTAAAACAAACTCCTGAAATGAATTAACTTTGATTAATCTGTTCTGTTCATTTTCTTTACAATTTCCTTAGCTAGCAAACTCACTGCTTTTCTGTATTTGTTTACGGCTTAATTACGCAATAACTGATTTCAGCACAGGATTAAAACGCCTGCCACTGCACAAGTCCTCATGGTGTTTATTTCTTTGCTCGTGTGTGACCGTCGTGACAGGCGTCTGATTGTGAGTATGTGTGAGCTGTAATAGACTGGCATCCCATAGCGAGTGCACTCTGTACTTCCTGTGAAAGCTGACAGATTCACCCTGACCCTGCACCAGATAAGCATTGCTCTAAGTTGGATGGATCGATATAAACATCACCTATAATAAGCATCACTGCAAGGGAGACGGAAACACGTTATTCTAGTAACCGAAAAATACAGACGTAGGTCAGAAGTAAAAACAGCCTGTCCATTTTGTAATCCTGTTCCTTAACTGACCGTCATAAACATGTTCTCAGGTGATTGTTGCCTCATCTAGTATCGTGTAACTCCAGTGATCACAACATCATCGTGTTACATTCGGCACTGGATCAGCAAAGCCATATAACGCATACAGTTAAAGCTGCAACTGGATTCTGCAGTGAGAGGGACTTACTGCTCTGCTTCGTAACAGGCGCATCCATGCCAGTGTCACCCGGAGATGCTAAGCTATAACTGGACTGAATGTTCCGTGTCAATGGCTGCGGGCGTCCGGAAGAGGAACAGGATGAGACATGCCCTAAGGCTAGGGGAAGTCTCCCTGTCTCTTTGGCATCTCTATGTAGCCTGCTGAGAGTCTCTCTGTGGCGAAACACAATCACCTTTGCAAACGACAGCACCGGGGGCCCTCTGGGCCTTGCTCCGGACGCATCACTAACTCCAACACACCAGCATTATGACTGGGCTCATGCTTCTCATTAATTTTCCTATGACCTTGGTGCCACATGCTGTTGCTGAGAGCTTGGGGGGGGGGGGCGGACTGCCAGAGGTTTTAAAAGTCTTTAGTTGGGTCATTATCATTCTACTGAAGCTCCTTAACAACACTTCCAGGTCCCAATGCATGTATCTTAGGAAATGTAATGCTGCATATTGGATTTTGGTAGACGTAGGCCATTTACTAGCTAAAGGACACTGGTAGGAAATGCATGTTTCCAAGATAAGTGCCAAATACTTGTTACAGTAATCTTAATGGTCTGTCCTCCGTTGCTTGCGCAACACGGTGGCTTTGGTTAATAAGGGAAAGTTGCATATGACTTCCTACTGTCTGTGAAGCAGGTCACTGTGGTAGTTTGCATCATGTTGCTGCAGCTGCCTGCAAGTTGTCCTGTAAGCTGTGCCTGAGTGCTAAGATCGAGTATCCCAGTGCTCGACAGCACTATATTGACTTTCCCTGTTGACACGGAATCTGAGCCTCTCCACTGCTCTCAGCCATCAGCCAGGAGCTCTGCCCTTTCAGAGAATGTCCCGGGTGTTCTGGAAGGACCGCGATCCCGACAGACCCCTAGACACATGACCACGCACGTCTCTGCCGTCCCGCACGCTTCATATGCACTCCTGCTTGGCTACGGCGTGTAGACGGTTAAGCTTATACAGGCATTTAAAAGGGAAGTGCCCACTTGCTCCTGCTGAAATGGGGCCCGGTTTCATAAAGTGGTATTGATTCAGTAATGGGTTCGCATAAATGATTTAGCCGCACCTCCTTAGCAGTCCTGGCTACACGTCTCATGCATGGCACTCATTCAGCCAGCCTGAGCTGCTGACTCACCCCTTTATTGTCATATTTTAGTGGAGACATGCTACCTACTGGTTGCCTCAACTTCAAAGGAAGATCACCGCAGTCTCTCTCAAGGACCTACCCGTCATTCTGCCGCTCCGTCGCCAGGAAACAGGTCCGGTCCCTCCAGTTCCCCTTTGCTTGACCCTCAGAGTGGTCCGTTTGTTTTCCGGGGTGTGAGGACCACTCACATTCCATGCATAAACCCCAGCCGGGCACTGTGCTCAGGACCCAGCAGTAAGAGCCATAACAAGGCAGTGTGGCCCCCTTACCTTCAGAAATGGTCAGCGCCATGCCTATGCGCGTCTCTCTGGCCCGCTGTGAGTCTCTGTCCTGGGGTTACCTTTAGGGGGGTGGCTCGTGATCGCTCCTGGCAAACTATGAGGCTCCAGGCACAGTTGGGTTCGCTTTTACTTCCTTGAGTGTCCCTCTGTCTCTATTTTAAGCAGCCGACGGCAGTGCGTCGACAGGGCCACTAATCCGTGAGGTATGCAACAATTGGCTGTTGATACCGGCAGCAGGAGACCCCCCGTGGCACCCCCAGGCACTGGCAGAGGAGCCCCCGGCGCTGAGCCCCAAAGCAGCTGCAATGACACTAGCAGAGCCGCTGAGCTGCCCTCTGTAAACGGGCCGTTTTCTCAGAGCAGGATCATGTGCCGGTCGGCACACTGAGCCTTCTCCCGTGCTGTCCAGGGCGCAATCTCAGCTCTGACCTTGACGCGGCATAATACGGCACCTAATGTTACAGCTCAAAATAAGTAATCCTTTGACTATTACTGGCTCGCCGTGCGGCAGCCCCTCTGTCAACATGAAAGCGGCTATCCTGGAAAACAGATGTAATTTACCGCTAACTTCACCTCCGACTGGGTGCCGGTGCTCACAGGTTGCCCGGCAGCACACGCTACCTGTACCCAGCCGCCGCTGCAGGTGGCAATATGAGGACGACGAAAGCATGGTGCGGAAATTACAGTCCTCTCCCGTTTACCTGATCAGCCGGGAATGCGGCGGTCTACTGTGGAGTCGCGGAAAGCGGCGCGCCTAAGAAGATTCTGCCTGCTCACTGTTTTGTTTGTTGGTGCTCTCACCGTCTAAGCTCTGTTCTGATCCCTGTGGAACAACTGTGCCCGCTCCGGATTTCCTGGAAGTAATCCGACTCCGCCTGGCAGCATAGCTACCTGTCCGGCT
Source organism: Petrocephalus sullivani (assembly GCA_026780845.1). Classification (NCBI taxonomy): domain Eukaryota; kingdom Metazoa; phylum Chordata; class Actinopteri; order Osteoglossiformes; family Mormyridae; genus Petrocephalus; species Petrocephalus sullivani. Next base: position 30,705 of record JAODKM010000337.1, read on the forward strand.
CACCGCCGGCCTGATCTGTGCGCGGCACACAAGTGGCAGGCACCCTACAACAATGCCAAGAATGTTTCCTTCAGTGATCTCTGGGGGCTATTTTTACCCGCTTTGTTGAGGTCAGCCAATAGGATTTTCTGTGATTGACCAATGGCACATAACAACCACAAACCATACCCTCCTTCCTGAATCCATGCACTGGAAAGGAAGCAGTCGGCCTTCTATCGCTCGTGCCATCTGAGCCGGGATTTCTGGGTGCTTACAAAGGGAACATATTAGGAAGCGTTGCAGTAGGGTGACGTACAAATGGACGCATCGTGCTATTATGTGAAGGGTGTGGAAATGCTAACAAACGGCTAAAATCTCACAGATGGCCGTCTCCTAAGACCAGAGCTGCGCCAAGCAAAACACGTCAGACTTTAAGGGAAAACTGGTTAAATGGAATATTTAACAAAGTGAAACATTTTACAGTCAGTGTCAGACACAGAATGAGTAAGCCGCGCACATCCTTCCATCAGAATGTGCAAAAGATGTGTAATGTCAATTTCAGGCTGAGAATTGTAAAGCTAAAGAAAAACTCAATATCACCGCTTTTTAACTTTTTTAACTTTAACTTCCCATCAAGTGGTTGGGATTACAACCTAGTCAGGCAGATCCCGTAAGATATGCTGCTAGGCATGGGTGTAAATTTCAGGTGTTACCCCCCAATACTCATATCTGGCTAATGCAACCCCCAATAATCAAGTCTCAGCCAAACTGGGTGCAGACCTCAACCCCCCCAATGTTCAAACCAAAGTTACACTCTCCATGCTAGAGGTTCCAAGCCCTCCACCTGGACCAGAGGGCTTGGTTAATTTCCAAACATAAACTACATATTTTTCATTTTTTTTACTACCCCTCACGTTCTCGCATGCAAAATTGGAAACAATTAAACGTGAGAAATCACTGATCGGTGTACCGGAAACGCCTCCCCATCCCAGTTTCTCCAGTGAGAGGTCACATCATGTCACCTTCATTGCTGTGATTCAACTGGTTTCTTAAAAACCAAACTACATGAGGAACGTGGAAACACGTGCTGTTTAAGTTAGTATAGATGGGTCAATTTCTGCCATCTCTATTCTGTGCGTGTCGGGCAACTTGCTTTTTGGAGGAGAGACTTTGTTTAAAATGGACTTGCGGTATATGGCATTAAACTTTATCACATAAACACAATTTAAAAGCGCTTACCTTTTCCCAGGGAGTTGACAGATGGCTTCCTGAAAGCAGCAGCCTCTCTCCTGTCCATTCAGTTGGGTTAGTAATGCGGCAGAAAGGTAAGGAGGCGCACATGTCAGCGTGATTATCAGACCAAAGATAAACAGCGATCTCTATGCATCAATACGTACCGGGATCACTTACTTAATGTGATGAGCGACCACTTTAAGTGACAAAACTGAGCACAAAACAATTACCTGATTAGACTTGACGTCTGTGTCGATGCCGAAAATGATCTTACACCCCCAGTTATTGCAGGTTCTTTTGAGTGCTTGCAAGAACTCCCGTTCCGATCCGCTCGCAATAATGAAGATATTAATCGAAATCTGGAAGGCAGTACCACTGCAACTAAGTTTTTTAATCCCTTTCAGTCATATGCGAGTATCCGAGTACTCGGCGTGAAGTGCGGCGCACCTGTCATAAACGTACGCACGCCAGATTATCTTGTTCTCCTCGTCTATTAGACAAAGGGGGAGATGTGAAGCGGCTTTCTAACAGGAGCGGAAGGCGGCTTTCGGCTGCGTTCGCTCGCCTCCATCTCCCCCAGCTCCTGCAGAGATCCATCGCATTTCTGCTTATATCGCGGCATAATATTAATGTTTGTGGAGCTCTCCCGAAGTGAGCGAGATACCAGCGTTAACTCCATCGCTGCTGCTTTGCACCAAGAAAATGAACCGAGAATCATCAGGAAAATATCACGATATCACGCATAATGTGTTAATATCTTTAAATTTGTTCATTTAGTAATACTGACATCTGCATCAGTACAGCACTCAATGACTAATACTGGCCATTCCTCTTCTGGTAAATTGTGTGCAATTTTTGAGGATGTTGTCTAGTCTTGCTGTACATGTCTTGGAGCTCTGGCTCCATTTGAAACTGTGGTAGGTTATGTCATGCTTATATCCTTGAATAAATGTGCAATGTACAGAACATGAACAGGATTGGTGCCTTTGAATGTTGGTGTTGTTGGTGTGGATGAAGACCAACAAGCTAATTCTTGCTCATTTCAAACCTGACCTTTGAAATTTGGGGCATGAGAGGACTTGGTACACTGGATAAGCTGCAGGGGATGGTGGGAAAGGGGGACCAGCAATGAGGTCGATGGACTCAGTCATCAAAACAATGAACATGCCACCGGGCCACCTGAGAACCCAGAGAGAGGGAAAGGTGCCCTACAGTGGTGCTGCGATATGGTTACCCGGGAACTGGTGTGTGTTTGGCAGCACATAAGGACCATGACAACAAGAACAACAATATTAATAATTTACTGTTGTTGTTACACGTCTTGTATTTTTATTTATGCATTTTCTTTGGAGCTCATAGAAGAAAATAGCATCATATCAAACATACAAAATAAAAAATAAAATGTTAGACCAGTCAGCTAGAATTTTCCCTGCCACTTTCTCCGTTTTGGACCTCAGACATAATCAGAAAATCATGATCATAATCTCCATAAAAAAAAAAACAATCATTTCACTAAAAACTGCGTGTCTTCATTTGTTATTCCTCGTTTCAAAAATGCAGTTAAAGTGTAAATTTTTTTAAAATGTTGAATTCATAAATTTTTCTTTAATGTGTTGCCAGTGTGTTGTGTTGTGAATTTGGGCTAGATGTGACATTTTATTTCAGGAAAAAAAAAATTACATTAAATTAATTAATTAATTTAAGTTCAATTGTGTGTGTGGACCAAGTTCAATTGTGCTCTAGTCGTATGCAAGTTGGTTTATGGACCAAAAGGTCACTGGTTCAAATCCTGCCATGTCCTAGCCCCCCCGCCAGTGGGTCCCTCTGCAAGACCATTAACCCTATGTTGCTCCAGGGAGACTGTAATTGGGCAATATAAATTGCTCTGGATAACTGTGTCGGCTATATGCTGTAAAACAGTTAATAGTAACTCCTGATTTTACCATTCTAGATAATTGGTTGAACTGGTTTCCAGGGGCATTCTATGCCGCCATAGCTACATGCATCTAAAAGGTGCTTTTTTCTAAACATAAAAAACTTCTTGCAATTTTGTTTTGATGGGCACAGCGTGCTAACAAGCACACAGAACATGAGAAAACACAGAAGCTACTGTATATGCACATAGACACACATAGAGGATTTGAAAGCCCAGCCCTGTAGCTAAAAATTAAAGTGCTGCCCATACACAGGGTTTAAAGACCATGGTAATCGGTTTTGAACTGTGAAATTAACGCATCAGTTAATGAACGCAACTAGCAAGATAAAAAGAGCTGCACCATGTAGTATTGCAATTTCATAGCTTGCAGTTAAATGTCAGCTCAGTAACATCATCTGAAGTGTAGAGTGTGTCTCTGCCTCTCTGCTCTGCCCAGCAAAAGCCAGCTGCTCTGCATGACTGCACCACAGTGTCAGAGAGGGACAAACATCAACTGAATATTCCAGGGCTCATTTCCCAAAGTGAGAAAGAAGATCGGTATCAGTCGTATGATTTTTAAAACCCTTCCGAGGCGTGTGTGATTTTCGGCTTGCGTTGTATCAGATTGTGATATTAATCCTCATGGCTCAGTTCAGTGCTTTCCAGCTCTTTTATGATGGCAGAAAATAACTCAGCAATGTAAGCTACTGTAAGTAGTTTGAGTTGTGACTATTCGAACTCTGTATCTGTTACACCTATTATGACGCGTTGTCTCCTCCCTACCAGTGAACACTACTTTGTTCTTTATCCAATTGGCTCCAAAAGGTTGGTTTTTTAATGAAAAAAAAAACCTCTATCCCACATTAGGGGGAGCTGTTGCGAATAAATATGTGTAACATATGTAAGGCAATGGGGGAAAATCCCGTGTAGTGTTAAGTTGCGCTCTAAAATAAAAGCACAACCTAAGACACTTGGCCTAAAAAACACTATAGCAATGTTTCAATCTATCGTTTTTCAATTATCTGCTGAGAGGTGCACTGCACGTATCCCATTTCTGACCAGGTAGGAGGCTTGTAAACTGTAATCATTTGTGGCACTAGGTGGCACCAGCGGCCTGCAGAAGGCAAGCCGTACTTCCCGGCAAAGTGTCCTTCCTCGGTGCTTTCAAAACAATGAAACGGTTGCATATCAAAGTTGCACACCAGTCTCTGATGCCCAACACTAAGCCCGCTAATGACCTTTATATGTGATGTCTAAACTTCCCCCCGGACCAAGGTAATTAGCAGCTAAGATATTCGCACAAAACAGCCGAAAATTAAGTTGAGCCATAAACGTACCCATTTTACTATAACAGGTAAAGGATGTACTGCTATCACACTGTTGTACAGGTGCTTAAGGTAATTGTTTGAAATAAGAAGGAAGCAAATTGGTTAGCAAGTTATGCAAATACAAGTGGTAAGTAAAAAAAATCTATAATTGAAATTTTAATACTGTTTTTCATGTAAACAGATATTGGGAGGAAACCCCTTTCTGTATTGCTTTTTCCTGCAAGTTTTAAGTTTGGTGGAAAGAATCCCGGGACCCTGCATTTATAATGGCTAATAGTGGATTTCGATGTGCATCCCTGCACGGTGCTATCATACTGGCCTTGGTGTCAGTGACTGCAGTGCAGCTATGGCATTCATGTCGACAAAGACTGTCCGTAGAGCCCCGCATAGAGCCCCACAGAGCTGTTAGCGGCAGTAGACATTTTAAGGTGCGAGAGGCTTTGTGCACTCAAACCCGGCTAAGAGTTAGGGCACGGGGTTTCCTGAAAAAGGAAGAGAAACACGCCTGCCTTGTCACTCGCACTTCTCTTCCCGAAGGGCAAGCTGCGTCCCGAAGCAGAGGTTACGAAATCGGTCTTGTTATGTTCCACGCGCTCCTGAGAGAGAACACGCTGCAGCCGCCCTCTGCGGTATCGCCTCTCAGGACCCAGCCAATCGGCGAGCATGTGACTCGCCGTGTCACTCAGCCACCCCGCACCAACATCGTGCTTTTCCAGGCCGGCACGGGCTGCTTCTGGGACTGGGCAGGCCAGACGGAGAATGCCGTGTGCTGTGCAGGAATTCCGCTGGCACCTTGGCTGTCCTGGGGGCAAACTTAATGAGGCCTCGTAACACCCTCACAAAGGGTGGGCACCCCACTATTACGGTGCACAGACAATGCCAGCTCTTTGCATCTGTTATTTCGTGGAAAAGAGAATATCTCAACAACCAAGTTTTTTTTTTTAATTTGCAAATATTTATTGTTTGACAAGGTTACTCAGCTTGAAACAAATAAGACAACACCAGATATACAAATCTATAATATAGCAATAAAGAATTGCTGTTTTATTACCCAAGTTCCACAATCAATGATAACAGCAAACAAAAGTTACAATGCCCATATCTTTTTTCATGTATAAAAATAGTTTTCTTTTTAAGTACAATTACCTGTTACAGATATTAAAATATTTAAATAGTGAAATCTCAATGCATATAATTTATATAAACACTGGCAAAATATACATATATATACAGATATAGATATTTATTAATTGCACATTCCTCTATAAAAATTCAAGTACAGTACCATCAATAATGGAGTGGTAAGATTTGATAACATGAAAACAGATTTTCCCATACAGTGTCCACACCTATAGCTGGATATATAGTTCCACATTTGAAGTCCAGCTCCCAGTCTAGAGAGACCTTTCCTTGGCACCAGCTTTGCTTTTGTGTCTGAGTAGAGTCCAAGCTGCCAGGACCAGACTCCACATCTTCTGAATCTTTGCTTCGGCGTAACAAAACATCCAGGCTGCAGCGGAGCTGCAGAGGGTCACCAGTCCGATGGCGTGCCGGAGGAATGTGCTGGGAGAGAGACAGAGAGGGGTGTCAGCCTCGAACGTCCCGCGGGAGCCTGATTCTGCTGGCTGGGGCCGCTCCCCGTCCTGCTGTGCCCCCCCCCCCACTCCCCTCC
>JAODKM010000338.1:0-12638 GCA_026780845.1 Petrocephalus sullivani
GAAGGAGGAGCTGAGCCAAAAGGCAAAGCTCTCGATTTACCAGTCGATCTACGTTCCTACCCTCACCTATGGTCATGAGCTATGGGTAGTGACCGAAAGAACGAGATCACGAGTACAAGCGGCCGAAATGAGTTTCCTCCGCAGGGTGGCTGGGCTCTCCCTTAGGGATAGGGTGAGAGGCTCGGTCATTCGGGGGGAGCTCAGAGTAGAGCCGCTGCTCCTCCGCATCGAGAGCCAGATGAGGTGGCTCGGGCATCTGGTTAGGATGCCTCCTGGACGTCTCCCAGGGGAGGTGTTCCGGGCTTGTCCCACAGGGAGGAGGCCCCGGGGACGACCCAGGACACGCTGGAGAGACTTTGTCTCTCGGCTGGCCTGGGAACGCCTCGGGATCCCCCCAGAAGAGCTGGACGAAGTGGCCGGGGAGAGGGAGGTCTGGGCTTCCCTGCTTAGGCTGCTGCCCCCGCAACCCGACCCGGAACAGGGGTAGGAGATGGATGGATGGATGGATGTTCTATCTTAGTTAATAGTAATAATAACTTGATAGGTTATAATTTCTGGTAAAATACGTTGTTGTTAAAGTTTCAAATGTATTTTTGGTTCTTTAATCACCAAAGCATGAATGCCATTCAGTCCCATTATATTCGCTAGAAGACTGACACATTTTTACAGCGGATATCTCCAAAATCAGGCAACTCACCACAACAATTTATATTGATAAATAGCGCTACAGCATCCGTGAATTATTTCGTTTTTTTTTTTTCCATTGTTGGGTGAACTTCCCTTTTAAATAAATGAACATAAAATGTAAATGAAAGTTTTCTCTCTGCACATCTTTCTGTATGTAATACAAAACTTTTTGAACTGGAGACAGTTGACAGTTCTTGGGCATTACATAAATATTACTGTGAGTATTGGCTAATCAGTTTTGCTTTCATTACAACTATTTTTTCAAAAAAATTGAGATGCTGTGTAAAATGTAAATAACAGAATGCAGTGATTTACAAATCATATAAACCCATATTTCACTGAATAAAGACTATATCAAATGTTGAGACTGAGAAATGTTGTTGTTTTATGAAAAAAAATAATTTGATTCCAGCAACTTTTCAGAAAAGTTGGGACAGGAGCATGTTTACTACTTTGTTGCAGCACCTCTTCCTTTAACAAGACATTGTAAATGTTTGGGAACTGAAGAGACCAGTTGCTGGAGTTTTCTAGTTTGGGGTCTCCTTTGTCGTCGTTTTCGTTTCATGATGTGCCAAATGTTTTCAGTGGGTGGCAGGTCTGGACAGCTGGCAAGCTAGTCTAGCACCCGGATTCTTCCACTACGGAGCCATGCTGTTGTAATATTCGCAGGATGCATTTTGGCATTTTCTTACTGAAATATACAAGGCCTTCTCCGAAAATAACATCTGGATGGCAGCATATATTGCTCCAAAATCTGTTTATACTCTTTATATTCATTTATTCATTCATTAATGGAGCCTTCCCAGATGTGCAGGCTACCCAAGCAATTAGCACTAATACACCCCCGTACCATCATGAATGCTGACTTTAGAACTGTGCGCCAATAACAATCTGGATGGTCCCTCTGCTCTTTAGCCCAAAGGATGTGGCATCCATGATTTCCAACAAGAATCTGACCACAGGACAGTTTTCCACTTTACCTCAGTCCATCCTAAACTTGCTTGGGCCCACAGAAGTTGGTGGCAGTTCTGGATCATATTTATATATTTATATATGGGAAGCGGGGAGCCCGAGGGAACCCCAACGGGCGAGAGGCAGCAGCTGCACGGGCAGTAGGTGGGCAACAAGGCAACGGAGACAGGGCCGTGGGCGACAGACGAGGTATCGAAGGGGGGACTGCAGGCGACTGCCAAGCAGAAGCCGGAGGATCCGCAGGCGCCCCACGAGGAACAACTAGGCAGGAAGCAGAATTAGATTGACAAGTGTTCTTTATCAAAACATGCTCCCAGTACATGCATACTTCATATTTTTTCTGAAGTAGCACAGATGAAAGGGCACGGCGAAGTATGAGGTGAAATTTTTACAAATTTGGAGCACGTTTCGATGGGTTGCGTGGTTTAACAGAACACCAGAACACCAGGCTTGACCCTGTACTTGAACTCCAGGCTTGTGTGTGTGTGTGTGTGTGTGTGTTTGTCTGTATCTGAGAAGGAGAGTGATTAACCACATTTAACCATTCAGAATGTGAGTTCAGCCGTCAAGCCGTGTTAGCCAGCATTCCTTGTTGTTTTGTTGTTTTAGTGAAAATCATCTATCCATCCAATTCCTACCGCTTTTCCGGGTCGGGTTAGGTCGCGGGTGCAGCAGCCTAAGCAGGGAAACCCAGACTTCCGTCTCCTTGGCCACTTCGTCCAGCTCTTCCAGGGGAATCCCGAGGCATTCCCAGGCCATGGTTCCCAGAGTGGAAGAGGGTCCAACCCCCTTCAAGGAGCCCAAGCCATGTGTTGAGGTGAGCCTGACTATATCTAGTCAGAGCCTCATAACCTCACACATCAGCTCAGGTTCCTTCCCCACCAGAGAGGTGACATTCCATGTCCCTAGAGCTAGCTTCTGCAGCCAAGGATCAGATTGCCAAGGTCCCCGCCTTTGGCCACTGCCCAGCTCATACTGCACCCGACCTTTTTGGCCCCTCCTACAGGTGGTGAGCCCATTGGAGGGGGGACCCACGTTTCTTCTTCAGGCTGTTTCTGGCTAGGCCCCAAGGGTGCAGGCCTGGCCGCCAGGCGCTCGCCATCGAACCCCACCCCCAGGCCTGGCTCCAGAGGGGGGGCCCCGTGACCTGCATTCGGGCGAGGGAAACTGTAAATCTGTGTTTTCATTCATCATAAGGGGTCTAGTGAGCCGCACTTTGTCAGGTTCCTCACCCAGGACCTGTTTGCCTTGGGTGACCCTACCCGGACAACTTAGCCCCTGGGATCATTGGAACAGGCAAACCCCTCCACCACGATAAGGTGTTGGCTCCAGGAGGGGTAGTGAAGACCAAGACTTAAAATACTTTGATTTGTAAATACTTCAGTTCTTGATTGCAGCTAATCCCATGTATATACTGTAAATAAGAATGTTAATTTTTCGGAATCATTTTCTTAATATGGCAAAAGGAATATTTCTATAGTCATGTAACTAAGTCATTTGGGAAATGTGAGGATTAGAGTTTGCACCCGTCTCATAAATTGCACGAATGCCCCATGTTCAAACAGCATCAAAAGGTGCAGTAAGATCTTAAAGCACAAAATCAACAGAATCACCAGAGTCAGCAGTCACCTCTATTTTGGCAGGACACATTTTTCAAAAGACTTGGTTCTTGTCAATCTCCTTAATGCCTTCCTTATTCTGGCAGCCAAAATGTCCCCATACTTTAGCTCTGTATGCCTCAGGAGCTGGTTTGACTCTCAGATTCAGCCATTGCGGTAACATTACTAGTCAGTTATGTTTGCTAGCGCTAATGTTAGTGGTGAGCCCTTTTGCGACTTCCTGCCTAGGCGTACATTGTTATGCTAATATTACAGTGGGAGAGTCAAATGGTTGTAAATTAAAACAGGGGAAGTCTCCACCTTGGTTGTCCATACTGGATCCAGTGATATAAAGTTCTGGTCAGGGGGTTAAAAACAACAGAAAATGAACCACTTTCTGCCACAAATATTTGCATGCTTGTAAACTATTGAATAGAAATTTTTGTGAATCGATACAGTATCGCAAACATAATATTGCGATACTCGAAGTGTCTTAATTTTTTTCTTACACCACAAGTGGGTATTGCACAGTGAATGAGTGACTTCTGTGAATCTGCCTAAGTGGTTCTGGTCCAATTAAGTAGCTAGTTATCCCCCCACCATAGAGTGACTTTTCAAAGATTCAAATGGCTGACGGTAGGAACAATCTTTTATAGCCCTCCTTAGAGCAGCACAATGGCATCAATCTGTTGCTGAATGTGTTCCTCTGTTTGGCCAAGATGACCCATAGAAGATTGGAGTCATTGTCTATTATAGACAGAAGTTTAACCAATGTCCAAGGACTGGCTCCTTGACCTGAGCTGGCGTTCTTGATAATTTTGCCCAATACACAACCACATAAAAAACTGCACTGGCAACAACAGAGTGGTAGAAACCCTCCACTGACATACCTGACTATTGCTGCATGAGTCAGTGTTGTAACAAGTCTGAGGTGTAGAAGAGAAAGGGGGCCAATACAGTCATCTGTGTTACTTGTGAACACGTCTGATAGAATAGTAATAGTATTAATTTCCTTGGGGAAATTCTCTTTTTGTTTTACTCCATCTTGCTCTCCATGAGGCACCATGACACACCTTCAGGTGAGGGTAAGCTTTGGGGGTCACAGTTCAGGGGCAGCCAGTGTGCTGTGCCCCTGGAGCTGAGGGTTAGGCCTTGCACAAGAGCCCATGGACATGTGACTATTTGTGCTTAGGCTTGAAAATAGCGACCTTCCGATCAGAAGCACAGAGGGTTAACCTGCTAAGCTTCTCAGTTTTTAAGCCATGCAAGCTGCCAGCGATTGTTATTCAGGCCATGGTGGATGTGTCCACCTGCATTGCATTTCTCCCCCTGCAACTTGGGCTGTATGGTGTTGAAAGTGCTTGATAGATCAACAAACATGATTCGCACCATGCTTCCCTGCTTGTCCAGAATGGAGTATGTTTGATTCAGCAATTTATTAATGGCATCATCAACTCTAATTTGGTCCAGGTGCAAGAATGTAACTATCATCTGTGCCGTGTTACAGCTGAGTTACTATATCAATAAAAGACAAATAAAAGCATACCCTACAATGTTATGCAATGCAATGCAATTTGCATAGCGCATTTTCACAACATTACATCGTCTCAAAGTGCTTTTTATTATCTCTGCCCAAAGCCCCCAGTGAGTAAGCCAGTGGCAAGGAAAAACTCCCTAGAAGGAAGAAACCTTGAGAGGAACTAGATCCAAAGGGTCTGTTTCCTTAATTTGTGTTAGTGTTAATTTGTATTATATATTGAAATTCTGCTAATATGATGGTTATAGTAGTTTCCCTGTAGTCCAACATGAATATTCTAGGTTTGATTTTATATACATTTCCAGAAAACATTAAACACATTTATACATACACAATTACATACTGCTTTTCTAATTAAATGTGGAAGAAACTTTCATTGGGTATAATAGTTTGACTGCAGTCACCAATTTTGGTTTTTGTTCCTAAATGTCCCTCAACTTGATTCGTTGACTTTCCTGCATCATAGTGTTAACTATGGAGCAGCTTGACATACTCCAGCCCTTGTATCATTCTCCATCATTAAGTATTTTCTTATTTAGTAGTGGCCTATAAGAATTATTATATAATGCAGAAAAAAACTGTCATGCTTTTATAAATGTAAATTGTACACTCTTCTCTGTGTTAGTGTCCATTTGTGGCCCAGTTCTCTATGTAGATCTCTGCATGCTAGCTGATCTTAGGCCACTACCACAATGTCACAGTTGGATCCATGAGAATAGAACAGTGCTTCAACTTAGATCTTTCCTCCCATGGACACCATCTGGCCAGGTAGAGAAATGAAAAAAAAGGCATGGATGGTCAGGCAATATGTAGACACTTTGATGGAAAGGCCACGAGGGCATGTACAGCAGCACCTACAGCTATAATTATGGTGTCTTATATTTTAAGGTGTGAATAAGCTAAAGTAATAGGTCTTAGCTTTGGCATCCCATTTGTAAACTGGCAGACTGCTGAATTCTGTGATTCCAATCAATAGGCAGGTACTTGTGTGTATTGTACATTTGTGTGCCTTATATATACAGTATGTATAACAACTGTAAAGTTACCTTAACGATTTAAACTATTAAGAAGTCAATGAAGGGAACTAAAAGCTGGCGTTATATGTTAATTTTCTCTAACTGGCACTTTACAATGTTCCTGTCCAGGGAATAACTACATATTCTAGGATTATAACTCAAGATACTGTTGATCATTTTCTCATCAGTTTTGTTGTTTTAAATCAGAAGCTTGAAAAAGTATTTTATGTAGAATTAGCATGTAGAAAATAGACAGTTGTTTGGCTTTATTAGATTCAGTGGCACCGCTTAAATCTATGTCTAAGGTTACTAAAAATGCTTACTCTTGGATGAGTGAGGATGTTTGTTGTCTTAGATGTCAATGTCATAAAGTAAAACGACTATGGAAAAACACTTACCAGGAAGTCCTTAGCATATTTTTAAATTAGGGCTGTCAATAGATTAAAATATTTAGTCGTGATTAATCGCATGACTGTCCATAGTTAATCACAAATTAATCATAAATGTATCCATTCAAAATATACCACAAAGGAATTTTTCAGGTGTTAATATTCTTATCAACATGAGAGTTGGCAAGACATGATTGCTTTATGCAAATGTATGCATTCATTATTTGAAATCAATTACCAACAATAAACAATGGCAAAGATTGCCCACAGGTCATCAGAAACCCTCACAGGTAGAACATTTAGCTTATTAAAATTATGCTCAAATCACAACTTAAGGAAAACTCAAGCCCAACAACAGATTGGCACGTTGACCTGTTAAATTTTCCATATTACTTAGTCATAAGAATAGATCAAAGATTACACCCTAAAACCCTGACACTTCTAAAGCTTCTCACACAATGTAGTGTATCCAACTTTATGTGCAGCAAACATTTTCATTTTTATAAAGTAATTGACATAAAAGAATTACTTAAATAATCAAAGAACCCACACAGCTTGAAGATTTACTAATATGCTCATATCACATACACAACACATGAGAAACTCAAACCCAAGAAATCATACACCTTTCAACAATAGATGCAGTACATTGGCCAGCTAATTTTTTCATGACTTCGGTAACGATCACTCCCTGAATCCCTCACACTTCTAAAGCAAATCTGTCAAGCCGGCGGCGGGAGGAATGACCCATGGATGCAGCTTGTGGGGTTTAGCCCTTCCAAGGGCATTTATTTGGGGAAAACAGGGTGGATACAGGGCACAAACAAGAGCGAGCGTGACGCAAACGTCAACAGACATCGACAAGAACCGACAGGGGAGACAGGACTAGGGTGGACTAAATACACGGAACGCTGATTGCTGACACAAAACAGCTGGGAACAGGAGGATTTGCACGAAGGAAATGAGGGGGCATGGCACACAGGAGGATCCGACGGGCAGGGCATGACAGAACCCCCCCCATAGGCACGCACACCGGGCGCGCCCAAGAGGAGGGCGAAGACGGGACCGGGGACACGGGACCTGGAAAACAGGAACAAAACAAGTCAGCGAGACCCAGGGAACAGGACAGAGACACAGAACAGGCAAACAGGGAGCAGGATGGACAACAGTTGGCAGACAACAGGCAGGGCGAGCAGACACAGGGGCAGCAAAACCGGGGAGACGGAAGGAACAGGAGGCACCAAGCGACCAGGAGGCACAAAGGGACCAGGAGGCACAAAGGGACCAGCAGGAAACTGGGGAAAGACAGGAGGACCAAACGCGGACACCGGGGGAACAAAACCAGGACGGGCACAACCCGGGGCCGGGGGAACACGGGGAGCCCAAGGGAGCCCACCCCGGCGAGGGGCGGCAGCCGCAGGGGCAGCAGGCGACCGGGAGGCAGGAGCAGGAGGGGACCCAAAAGGGGCCGACGAGGGAGAAGGAGGGGCGAAGGGGACAAGGAGGAAGACGAAGGGGGCACCAAGGAAGGCGAGGAGGGAGGAACAGCCGCCGCAGGCGATGGCGTCGCCGGCCGAGGAGGTTGGAGGGGGGGCGACCGACGAGGCGTCGGAGGCCGGAGCACTGGCGACGGAGGCGGCAGCGGCGGGGAGCCCACAGGCGACCGCCGAGCAGGAGCCAGAGGGACCGCAGGCGCCCCACGAGCCCCCAACAGGGCAACCAAGGGCGAGCCAGGGGGCAGGGTGGGCGGGAACTGGCCCCGCCGTAGGTGACCCCGCCCTTTCCGGGATCTGGAGATGCTTGCCCCTCGGCGGGCGAGATGGAGTCCCCCTCCCCACAGAGTCTCTGGGGCCTATCAGGGCCAACCCAGAGGGGTCCCAATCAAGGTCCTCCTCCTCAGAGGAGGAGGGAGCAGAGTCAGGAGGTTTGAGGGGTGCCGGGACCGGGACAGGAACGGGCGGCGGCGCCAGGACCGGAACGGGCGGAGGCGCCGGGACAGGCGGCGCCGGATTGGGAACAGGAAGCGCCGGAGCAGGAACAGGAATCGCCGCCGGGGCTGCCACGTCCTCTCCCGAAGCCGTCTGGGGCGCGGCAGCGGCGTCTTCACCGGGAACAGCCGGGCGGTCTCACCAGCGCAGCGGCGGTCTCACCCGGAGTAGGCGGCGATACAGGAGCCGGCAGCACGGGAACAGGCGGAAGCGCCGGCAGCACGGGAACAGGCGGTACCGCGGCATCATCTCCCGAACGGGTCAGGGGCGCGGCGGCACCATCTTGGGGACGTCTCTTCCGCCGAAGAGACGAGCACTCCTGGTGCGCCGGGGTGTCGCCCGCGAAGAGAGAGACGGAGCCTACGTAGAGCTCGGGGGAGGAGGCGGAGCACCCCGGAGGGACCCCTGCAGCCCGGGTCAGCGGCACCTGCCGGACCTCCGCATGGGGCTCCCGGGGTGACCGACAATAGTTTGTCCCCTAACCAGTCGTGGCACACAGGAGGATCCGACAGGCAGAGCATGACAAAATCACACAATTCATTCATTTCTATGGGCATAACCCTAATCCTAACTATAACAACCTTGAGAAGAACACTATGAAGAAATTTGGGGTCTGGATCAATAAGCAGGATTTCTTGTTTAGCCGGATAACTTGTCGGATATAAGGTGCCCCAATTTAAATAGACATTATCTTACACTTAGCCCAGACTACCTTAAATCCAACAGGTTAAGCAAGAAATCCAGCTTCCTGATACAGGCCCTTGGTCCCCAAAATTTTATAATTGTATAAGCACACACATTAATGACAAAACCCACCTTGACTCAGAAACAGACTAACAGACAGATAAGAAAGTATTAATAAATTACTTGCAGGGCTCCAGCACAGCTTCCGACTTCTGCAGTTTATCCAGCTTGGCTGCTGTTAGCATAGCAATGTTAGTGCTATGTAGCGCTAGTGCAGATCTCAGTGTTTGTTTGTTTCGCAGAATTCTCTTTAGGGTAGAGTTCCATCTTGTTGACACGTCCTGTGTGAGAGGTTCGGTCTTCTGTCCGTGTGCAATTTGCTGTTGTTGCAGCTCTGCTGCGTTTGCCGGACTGTGTTTAAAATGGCCAACTACCTTTCTCCATTTTGCCATGTGGCGTCAAATGAACTGTTCTGCAAAGACACTGTAATAGATTGTTGGAGGCTGTGTGTGTTGCAAGGCAAATGCTCAAATGGGAGTTGTCTGGCTGCTGCTATCATGTTCCGAGCAATATCAGTGGTGAGTGTGCTGACTTTATGTTCAATGCTCCACTGTTTTGCTACTTGCATAAACTGCTCAGCACACATTTCAGTTAAATTTCCTCTGTCTTCATAACAAGTCAACGCATGCGACCGAAGCTCCCATTGTTCGTTAAAATAATTCGCCCCAAGGTAACTGTGATTGCTCAGTGAGGTCCAATAGTCCCCAGTTAGCGCAACCAGGATGGACCCATCTGACTGGGTTTTGAAGCTGAACTTGCCATTCAAAATACCTTTTTCTCTGTCCATTGTATTTTACCTGCCATCCGACTCAACCTGCATTAATTGCGTAAAAAAAATGTATCACGTTACAACTAATTCCCGTTGACTGGCTATTATCGCAACAACTTTGACAGCCCTATTTTAAATGATATCTTTAATGCCTTAGTACAGGAAGCATGTGTGCAATATTTTGTTGATCTCCTCATTAATTTTACATTGTTCTTTATTCTGTGGAAAACGAAAGACTGATCTGCTGGTCAGGTTAAATAAGAATAATTTGTCCTCCATTGCTTTGGCGTGGCGGTGAAATTTATGACCTTTTTGCATTTTCCATGATTATTTGGCATAAAGGTCCCAGTTCCTGATGTGTGGTGTGAAAACGACCCACTAAAGTGGCCAGGAGCTACAAACATTCCAGGTCGAGACAGCCCAGGGATATGTAAACCAGGACCAGATTCCAGAGCTTTAATGTGAAAGTGCCTACTATCTTAAATGGTTTTATCTGCTTAGAGGATATTTTCATATAGTCAGCAAAATGAAGCCATCATCATTCTTTATTCATCAAGGTACTACCAATTATTGCACCAGCTGTTTTAGCTATTATAAGTTCTTCATTGTAAGTTATTTCAAACATATTACACGTAAGCCTATAAAAAAATTTATAAAATGAATTTAGACCCAAATGTGTTTTCAAACTACAGACCCATTTCAAAGTTGCTTTTTTTGTTTAATATCTGGGAAAAGGTGAAGGCAGAACAACTTACAGCAGTCTTGGAAGTTAACAGTATTTATGACAGATTCCTGTCTGAATTTTGTAAATATCATTCTTCATTCACTATTATTAATGTTATTCAGTTTTTCTTTTTGTATTTATGCATCATTAGTCAGCTGAGACCAATTGTTTGTAAAATGGATAAGGTGATGCTTATTCATACATTTGTGTTTTCTTGAGTTGATTTGCTCTCCCTCACTTAGGCATCTTTACATTGCATCAGTCAGTTCAGAATGCTTCAGCATGTCTGCTAAATTTAGTAAATGTTCCCATGTGACTCTCCTTTTAAAATCCTTGTACTGGCACCTAGTTTGTTAGAGAATCCAGTTTATAATTGTGACTATTACTTTTAAGGTTTTTCATAGTAAGGGTCCAGTTTAAGTGATGTACTTTATCTGCTCTACCTTATGCTGTTTTAAGGTCATTGGAACAAAACTTGCTCTTTGTCCTATGTACCCGCCTGAAAATTCATGGTGACCAAGCTTGTGAATTTCTAGGTCCAACTTTGTGGAATGCATTGCCAATGTCTTTGAGAAGTGAAGACAATGTGGAATCTTTTAATTAAATAAATTTTTTTGTTCAAACAAGCTTTTAATGGATTGTAGTCATGACTGTTTTTATTCCCTCTGTTATACTACCTGAATTTCAATCGTCTGCCATATGCTGATTTGAGGAGTATCTAGAGGCATTGTCATAAGACGGGTACATACAGCTCTGGAAAAAACTGAGACCCCAGCAAAACATTTAGTTTAACTAATTTCTTAATTTATGGGTATGCTTATGTTTAAACTATAGATTTTTTTGCTAACTCCAGCCTGGCTCTTCCCTGCTTTTCATTAATGAAGGGCTTCCTCCATGGGACTTCAGACTTGCTTCTAGGGGCATATTAAGAACTGTCCTAGCTGTGCACCTAACTCTGCACACTTAATGTTTCCCATTCCTGTTGAAGGTCACTTGACACTTGACACCTGTTGAAGGTCACGCTCACTTTTTGAAGGTCATCTTTCAATTTATGAGGCACTGCTAGATAAGTTGACGGTCATCTTGGGCATTAGAAAGTCGCTTCCCCCCTCTACCTGGCTGGTTTCTGGTCATTCCCAGTGTCTCCTGCTTCACCTTGTTCTTGTGTACTGCTATCTTAGAAACTTTCTGACTTTCTGCCTGGAAGCAGCCTACTGCTTTTGCCCGCAGAACCAGGATTAAACCAGGATTTAATGCAGATATTTAAAAAAATATAGAGTGATCTCCTCATTTTTTTCCAGAGCTGTATAGCCTCTTCATTTGTCTATTGTCTTCTTTATTGTGCATCTGATTTAATGATTTTTGATTTTATTGTTGTAAAGCACTTTGTGAAAGGTGATATATGAATAAAATTTACTTACTTACTAAAAATTTGCATTTTGAATGTTTAATTTGTGTGCTCCCAGACAATAGAGCATTACAGCGGGGAGTTCAGCCCTCCTAAAAGATTCTTTAGCCCTCCTGAATAATTAATACAGTAATTAGTTGAAATAGTGTGTTTTCATTTATTTTCAGTAAAATCCTAAATTGGTTTGAATTCATCAGGGTTGTCAAGGTAAGAAACTTCATCTTATCTCATCATGTCTTGTCAATCCTGGTAAATACACAATAATTTAGGATTTTAGAATTGCTTAGCCTCTTTCATGGGGACTAACCACTTTTTAACCATTTTTACTTTGTGAAAGGTAACAGTAATTGATTACTGTGACGTTGTACATCTCACAGGGACCTATGATTCATAATTACAATAGGATGAGTCTCTACAAAGAAATTTGTGATTTTTGGCATTCTGT
This sequence comes from Petrocephalus sullivani, assembly GCA_026780845.1. Taxonomy (NCBI): domain Eukaryota; kingdom Metazoa; phylum Chordata; class Actinopteri; order Osteoglossiformes; family Mormyridae; genus Petrocephalus; species Petrocephalus sullivani. The sequence continues at coordinate 12,278 of JAODKM010000338.1, forward strand.
TGTGATGGTATGTGCATTGTAAACTTCAAGGCCGTAGATTTGGGTATGGATAGTTAGGACTCGACATGGCGTGATACCACTTTTTGGTGTCCGAAACCAATACTGATATTGTAAATTTGGATATCTGCTGATCCAATACAAATCCGATACAGTCTCTGAGTCTTTTTTTTTAAACAGAAAACAGTAAATAATGCTTTAAAATACCGTAATATAAGAACATAAGAATTATACAAACGAGAGGAGGCCATTCGGCCCATCAAGCTCGCTTGGGGAAAACTTAACTGATAGCTCAGAGTTGTTAAAATCTTATCTAGCTCTGATTTAAAGGAACCTAAGGATTCAGCTTGCACTATGTTATCAG
>JAODKM010000339.1:0-12638 GCA_026780845.1 Petrocephalus sullivani
GCGAAAGGGGGTCAAACACCGTATTAGTATGGTGTTCCTAATAATCCTTTAGGTGAGTGTGTATATATATATATATAGCTAAAGGATTATTATATATATATATATATATATAATATATATCTGTAGAAGTTAAATTAAATGAAAGTTGCCAACTAAAACAATATGACAGCCATGAGGCAATTAAATTACAACATTAAAATATGCTTGATGGTTTAAGCCAGGGGTGGGAAATCTTATCCGCAAAGGGCCTGTGTGTATGCAGGTTTTCAGGATAACCTTTAGATCAGCTGTTCGAACCCAGGTGTGGCGACTCTTCGGCCAACCGGTCCTCTAATTAGGAACCTGGCAGCAAAAACCAGCATACAAAACAGCCCTTTCTACCCACCTCTGGTTTAAGCCATGGCTTTTTGCTTCCAATCACATATTTGAATTGTTTTTCATGTTTAGCCTAATGTATATGAATCAATATGGCTGCCATTGTGTTGAATGACATGGTAACCGCTCATCAACAGGCAGCTAAAGCTAAAATGGGGCTTATCAGCATAATGACAGAATAATGTATGTAATCCTACTGCAGTGTATGCAGGGCTCTCCAAATCACATCCAGTCCATATATAAATTAGCCTGCTAAATGCTTTGTCATTCAGGCTCAGGTGGCCCATGTCCTTTGGAGTCTAGTCTGTCTGACTGCCGTCTCTGCTTCTTGTATCTTGCTCATCTCCTGAGATACCATGACTGCCCATAAACTCTCCAATACTTACTCCCTCTGACTTTCCCTTAAGTGCTAAACACAAATCCTCCCCAAGGAGCGTCTGGGGGTGTCTAGTTTCAGTTCCGCTGGCTTTCTGGTCAGGCTCTCTCACAGACTTCTGTGTGTTTGCATATTTGGAGCATGTGAGGTATTCCATAACTGTGAGATAAATGCAGACGTAACATGTTGAAACCCCACACAGTGATTTCATAATTAAAGTAGATGGATGGATGGTGATTATGTAAGCAATTATACTTAAATTTCAGATTATTTGTGCAAATGTACTAAACAAACACTAGTTCTTTAAAGGGCAATTGAACATAACAGTTGAAGGGTGTGATGGAAATAATCCACAAAGGGAGATCTGTGATTGGTTGGCCAGTTTTAGTCCTTTCAGTCATGTTGGATAGAATGAGTTGTAGCAGTGTTCTGTTGAATCTCAAGCTGTTATGTTTATTGTTTTGTAATTATTATTTTTATATAATCATGGTCAACACAACCGGCACACTGACACATCACTGATCACAGTGTGATGGAAAAGGTTTTCACTGATTCTTATGTTTTGTGGGGCACTGAATCGGAAAATGACATTTTTTCCAATCACAAATGGTTTTCCCATAAATCGCCATATTCAACTTGGCTGTTTATTATTCCCTGATGGTCTGAACTGTACTCACAGTTGGCTAAGGCTAGTGGCATTGGAAACTGGAAGCAAAAATGTTGTGAGGGCACATCTCGTGGACCCAAAGAAAGTACTTCTGCCTTCACGAAGCAGTTTGTTTAGGCTCTATCAAGAGAAGGTAAGTGTTTCAAATACCTGGGAAACAAGTTCCCAACATTGTCAGAGGCAAAATTGAAGGAGGGAGTATTTGTAAGTCCTGTAAGTCGGTTGCCGTATAATAATACACTGTATATGTAGTATGACGATGGGTCACTGAGAGGGTAGGTGTATAATAATACACTGTATATGTAGTATGACAATGGGTTACTGAGAGGGTAGGTGTATAATAATACACTGTATATGTAGTATGACAATGGGTTACTGAGAGGGCTGCCGTATAATAATACACTGTATTGTAGTATGACAGTGGGTCACTGAGAGGGTTGCCGTATAATAATACACTGTATATGTAGTATGACAGTGGGTCACTGAGAGGGTTGCCATATAATAATAATACACTGTATATGTAGTACGACAATGGGTCACTGAGAGGATTGCCGTATAATAATAATACACTGTAGTATGCTATAGTACTATACTGTAAAGTGAGGGGGGCGTGTCCTGATTGAGGAGTCGAATGGCCTTGGGATAAACACTCCTCCTGAGTCTCTCCGTTTTGGCCATTATCATGCGGAACCTTCTGCCTGATTGCAGAAGTTCAAACAGTCCTATATTGGGGTGAGACAAGTCTTTTATGATCCAAACAGCTCTGGACCTACATCTCCTGACGTAAATGTCCTGCAATGAAGGGAGAGCTGCCCTGCAGTAGCCTTCTGCTGCACGAATCACTCTCTGAAGGGCTTTTTGGTCCAAAACGCAGCTATTGCCATACCAGGATGAGATGTTCTGTTTGAGGATGCTCTCCACAGCGCCGGAGTAGAAGGACTTTAGGCCGGTAGAAGAAACCCCAAACTTCCTCAGCTGCACAGCTGTACAGACGCTGTTTTGCCTATTTTATCTGAACTTGGATATGTTCAGCCCACATCAGGTCCTCAGAGATGTAGATGCCCAGGTACTTCAGTTTGCTCACCCTCTTCACTGGAGCTCCATTGATGATGAGGGGCTTATAGTCGCGCTGCTGTCTCCTTCTGAAATCTACCACCAGTTTTCCTGACACCATAGCGCCAGGTTCTCCACTTCATTTAAGTAGGCCTTCTCGTTGTTATCGGAGATGAAGCCCAACACCATCGTATCGTCAGCAAACTTTACAATGGAGTTGGAGCTATGAGTGGCCACACAGTCCAAAGTATAGAGGGAGTACAGCAGTTGAGAAAGTACACACCCTTGTGGAGTTCCTGTGTTGGTGGTGATGCTGCCAGAGACACACCTGCCCACCCTTACCATTTGAGATCTGCTTATGAGGAAGTCCAACACCCACATGCATAGCCGGTTGTTGAGGCCTAGAACCCTTTAGCTTAATGGACAGTCTGTGGGGCTCTATTGTATTGAATGCTGAGCTGTAGTTGACGAACAGCATTCTAACATAGTTCTTCTGTTTCTTGTCCACGTGGCTGAGAGTGGTGTGCAGGACATGGGAGATGGCATCCTCTGTCAATCTGTTGGAGCTGTAGGCAAATTGAAGTGGGTCTGTGGTGCTTGGGATGGAGGAGGAGATTATGTTCTTTAACAGCCTCTCGAACACCTTCATGACCTCCGATGTCAGGGAGACAGGCCGGTAGTCATTCAGGCATGAAAGCTTGTTGTTCTTGGGCATGGGGACGATGGTAGATCTTTTGAAGCACGAGGGAACCACGGACTTTGGCAGGGACTCATTTAAGATGGAGGTGAACAGCCCTGACAGCTGGTCAGCACAGCAGGTGCCCGGAGATGCATGTCTGGACCCGCCGCTTTTCTTGCGTTCGCCCTCCTCAGAGCCGCGTGGACGTCGTGCTCTGCGATGCCGTAGGTAGTTTGGTAGTTTGTAGGTAGCGCCTGGCTAACCTCGAACCAGGCGTAGAACGCATTCGGCCCGTCAGCAAATGCAGAGTCGACGCTGACCGTCGCGATGTTCTTGGCTTTATAGTTCGTAATTGTACTCAGACAGTGCCGCATGCTGCGTGTGTCGCCCTGGTGGATATGAGACTCCACATGCTCCCGGTACCGGCGTTTGGGGTCTCTCACCACTCGCCGATTGCCGTTGGAAGCCGCTTTATAGGCGCTCATATCACCAGCAGTCACCAGAGCGGCGGTGTAAGCAGTGGTCCGTGCTTTCTCGGCAGTAAAGATCGATCTGTTCAGCCACGGTTTCTGATTCGGGAACGATTCGATTCTTACCTTAGGGACAACTTCATCGGCAAGCATGCTAACGGAGCTAACTGCTACATCCGCAAACTCGGATGTCCCACTCCACGTCATCGAGCGCGTCTTGCAGCGTAGCCTCTGATTAGGCAGAACAGCATCGCACCTCCCTCATGACTGGAGCCTCACGATGAAAGCTCTGTTGATATTGGAAAATGGCGCTGTGGTCTGATTTCCCAAACGCTGGATGTGAGACAGCTTTGTAGCCCTGCTTGTATGGTGGGTAGCAGTGGTCTAGAGTTTTAACTCCCCTCGTCGGGCACATACCGTGTTGCTAGAAATTCGGCAGTACCTTTCTGAGGTTTGCGTTATTAAAGTCCCTCGCTACAATGAGCACAGTGTCCGGGTGCTTGTTTTGAAATACACTCAGCACATCATGCAGTTCAGAAAGAGCCAAACCAGTGTCCCCGTCAGGTGGGATGTAGACCGCCATGGCAACGACTGAGGTGAACTCGCGAGGCAGGTAGAAAAGATGGCACTTTATACTCAAGTATTCCAAATGAGGCAATCAGCAGCTGGAGAGAGTAGAACATTCCTGGCTTTGTACCACTTGCCGAGCATGAAACACACTCCTCCACCTTTAGCTTTTTTGGAGCCTACAGTTCTGCCCATGTGGTACACAGCATCTGACATGATTACGACTCAGCCATGTTTCACAAAAGCACTGAATGTTACAGTCCCCTCATGTCTTGCTGGAAAGTAACTCTGGCTCGTAGGTCGTCCATTTTGTTCTCCAGTGACTGAACATTAGCCAGCAGGATACTTTGGCAGTGGGGTGCGATGAGCCTGTTCTCGCAGTCTGTTGCGGACACCGCCGCGTTTCCCACGGCGTTGCCTTGTACTTCGCCGCGGGCCAGCATCACGTCCATTGATGTTGTCCGAGCCATGTAGTTTCTCAGACAGCCACGATGGGTCAGGCTTAAAAGTGGTCAAAATTAAGAGTGAAAATGAATTTGTCCAGTAGTGTTCTGCTGTCATAGGTCACCAAACCCAGAGACGTATGCGAATAACAGAGTACTAAAAATAAATAATGGAAAACGTGCAAAACGGAGCGGTCAGGAAGACGTCTGGACGTGGCCATTTTCTAACATCTCTAACATTTGAACTACTTCCTGGAGGTGCAGTGAGAGAAGAATAAGGTGAACAGTTCCATCAGGATATCAAAGAACTGGAAAGGGGGTACCAGGGGTGGTGGAACCTTAGCATGATTGCTGACTACTGCTGGGGTCTGCAGTGAGACACTGGAAAAAAAATAAAGGAGAAGCTTCAAAAGAAGTACACATGCCATTGAGGCATGTGTAGAAAAGCATTATTAATACAGTTTATTCCATTTTTCAATTTTTACTGCTATTTAGGATGTGTCTTGAAAATAATTTACAACCGAGATTATTCATTAAATTTTAAAGTTAAGTAAATGAAGATTGAATAAATACCAGTGATTTCTGGGAAAACCTTACATGGTGGGGAAAAAAAACCATATTTTTTAATTCAGCGGCCCAAAAACCATAAGGAATAGTTGAAATATTGAAGACAATTGAACTTTGCTGGCATGTGTAATCTAACCTGTTGTGTTGGGACAAATCACCATGTTAACGTCCTCACTAGCTGGCTACTTTTAACGTTTAATGTCATGGATCTGGCGGCGTGGCATGCTGGAAGCATGGGAACTAAAGGGGACGACCCACTTACGGCTCCAGAACAACAAAGGGGTTTATTGGGGGGGTGGGTCAGACCTCAGACCACTAGGGGTGAAAAGAAAACCCTGATTAATTAACAAAGGAAACAACAAAAAAACCAAACCTAGGGAGCAGATCTCAGTAAACGCCACAGAGCGTACAACTCAAATACAGCAGCAACTACCATTTCCCCACACACAATACAATTCCCATTCAATGACCAACTGGAGACTGAAACAAAGGCAAGCACTTAAATACACAGGTAACAGGACTAATGAGGATGGCAGGTGCAGAACATACAATTAACCAATCATGAAGGGCACAGGACAACGAGCAACAAGTGGAACACATAACGAGGGCACTGAAGAACAAACAAGACACAGGTGAAGCAGCCAAGGCTAATGAACACTGAAAACCAGAAACTGAGAAAACCAAAAGGAGACTACACTAAGGAGATAAATGGAATGATAACCAAAAGCACAAGGGAAGGAGAAACCGGAAACGCAAACGGGAAAAACCACAACAAAAATGATAAATACAAAGTGAGATAAGGCCTTCAGCCAGCCTCAAACCCATGACACAGGGAATAATGGAGCCATACACTCTGACCACTGAGCTATGCAGCAGTCTGGGGAATTGGGGCAGCACACTAGGGGCAAACCACAAGGAGGGGGTCAGGATGGCCAGCAACACCAGCTGGCCAAAAGGGGAAGGACACAAAGGACAGGGCTGGACGGGCACCGACCCTGACAGGGGCAAACCACAGGGAGGGGGATCAGGATGGGCAGCAGCACCAACTGGCCAAAAGGGGAAGGACACAAAGGACAGGGCTGGACGGGCACCGACCCTGACGGGGGCAAACCACAGGGAGGGGGATCAGGATGGGCAGCAGCACCAGCTGGCCAAAAGGGGAAGGACACAAAGGACAGGGCTGGACGGGCACCAACCCTGACAGGGGCAAACCACAAGGAGGGGGATCAGGATGGGCAGCAGCACCAACTGGCCAAAAGGGGAAGGACACAAAGGACAGGGCTGAACGGGCACCCACCCTGACAGTTTAATAATCAGCACAGAAAATGGTTTTGTATGCTTAGCTTTATTTTATTTGTTTGCAATGTGCAGTAATTTTTCTCAATTTATAATGGGAACAGTGTTTCTGAAATATGGGTTTTCACTTTTCAAACCGATTTTGGGGAATGAATTACAATTGGACTGCAAGGGTCTGTGTAACTGTCACAATTTTTAGTTAACGGCTTGAATGTTTCAAACTTGCTTCTGTAAATCATCTATACCTTAACTAAAATGCTATGCTTTCCAGTAAGGCCATTTAATTTACACTCAGGCTTATTGCCAGGGCTGAAGGCTTTCTGCTTGATGTCCTGACGGAAATGCAGGATTGATTTTGGACAGAACCGGTGGATACGCATTTAGGGGTATTGACTTCTGTTTGTATCCGTTCCTGCTTTTTCTCTCTCTCTTCTCAAACTTGCATTTCACCCTTGACAGGCTTACTGGAAAAGTTTTGAAAGCTGTTCTTATGGATTTTGTGTTTCTCTGACTAAAATACAAAAGACGATTGTTCCATGGGAATGGAGCCACTGCACACCGCTAATTTCCAATGTGTAGGTTTAATATATGGTATGATGGCCCTGTACCCCTGCGCTGGGGGTGTGAATCTCAGCCCCAGACTCTTTTTGGATGTAATTTGGTACATGTGCAGACCAACGATGGGTAAGTCAATTATTTGATTTGCAAGGAGCAGACACGTCTAATCACCAGACACAGTGGATGCCTTGTAAACGCATTAGACAGCATTACCAGCACTTGACAGAGTTCGATAGGAGTCACATTGTGGGTCATGCAATGGCCTGGCATGTGGGGCATGCAGATGTCACAGTCGCCGGATGTTGGAACCAATGGGCACACGAGGACACCCACATACATAGTGACGGTGGACTCCTTACAACACCCCGTGTCATCCCACACCATTTCTCAGTGACTGGCATCGGCTGGGCTACAGGTTCCCTGTCCCATGTGTAGGCTGCCATTAACAAAAGCGCAGCCGTCTGCATTTAGAGTAGTGCCGTGACCAGGAGGCATGGACTGATGACAAGTGGTATTGTACCATGTTCAGTGATTAATCTTGGTTCTGCATTACCACGGATGTCTGAGGGGAGAGGACCAATCCTCCCAGTGTTGTGGAGAGACACACTGGTGTTACTTCTGGCATCATGGTGTGGAGAGCTATAGGGTATGGCTTCAGGTCATCTCTGGTAGTGATTCAGGGGACTCTGATGGCACAGCGCTATGTCAGTGACATCCTGTGTCTGCATGTCTTACCCCTTCTGAGACTGCACCCTGGTACAGTGATCGTGTGGGATTAGCTCGTTCGTAAACTCAGACCCAGTGCCAATCTGCAAGATCTCGAGGGCCAGTTACAACAGCTGTGGGCCGACTTGCCATAGCAGAGGATACAACGGCTGTAGGACTCCCATCCGCACTATATCACCTGATATTATAATCATTGCAATATGTACAGTAATTTGGACATCATGCTCCTCATACTCACCACCTCCAAGATGTCTAGGTGTCAGACCTTTGCAGTGCAGCACACAACCATGTAGAAGATGGATGATGCCGCCACTGCACCATAGAATTGCTTCAAAAGTGGTCCTTGTACACCGAAGGACCTTAGTCTCTGCAATAGGTAGAGTTGACTCTGGCCCTTCTAGTATAAGGCACTGGCATCGTCCACCCAGTCAAGCTTGTTGCTGAGATGAACACCGAGGTATCTATAAAATTGGGCAGCCTCAATCTGGACTAACTGATGGCAGCTTTGCCCTGTGAAAGTCCTTAGCACTGAGCTAGAGCCAATTTCCCCCATATTCGTGCTCATCACCACCAATGATACAGCCGACACTCACTGATACATGTGACAACTGTCCGTGTTGAATGCAAAGTCTGACAGGCAAACAGAAATGGCGCCAAGTTCTCTGTGGAACCCCTGTACTGCACAACGCCATATTAGGCACAGTCCAGTGTTCTAACTTACTGTGGTCTGCTGGTGAGGTAGTCAATAGTCCAGGATACAATCACCCTCATCTTCTCCATTTTGTTCCTCAGCAGCAATGGTTAGATGTGTTAAAAGCACTGGAGAAATCAAAGAGCCCCCAGTTTCCCCAGTGTTTTCCAGTCTCTCCAGGTAGGACATGGGTCTGTGCAGTATGTAACTGAGTGTGTCATCCACCTCAATACATGGCTGATAGGTGAACTGTAGAGGAAAAGTCACCAGGAGTCTGAAATGGGCCAGGATAAGCCTTTCCAGGGTCTCCATTAGCTGTGATATCCAGGCCACCACTCTGTAGTTATTTAGCTCTTTCGGGTGAGCAGTTTTTGGTACTGGCACCAAACAGGAGGTCTCCCACAGCCCAATGTCTCCAATGAATTTGAAATATATGCCTTTTTGTAAAATCCTTTTTAAATGGATTTTACAGAAACACACATAATGGATATTCTGGCAGCTCCTCGTGTCATCTGCTGGATAGGATTCAGTGCGTGTTTACGCAGCAGTAGCATACTGCATATGGTCAGTAGAATATGTAGATATGTAGAAATAAGGATCTATTAGGCTGAATGTCCCCTATGCTCAGTAATGTTACATGGATGCATAACTGTGATAAGATGTGTAACTCCCGTTCAAAAGGCCAAGTGCTTTAAGGTGCCAGTCTCAGTGAGCAAAGTTCCAAGCTATGGGGGCTTTTACTCACTGAATATACATTATGTGGGGGGCTAAGATCCTGCTTTTGACTGTTGTTTATTGGGAAGGTGTGTGTCTTGTTTGGGTTAGGGCTTTGTGCCTGTGATCAGTAGGCTGCTAATTCAATTCCCTGTTGGGCCTTTAAGCCTAACCTTAGCTGCTCCCGGGACTGTCTGGCCCCACTCTCTTATGTGGACATCACGTTGAACAAAAGGAACCTGCTAAGTAGGTGTGTTTGTAGGAGAGTGATGGGCTGCATATGAAGCCCAGTCTTACGTGGAAAATCACTTGATATGCATAGCAGGGAGAAAACTATTATGTTAGTAAATCCTGGTTGCCAGGTGCCCCTCCAGTCAGGCTAATTGATTCTTTTTTTGCGTGACATATTTTCGGTTTTCCTTCTGAGCTTCTTCTTGCTTCTTTGTGTTGTTCCTGATATGTTTATTTGGTTTAATTTGAGGTTCGTGCAATAGAGGCAGGCACATAAGAAAATTCTGCATTTGAACCTCCTTCAGAATTTACTTCTGCCCCCTAGTCAGCGAAATGTACCGAGGAGGAATCCCCTCGAGAGGTAAGATTTGTCCTATATTTGCTATCTAAGGCCAGATTTACTAACAGTTTATGCCAGTTTTAACCCTCTTTTTCCATTACAATAGTATTGCCAGGATTTACTAAAGACGCACAATGAAAAGTTAGTGGTGGAAAGGCTTTGACATAATTAATTTGGCTACTGGCTATATTGCATGTACAGAGTTGGGTAGTTTAGGTCCAGTCTAGTAAAAGTTTAGACCAAGATTTTGTTTCAGCCAACCAGTTAAGTACTCAGTGATTGTGACTCTTCATACTAAACTCTTATTATTATTGTGTTAAATCTGTAATATCTCGAATTTTGCTTTACCAATATGAATTTATTGCAGACCTAATTATATTGCACCTAATCCCAATGTTTTAGGCACAGACTGAAGCAGTAGCTATAAATACTATCATGCTGAACAGTCATATATGGAGAATTGTCGTGTTATAAAGTCATAGGGTACGCACAGTTAACGGAGGTTCCCTCTCAATATATTCTACACAGTGATCCATACTGCTTCTAGCAGTGAACAATATTATATAATTTGCTGACTACTGGAAAATTACAGCTGTTGTTTCAGCTGTGCTATGGTATGACGGTGTATGAAAAATTCATACAATACGGGAAATTAAAACCATTACACCAGATGAACTACTATGTAGCCCAGCGCTACTTACAGTACAGTACGCTTAGATTATGTTTGTCAGATTGCAATTGGCTATGTTGTTCATAGATTAGCCACACCCTCATCAGGTGTGCTTGTTTGCGACCCTACACTAATTTGCTTGGTAGACTGGGTTGGTCATAATGGACTGACTGTGTCTGTGTTCATAAATTTGCACATTTTTACTAGATCACCCGCAGAACTGACTCCTCCTATTGGCACTTTTTTTTCATTGTGCCCTCACAATAATTTGCTCTGCTTAGGTGAACAAGCTTTAATTTAAAATTTTTGTTTTATATGTTTAGGGCATTATTCATAAACAAATGAGGAGCTTGTCAGTGCTGGGCTGGTTATAGGAAAGAACTTAGTGGAAGTGGATGCAGACTCAGTTACATTAAAGCCAGCAGTATTTACCTGGCATAAGAATCCTTCGCTTCATTTCCGTATAACCATAGATTCAGGCAGTTGTGTGTTTCTGTAAGGTGCCATGTTTCACAGGACATGGGGCTGACTGTGGCCTGCCCTCTGGTCTCGGGGGTGCACTTGCTTAAAAATGGATGTTCAGTACATATTCTGCCGCATACCAACACTCAGAAAATCTCATGTGGAACCAATGAAATCTGGAAAATATAACCTTTCCATTTTTGGGTACAGAACGGAGACATTCAAACAGTGAATATACACAGTTCCCAGGTTACAAATGAAATCCATTCCCTAAGTCTGTTAAGTCGAATTTGTAAGTAAGTTGGAAAAATAATTACAGTACAAGAACAACAATAATAATCGAACAGTAATAGTAAAAGTAACTACATATGGTACTGTACTGTATCTCGAGTCGATGAACTGCTGAAGCCACGCAATGTTTTGAAAAGTACTGTGTGCGTTCGTTATTACAAACCATTGTACTTAACCCAATTATTTTATATAATAAGCTTTATTGTAGTCTGTTCGTAAGTATAAGTTGTAAGTCAGACATTCATTTTTAATGCGGGGACTGCCTGTATACCCAGCTTCTGATACCTAACCTTCTACAGTGCTGTCTCCCCCGTCTTGATTTCTTATTTTTATGCATATGTGAAACACTTACATGTTTCAGATCATTAAAAGATAACCAGAATAAATACAAAATGCAGTTTTTAAATAATGATTTCATTTATTAAGGGAAATAGCTATCCAAAACTACCTGGCCCTATCTGAAAATGTAATTATGAATTAACTGTGATCAACCACATATATAGGAAAAAAGGAAATTTCACTAGCCACACCCAGGCCTGCCAGACCTGGTCAATCAATAGATGCTTGAAATGGAACCTGTCTGACAAAGTGAAGTAGGCTGAAAGATCTCAAAAAGCAACACATCATGCCACGATCTAAAGAAACTCAAGAACAGATGAGAAACAAAGTCATTGACATCTATCGGTCTGGAAATGGTTACAAAGTCATTTCTAAGGCTTTGGGACTCCAGCGAACCACAGTGAGAGCCATTATCCACAAATGGAGAAAACTTGGAACAATGGTGAACCTCCCCTGGAGTGGCCGGCCTACCAAAATCATTACAAGAGCACATCGACAACTCATCCAGTCATAAAACACCCCAGAATAACATCTAAATAACTGCAAACCTGACTTGCCTCAGTTAAGGTGTTTGTTCATGACTCAACAATAAGAAAGAGTCTACGCAAAAATGGCCTCCATGGGAGAGTTCCAAGGTGAAAACCACTGCTTTCCGAGAAGAACATGAATGCACATTGCTAGAATAAACAATTGTTGTTGTGTACTGTTACACCCCAAATTTTGGCTGCAGTATCAGTGTGTGGTATATTACAGTGAGGTAATGGAGTATAGGCACATCCTCATTGTGGGCCCATTCTTAGGCATGGTACTCACCACAAATAAGCCCACAACCTTAAGGACATTTCTTGCTTTTCTTGGTACCCTCCATAAACTGGCTGATACACGTTCATTTTCAGCGAGCACCAGTGTGTGATTTGAGGAGATGCAAATGAGATTGCAGCATATATTAATGCTCTACCTGGTTGTTGTAATGTGTAATGGGACACAAGTCCTAATCAGTTGGAGCAATATGGAGTGGGTTATTACATGAAACAACATACTGATACTCAGGGGCGTTTCTAGGATTTTCATTTCAGGGGGGCTCAGCCCCCATAGATGTTTAACACATTTGGCTTGTTCAGAA
>JAODKM010000340.1:0-12622 GCA_026780845.1 Petrocephalus sullivani
TTGAACAAGGCAAAAAATTAAGGACACAATATCAAGTTCTTACCTGCACATTGATACTATGAATAGATTTCCTATTAGCATAGTTTCCCTCATTTATTGAAGGAGCTTTAATAGGAATGTGGGTGCCACCCCAATTTGGAAACCCTGAAATAGATAGTCATATATGGAAGTATTAAGTGTGTGTGTGCAGGATGAATACATGTATAGATATAAATAGTATGACTACATATTAAAGATGCATCATAGATTTTACTACAAAGGACAAACCTGCCACTCTGTGGAATTCCTCTTTAATGACACGCAGAGGTTTATGGCCAGGGAACTGTACAAACGTGTGTAAGAAGCATTTAAGTGCCAGACATACTGTGCGAACGGCTCTACACACAGTTGCCTTTCCTACATGCTCTGCATCACCCACATTGTACAAAAAATGCCTTGACGCAAAAACCGAAGTGCTATGCACAGAATGTGTTCAGTGCTAAGCGCAGACCCGAGGTTTGTGACATTTGAAATATGCGGTTTCAAGAGATGCGTTAAATAAATTAACGATTCTCTTGAAAACCGATAACACTCTTTCAAATAATCATTGGGAAATGAAAAGACTTCAATACGTGGTCTTATAACTCTCTCCCGGTGAAAAAAACCTCGTATAATTTGTGCCTCCACGTCCACAGGATCGGAATCAAAAGGGTACGCCATGCTCAGTAACCTTCTGAAACAAACTTACCCTGGAACATAACCTGCTACCGAGAGCAAGTTGCTATGGTTACATACATACCCAGAAAGTTACCTCCGTTTTTGAAACCGAAAGTTGAGGTTACCCACTAACTTACCCTTAAACTTACCCGGGTATGTCACATAACCTGTTTCTGGAATACCCCCCAGAAGTGCAAATCCAGCCAGTAAAGTATGGAAATACGTCATTAGCTACCCCATGATTGGCATCTTATGGAAGCCCGTTTCCGCCATCTAGAGTAGAAAAACACGCATTTATCTCAGAATTCTGACTTACTCACTTATTAAGTTGAAATTCTGACTTTTTATCTCTGAATTCTGACTTTTTTTTAGCCAATCAGACAGTGTCACCTCCTCTGCAGGATGTAATTTATGAATACTTTACAAACACACAATATTATCATAACGTAATCTGCTGGCAAGTAGTTTGGATTTCTTGTTAGCTCGCTATGTTTTGAATGCAGTACACTGTAAAAAAATCCCACAATGCACGAAACACGAAATTCAAAATAAAGGGCATGTGAACACGGTACACTGGTATGGCCGTTTTAGCTTTAATTCTTTTTTAGAGGATATCACATATTCAGTTCTAACTAGTTAGAATGCACATTCCTGATATCAGAAATTAAATTGTAACTAGTTATAATTTCTATTTCTGATATCACAAATTCAGTTACAACTAGTTAGAGAACTAATACTTGATATCAGAAATTCAATTTTAACTAGCCGAAATGCCAATTCCTGATATTGGAAATTACATTTTAACTAGTAAGATTCAAAACGATGTTCTAATTTATTTCAGTGGGAGTTGGAATTTTAACTACTTGAAATGTCAATTTCTGATATCAAGTATCAAATTCAGATTCAACTAGTTATAATTCAGTTTTAACTAGTTATAATTCCAGCTTCTGATATCAGGAATTCAGTTTGAACTAGTCGAAATGTCAGTTCCTGATATCAGAAACTGCATATTCAACTAGTTGAAATTTTATTCCTGATATCAACAATTGGTATTTCTGTAATTTACTGGCTGGACTTGCACTTCAGGGCGGCTCGGTATTGTTTTCGTGTATTTTTTGTTTTTGTGTATTTTATTTTTGTTTTCATGTATCTTCTTTATGTTTTTCTGTATTTTCTTTTTGTTTTCGTGTATCCTCTTTTTATTTTTGTGTATTTTCTTTTTGTTTTCGTGTATCTTCTTTTTGTGTGTTTGTGTTTTGCACCTCAGTGCCACCGTAGTATTGGCTGTAAAATGATTTCTAAAATATCACTAAATAGATATATACATAAATATGACCCCTTTATGCAGGTTGCAGTTTTACTGGTGTACTTTAGGTGTCATGTAGTGATGGTGAGACGCACCGAAACTTTCCAGTCAATTGTGTCAAA
Source organism: Petrocephalus sullivani (assembly GCA_026780845.1). Taxonomy (NCBI): domain Eukaryota; kingdom Metazoa; phylum Chordata; class Actinopteri; order Osteoglossiformes; family Mormyridae; genus Petrocephalus; species Petrocephalus sullivani. The sequence continues at coordinate 2,125 of JAODKM010000340.1, forward strand.
AAAGAGTTCATGCTTGAAGCTTCACATGAACACTGAGGACATACTGTATATTGGTTGAAAAATGCATGACATGAAGCGCTCACAATCAACCAAAGAATTAAGAGCAATGAGCTCCAGTGTAATGTAAGGAAGAAGGAAGCCCTTTTCCGCCACATAAAATAAAAAATAGTTCAGATATTAAGTCATAATTATGAGTCAAAATTATGAGAAACTAAGTCGAAATTATGAGATACCAAGTCATAAGTACGAGATCTGAACTATTTTTCATTTTATTTTTGTGGCGGAAATGGGCTTCCGTAGTAATGTTATAATATTATGTAACAAAAGTGTAATGAGGTAGTTTAATTAATATGAATGTTCAACGGGGTAGAGGGATGTGAAATAGGAATAATAGGGGTTATTTGAATGCGTCTGTAAACTGAATGTGAAATACAAGATTAATGCTTGTGCTGACATTCGAGTTGATCAATCATTTTTATTCAAAAACAATATTTTTTCAAGTGTTTTGGGGCTTAAGCGGTTCTTTTTTTTTTTTTACACAGACCATACCTTGTCGGGGGATAAATGTTCAAAATGCTCCCAAACAGGGGAAAATTTCCTGGTTCCACCTCAGAATATACCTCAGATCCACAATCCACTATCCACTTTCCAACAAACCCACAACCATGGCAGTTCCATCTCACGCTTTGAAAAGCCCGCGCTAGATTCAACACACTTTCTGATCCAATTGGGTGGGCATGAAGCTTCAAACGTCATTAATTACGTTATCGGCAAAAGAAGATACAAGCTCCGACACGGAGCTTCAGGAAAGATAGCCCTGCCTACTCGATATGCACTTCGAAGCTTCGACACATGACTTGTGTCAGGGTTGGCGCCCATCCGACCTTTCCCTTTGTTTCTCCTTCCCGTTTGGCCAGCGGGTGTTGCTTGCCCCTTAAGTCCCGTGTGTTTCCCCTTGTCGATGGAGGGTCACATAACTCAATGTTTTTTTGTTTTTAATTTAAATAATGAAAAATTTGTTCAACAAATTTTAAGTTATTTACTTTAAGGCTCTAAAATAAGGAAAAGACAATTTTTGTTACAAGAAACTTTCAAGTGCTGTGTATATTTCAAGTGCTGTGTATATTTATTGTTGAAAGTCATTGTCAAAAGCACATTTTTTTACTTTAGGGCAATAATTGTTTTTGCTGAAAGAGGGAGAATCATTTGAGAGAATCGTGATCTCAATTCACATGGCGAATCACATGGTGATTCACATTTTAGCCAGAATCGTCCAGCCCTAGTGTCTACTCTGCTTGGTTGTCCAAGTCCCTGTAATTAACTAATTCTGTTTGTTTTTTTGACCCCTTGTGGTCCTGTTATTTTGTAGTTTCCCCTTTTCTATTCAGCCCCAATATAACCCTTTAATATATATATTTTTTAATTTATTGTTTTTATTTATTTTTTTAAACCTCAGCCACAAGTGGGTCGTCACCTCATTTCTCGGCTGTCACTGTGACAGAATGACCAACTCAAGATGATGATCCCCAGGCTCTGAGACACCCCTCTCGTCAGGGTCCATAACTCTCTCAATTATTGCCTGTCTCAGGTTTTTGCTTCTGTCCCTCAGTGTCTTCATCCAGTCCCCAAGTTGTGGATTCCTGGTTCCTTTGGTCTGGTCCCTGCCTCATCCCCCTACTTCATCCTTGTCCCAGCCTCTTGTTCCTGCTCCAAACGTGTCTTCCCCTGGTCCTTTCCCTCAGATGACCATGATAATGAATGAGAATACTTTTATATAGTCTATTTTGTGTTTCTGTTTACAAGCAATACATGGGCAATTTTTTGTTAAAATGTCCTTAAAGCCGTGCTGTAATTTCTAAAATTTGGTGCCCTTTTTTGTAAAACAGTTTGTGTTGCAGGGCACAGATGCCAGGCAGAAAGCTTTACAATCTATTGCAGATCTAGCGTGTGAAAGCCTCTTTTATTGCAACTCATGACATAAATGCAAAAACTACTCAAGACACAAAGTGTTCTTTTCACCTTTTATTTTGCACATTTGAAATGGGAACAGAAAATCAGGAAAACAGGAATTGCCTAAATTCACAGGGCACTGAACATTATTGTATAGCGAAAGTTAACGATGCCCAACACAAAAATTGTGGTATTTAATAATTATCAAAATAATTGTTTGCATGCTTTGGTATGGTGTCATTGCTTTAATATATCGGTGAATGGCCAGTGCCGTTTGGAAGAAGAATTTTAACCAAAAACACAAGATGTTTACTTTGCTAGGGTTTAGCTGTGTGTGCACTATGTGCAAAAATGTCTTTTTACCGGGGTGTTTGCTATAGAATTACGGGGGGGGGGGATTTTTGGGTGTTTGTTTTTTAATCCAGTAATGCAGTTTGAATAACAATGAAAACACTTTACAGACATTTTTGAATATATCGATATAGTTGGGGAAAAATATAAACGGCATTTTAACTCTACTGGAGAAGTGGTTATGTAAATAGATTAAATATGTACTATTTTCCCTAAAACCTAGACAAAAACCTTCTTTAAATCATTTTTTCCCTTTGAATTACACATAAATATAAATATTATAAATTTCAGTTTAACACATTCTTCTATTGTATGCACATGGTAAATTACTTGTTAAATTGTGTGTTTACATTTTCTCTGAAAATGAAAAATAAAGTTCTTCTCATTCAGTAGTACAACTCCTGGTCCCACCAGCCTGGCAGAAAAGAATTTAACATTTCATTGATTGTTATAAACTGTAATGGAATAAGATAAAATGACTAGACCATCAAGATAAGATAAAAATGATTGCCTGATATTATATTATGTTTTTCCAGAGTTTGAAATACGTTATTTACCTTCCATTCCAGCTTGCAAATAACACTATTTCTAAATACAGTTTTACAGTTTTGTATACAATTCATAAATATAAAAGGTTGTTTGCCTTCAAACATGATTAATACAGAGAAAGACTCATATGTTAACAGTGGAATTTGGCTGGCCCACGTGGGATTATAAAAATACATAATGGATGTTCGTCTTTGCATTCTGGAGATTATAATGTAAATATACTCACTCCCTGGATATCTTCTGACACCCAGTTTACGAATCTCATCATAGATGAATATCAGAATTCCATAAGGCAATGGAACAAACCACCACTGAACGCTGAAAGCCATAGGGAATAGATGTATAAGAAACCATAAATATGTACAAATATGTCATATATATGATGGATTATTTTGTTTAAGTATGAATTCATAAGTTTAAGTCACCCAGTAGGTCAATGCATGAGATATATGACTAGGATTTTCTAAAAAATAAAATTAACTATTACAATTTAAAATAAATTGTAGATTCTGTAAATGGATACAGTTAATGTCACAGCATACACAGTGTGCAAAGCAAAACTAATCTTGAGCAAGCTTACCGAATAGGCATGAAGTTAAAAATGTTAGGCATTCCTGGGCAGTAACACAACAGATTTCCCAAGCAGAGCTGGAAGACTATGGCAGTGACCAGCACCTTGTTTCTGCAGAAGGACAAATCAATGGTGTGTTCTGATGTGTAAATAAATGGCTAAGAGAGTGATTGTGCTTCAATTGAAATTCCACTAACCTGAAAAAGCCCTGCTGAAAGACAGACAGTCGGCGAGTCTTTCTAATTAAGACATCAGCAATCTGGCAGATTTCAATGCTGACAAAGAAGACAGTGTAGCATGTATACTCTTGGTACATGCGTTGGCTATACGTCTGAGAGGAGCAGAAGAGCAATAATTCTTTTTAGACTGAAACTTAAAAAAGGACCTCAATGTACTGATTCACTTAACATTGTAGGTTGTCCATTGTAAGCAATGTCTCATTTGATACTTTTTCTAATACTCCTGAAAATATTCTGTAGCCTACACTCTAAAGGTGAGCAGTTTACTTGTACTCTTAACCCTCCTACATATATATGCTCTTTCCTACATTCATGCAGCATGCAATGAGTCAACCAAAAGGAAAAAGTGCACTAACCCATTCCTGACCATAGCTATCCTGTAAGTCCTGAAGGTGGGTGTTTTCCCAATAAGACCTTAGCCCCACGCAGAGCAGGGGGTACCAGCCCTCTTGTGCCATGGCTGTGAAGTAATCTGTAAAGCCAGCAAATGATTGGATTGCACCTAGAAGGGGAATAAAAAGGTTGTCAACAGATTTACATACATGTGTCAATTCACATCCATCCTTTAAATGTTTAATGCTGAAAATGACTTTGGTAACTTGCCATGTGCAACTTCTAAATAAACCTTCTAGACTCTTCAGCCACATGAATGCAGACTAGCCATGGGCAGGTATTTTCTCTGGAGGGCCAAACCAAAGCTTCACCATGTCAGCAGGGCCATTTTAATGATTATTGTCATGTCCAGTAAATGCTACAATAATAGACGTGGTAAATTTTACTTTTTCCTTTTTTGAAAAATATCTACGGAAATCAATACAGTGTATTTTTCATGTTTAACATATATATTATTTTTTAATTCAACGAAGAACTTGTGGGGAAAATCTATACATTATCATAGATTTGAACATAAAGCTTTTATTTTATTTTTACAACTGCAATCGTCATTATAAATAGCTCTGTGGTTCAGCTTTTGCCCAGGCCTGATTTACTTTAACTTGCACAAGTTACAAGTAGCCCAAAGAACATCTACAGATCAAAAGAACTTGTAGGCATAGGTATAGGTATCTTCCTCAAATAAATTAACACTGAATATTGGGGGCTGAATGAAAAAATATGACAAGTTTGTATGATTTATTTGTGTTTATTTAGAGATGCTAACCGATCTGAAAATAAGAGTAGACAGCCAATGCTTCATTAACCAGTCTGTCCCGGCGTGGATTTCTAGGCTTCAGGTGCATTATATCACTCTCTGCCTTCTCATAGGCTAGAGACACTGAAGGAAACTAGATATGGAGATAATGGGATGGTTAGATTGAAGGCCAGAAAAGCAGAAACAAAAAAAGAGAGATAGATAACAATGACACACCAATATGACAATGACTCACAATATCAGTGGCCAGCTCAATGAAGAGGATGGTGATGCAGCCCAAGGGAAGAGGCACACTGACAGTGATATAAATAAGGTAGGGGGTGAGCTCCGGGATATTTTTGGTCAAAGTGTAGGCAATGGACTTCTTGAGATTGTCAAAGATCAGGCGGCCTAGGAAAGGATAACAGTTAACATGCAGTATGGGAGGCGGGGGTAGATTTTTTCAACAGCAAAATTTATTATTTCAGTGCATAGAGGTAGGGATTAGCATACCTAGAGTGGGGCAAAATCTAAAAAATATGTGTGATATATTAATTTTAAAATATCAGGATGAACAAAAATATCAAGTCATCTAATAAACAACCCCCCGCCCCCCACACACACACAAGCACACAAGCATGCGGCACCATGCTGGGCACTTATATTGTTTTTACCCAAAAGACAAGAGAAATGTGAAAGAAAGCTACAACATTTGGGCAACCTGCCAAACAGCCGGGGGTGGGAGTGGGGGGCTGCTGATTAGTGGTGTTGATCATGCTTTTAGTCTCTGCAGAAAACTATTGATCAGACAGATTTAACTACATTTTATAAATATGTCTCAGGCAGTCTAAAATCTTATAAAGCAGCTGGTTCACAAGTTATGTTAAGATTTTCAGTAACAAAGTATGAAGTACTACTGATTATAGGGAGAATAACCACCTCACATTTCAATATTATGCATGTGAAACACATCAGATAGGAAACATTATTTCCATTTCCTCACCCTGTTCTACCCCAGTCACAATGGAAGCAAAATTGTCATCAAGCAGAATCATATCAGCAGCATTCTTCGCAGCATCAGACCCAGCAATTCCCATAGCAATGCCAATGTCAGCCTTCTTCAGGGCAGGGGAATCATTCACTCCATCCCCCGTCACAGCTACAATGGATCCCTAGTGAGAATCGTTTTAAGAAAGGAGAACCAGAAAAATTAGATACCAGAATAATAGATACATCTATAAAATCTTGCAAAATGAATGTTCATAAAACTAAGCCTTAATTAGCGGTTACAACTCTTTAGACCAGGAGCTGAAATATACACTTTTTAAAGTAGAGGTGATTTGTGTTTATTCCAGCTTTGGCATCATCTGATCAGACTAAATTTGTAGCTCATAATTCATATTGGAATGGTTTAGTTAAATTTATATATGAGGTAAATGATTAGAGTAAATAAGCCGGATTCAGTTGGCTCACCAATCTCTGGCAGCTCTCCACAATAATTAGCTTTTGCTGTGGTGAGGTACGGGCAAACACCATCTCTGGGTGGCACTTTAAGGCCTCATCCAGCTCATCACTGGACATTTCTTTCAGCTGCCCACCATTGATCACACAAGCACGTGCATCCCTGAGAAAACAGCATTAGAGTAAAATGTTTTCATAAAAAAAAGTAAATACAATACAACTCATTGAAAGCATTGAGGAGCTCATCCTTCAAACATTTTATGACTTGCATAAATTTATGACTTGCATGCTACATGCAACTTCACAATAAACTTTCCAGGCTCTTTTGCAACATGAGTACAGAGCAGGCCTGGGCAGCTATTTTTTGTGATGGAACAAATCTGAGCTTCTCCATGTTGGCAGGTGCCTTTTTTAATAATTAGTTTCATGTCCCATTTTCAGATTGTCAGATTTTACTTTTCCCTTTTTTGAAAATTCTTGGAGAAATCAATAAAACCAGTGCATTTTACATATTTAATATAGTTAGAATATTTATTAGAAATTCATTGTCATTTATTAATAAGAAGGATTTGTGGGCAAAATGTTCATCTTCAAAGAACATAAAACTATTCATTCGTTCATTCGTTATTTCTAATGCTTGTGAGAGCCAGTAAAAATAGCTTTGTGGGCTGGATTTGGTCTGTGAACCTGGCTTTTACTGAGGTCTGGTGTAGAGTGACGAAGGGCCACTAGATGTTACTAGCTCCCCATTCTCATTATTCTCATTATTTTACCTCCTGTTAACCTGCTCCACAGGAATATGTAGTCTGTGGGCAATATCCTCCACCGTCTCACTGCCCTCTGAGATGATACCCACATTTGCTGCAATAGCCTTTGCTGTAATTGGATGATCACCTGTCACCATGACAACCTGAGTGAAAATATATTTTTATATGAATTTTATATGAAATGTTTACAAAATCCCATGCTTACTCAGAACAAAACCTCAAGTCCAATAATACAAAAACAAGTTTTTATGAGCCCTGGTTTCTATTTGCTACTACATTGCATCATTCAGTACCCGGATGCCAGCTGTACGGCACTTCTTGACAGCGTCGGGAACAGTGGCACGTGGTGGGTCAATCATGGAGATGAGGCCAGCAAAACACAAACCCGATGTGGTGAAATTCATCTGATCAGTATCAAAGCGGAAGCCTCGAGGAAACTCCTTCTCATTCAGGTATATGTGGCAGAAGCCTGTTCCAAAAATTTGGGGACATGGGGTGAGCAGAAATTCTTATGGAGTCACTCTGTCCCTTATTCAGATGTAGTGCCTCCCTGTTTTCAGAATACACTGCAGCTTTACCTCTTAAAGTATGCTACATTGTGACCACATCCTTTCCTAAATTGATGCTCTCTCCCTGCTCTCTCACTTACCAAGCACTCTCTCCCCCAGGCCACCTAAGTCCATGTAAGCTGTCTGGAAGGCCTCCTTCCACTGCTCATCCAAGGGTAGTTCCTGGCCCTTAATAAGTATGGTGGCACAACGCTCCAGGATCCTCTCTGGTGCTCCCTTCATTACCAGCAGGTAGCGCAAATCTAGTGGGTCTTCTAATTCATGTATTGACAACTACAGGCCAACATGGGAAAAGAATAAGTTATAACCAGATGTAAAGAGAACTGTGTTGTCAATGGACATAAAACTTAGACAAAATGTGAAATGCTAAATTTCTCAGAAGAATGTGATATGAATGAGAGCCTGTATGTCAAAGGGAAGAATATGCACCTGAAAACCCAACATTACCGTTCAGGTTTACAAATCCACAATATCTCACCTGGAACTTGTTTGTGGAGTTGAATGGAATTTCGCAGACTTTGTTAAATCGGTTTCTATACTCCATGATGTTCCCGATTGTTAGCTCTGTGAATTTCAGTAGGGCAGTCTCGGAAGCATCACCCACCACTTCTCTCTTTGTAAGTCAGTGGTTTTAATGGAAAAAAAAAAAACTATGCATTTATTGATTGCTGATATTCCATTGTGTATTGCTGTCAGTCTGTCTCTTGGCGGGCTTATTCCTTACCTTGGGGATGGGCACAGTCTCCTGATTAGGTTTGAATATAGCTCTGTTACAGAGTCCTACAACCCTTGCAAGAGCTCTCCATGTTTCTGATGACTGGTCAAAACTCTGACCTGTGTATAGAGTTACATTGAGATAAATAAGGCATATTCAGATACCATACAGCTTAGGTACTGATACAAAAGACTTATCCCTTCAGAACCTATAGTGTCAAACACTTATATTTACATCTTGTTTAAACTGATTCATACTAAGAACTGGCACCAAAACTTCATTGTCACTGGATATATGACACAGCAGTTTTCAGAACTTTAATATACTGGACATGTGGTCACCACTCACCTGACTGGTCTTCAGTGGTATCAGCAGCATGGATCTGGTTGTCAAACCACAGATGAGCCACCGTCATGCGGTTCTGGGTCAGTGTGCCTGTCTTATCAGAGCAGATGACCGAAGTAGAACCTAAGGTTTCTACAGCCTCCAGATTCTTCACTACACAGTTCTTTCTTGCAAGTCGCTTAGCTGTCAAGGACAGACACACCTAGAAAAAGGGAAGAGGTTATTCATTCTTTTGTGCCAAGTAAATGATGGACAAAAAATTAGAAATTAAAAATTTGATTCGAAATTTATAAAAATCCCACATACAGTACTGTGCAAAAGTCTTAGGATGCCAAAGAAAATTATGTTTAAATTATGTTTAAATTATTTTTATATTGGTGTACTTTATCTGATTTTTTAAATAAATTCATTAATTATGTGAGCTGATAGTGAAATTTAACACATTTTATTGTACCAATGAATAATTATGATTATTTTATTACCAATGAATCTGTGGGCCAACCAAGGCTTATTTATTTATTTGGTTTCAGTTCGGAGTGCACAATGAAACAAATGAATACATTTCTTGACACGGGTGGAACAAACATTCATGAATATTAGTTCAACATGAAAAATATCATGCTAATTGTAGGCTATGAGTTGGTTATGGCTACAGATGGTTAAATTCAGTCATAATTGGCAGTTTGGTTTCCCATATCAATTGCAGCAACACTGGAAAGACAGCAGTTTATGAAACCAAGACTGCCTTATACCTGTGTTATAGTGAACTCACATCTGTCACTGAAAACATATCCAAAATGCTAACTTATTTGAGACAATTATTATTTAAGACAATTTCATCAAGTTGTGTACAACTGGAACCAGACATAAACAGCCTCTGAAAGATAGCTTACTCATGGCATATAAGGTGCCAAGAAATTCAAACTGAACTAATAAATACTCACAGCTATACGGGTGTTTATTGCTACAGATATGTGACTACACTCGGTAGTAGAGAATTCAGTATTTAGTTCTTTATGACTGGTATGATGTAGTCATATTTTTTAATCATATTTATTTCGCATATTTATTTTCACAATGTACAAATTTGCATCACTTAAGTTTTGTTATTCTGGCACGCCAACATTACACACATTGCCTTCGATTGACAATAGCTTCAAATTGTGTTTGTATTTGTAGTTTAAGTAATAAATAATTTCAAACAAATTCAGTTTTGCTGCTGTACCAAGATTGCACTGAACCATGAACCCGAAAAGGCTGCATTGTAGCAAATGATGAAATTGGCATACGATTACATCCCTATCCTATTATATCCTATCCATCCATCCATTTCCCCTATGCTTGTTATATTATTGTTATATTATTTGACAGTAGTACTAGAGAGGACTGCTTATTTTCTTCAATAATAATGAGACCTTTATTGGTAACACTTTTCTTGAGAGGGAAACTATAACCTAGTAACCTAGTTACTACTCAGGTACAAATCATAAAGAAATATAGTAGTTGTGGGGAATGCATGAACTGTTATGATAATCTTTTGATGAATGAACATGGGATCAGTATGTAACGAATACTTAGGCTCTGGTTAATTAATACGTTACGCAGAAGTGTACTACTGCATTATTTGTGCCCCGAAGCCAATTTTAATCAATTTTATAAATGATTAAATTAAATGGTAACACTTTACTTGAGGGGCCACAAATAATGCCATAATACATGCTTAGTAAATGCATTAATTAACCATTAACTATGCGTTACTTCATAATTAATTAATGATGACGATTCATGTATTCTTCGCAGGAACTTCATTAGTTAGTTCATTAGTTAATCATTAACTAATTCATGTTCATGA
>JAODKM010000341.1:0-12617 GCA_026780845.1 Petrocephalus sullivani
AGCCGGACAGGAGGAGAGGTGGTTCCGAGGTAACCCCAAGAAAATAAACCAGATATGGAATAAAGAAGGGGAGGTGGGTCAAGTGAGAGTATGAATGAGGCACATGTGGCAGCAGTCGGAGAGGAGGAGTAATGCTAGGGTGTGTGTGCGTGCATGTGTGCGTATGGGTGTGTGCAGGTGTGTGCGCTTGCATATGGGTGTGTGCGTATGAGTGTGCGTTGGTGTGTGTGTGCGTGTGTGTGTTTGTGCATGCGTATGGGTGTGTGTGCGCGTGCATGTGTGTGCGTATGGGTGTGTGCGTGTGTGCGTATGGGTGTGTGCAGGTGTGTGTGCGTGCATAAGTGTTTGCGTGTGTGTGTGTATGGGTGTGTTCGTGTGTGTGTGCGTGTGTATGGGTGTGTGTGTGTTCGTGTGCGTGTGTGTGTTTGTAGTGTGTCTGCTGTGACCGTTCAGGGTGTTGATCCAATGCTGACGTCTCTGTGTCTGTGTGTGTGTGTGTTAGAAGCTGCACACTCTCCCAGCCCACCCCCCCATGACTATTTAACGGCCCCCGCCCCGCGCCCTGTCATGCTGCAGTGCGCTAAGCCGTGTCCGGCCTGGCCCAGCCCATCCCCCCCGGAGCTGAGGCGGCCCGCACACGTCAGCCCTGACACCCTGTAAATAACTAAGAGATACAGAGCCTCCTGACATGGCCGGCTGGGCGCCCCGGTCCTCGAGTGGTTGCCAAGGTGACTCTACGAGGCCGCTACCGGAGCAACAAACAGTGTCCGGCTCACCGTCATGACGATGTGTGTTAAATTCCACACGCGTGATCTGTGTGCTTTACAGACATTTCGCCGCCACACTTGAAGTGGCCCTATCTGTCTCGTTCTGTCAGGTCCGTCTGCTGGCCGACCGACTCGTGGCTTGTATTCTCACAAATTAGGGCAGCAGTCTGACTGAGGGCTAAGCCACGCCCTTCCAAAGAGGCTCCCACTTTTATCTTATTTTGTAATCGGCTAGCACATCAATCATTATCCTCAGCCCCCCCCCCGGATGGGTGGAGTGTGAGTCAGGCTGCTGGCAGCACAAGGATAGAGGAATGAAGGTGACTGGACCCGCAGCCACGAGTGGGAAGGGCCCGTTAGTAACCCGAGAGCTCAGGGGGCCATCGGGCCTGATTTGGTGTAATAAACTTGCAAATCGATTCCGCCTCCGAAGGGGGGAGTGGTCTGCGTCTGCTGTGGTGCGAGTCTCTCCGAGAAGCGGGAATGCCAGTCTCACGATGGTCATCGGGTTGCGGCATCCCATCCTGCGAGCCCCTCGCTGAAGACAGTCCAGTGGCTTGGGAGTGTGACGAGCCTTTCAGAGTTGCAGGAAATCACGGGGGCATCCGGAACCTGCTCAAAAGTGAAGATGGGAGATTTCAGAACCTGGATGATGAAGACCTGAAGCAGCGCTGACATGTGACCTGAGGCGGCGCTGGCATGTGACCTGAGACAGCGCTGACATTTGATCAGCATTGACATGTGGCCTGAGGCAGCGCTGACATTTGACCTGAGGCGGCGCTGACATGTGACCTGAGACAGCGCTGACATGTGACCTGAGGCGGCGCTGACATGTGACCTGAGGCGGCGCTGACATGTGACCTGAGGCAGCGTTGACATGTGGCCTGAGGTAGCATTGACATGTGACCTGAGACAGCGCTGACATTTGATCAGCACTGACATGTGACCTGAGGCGGTGCTGACATGTGGCCTGAGGCGGCGCTGACATGTGGCCTGAGGCGGCGCTGACATGTGGCCTGAGGCGGTGCTGACATGTGGCCTGTGCTAGAACTGACATGTGACCCGTGGCAGAGCTAACATGTGACATGATGGAGCTGGCGGATGGTGGGGCTTCCAACAGAGACTTTGACAAGGGGCCCCATTATGCAATCAACAGGATGTGACCTCATGGGCTGAACCCCACTAGCAGAGCCAAACATCAGAGATGTACAGTATTCAAAATTCGTGTTCTTCTCACCAAGTTGCATGGGCATCCCGTAGATATTCCACAGGGCTGGCCTGTACCTTGAGCTTCAGGCAGCTCGAGATGGAAAATCAGTTTAGTTCACGTTTGATTCACCAGATCTGTGGGACGTCTGTGGCGGCAGTGAAAAGTGGCGACGTGCTGCTGCTGCCGCCAGAGTGTCAGCACACTCTCACAGCACTAAGGACGTTACGGCGCGCTGCTAAAAGGGGCGTGAAGATCCCGGGCAGGGATGGAGAGCTCGGCCCCAGCAGCAGAGGGAGGGCGGCATTCCCCTCGACGGGCTCAGTGGTGCAGGGGAACGGCTGGAGACCCATCAGGAGCGGCACGACGCCCCCGCCAGTTCCGAAAGCCAGGCAGCACTGAGTGGAATCAGGCGCATGGCGATGCACGCCCACTCTCCCCCGCCAGCGTGAGGAGCATTAGCTTTGTGCACCTTCAGCCACGGACTCAGTCTCCAGTCCGTCCACTTAGCAGCTTAGTGCCATTGACAGAATCGACCGTTTCCCCCACCGGGAGAAATTGTAGCCATTTTCCTGCACGTTCCCCACTTAATCACGGCGACCACGTGAGCAGCCACGGTGCGATTCAGCCCAAAGAGCCTGGGTCTGATTTATCCCCACACGCCGCAGGCCAGGCATGCAGAGCCCTAGGCCCACTTCAGACCGCCCATTTTCCTGCTCTGAGTCCCAAAGTTAGAGCTCACCTACACGGGGGAGTGTCTCACCAATACTTACAGGCGGGAACATCGCAGTTTATCACAGTTTAACAACATAAAACATATTTTAAAAACATGTTATAAAACATTTAAATTCCTTCTATCTCTGGAAGTGAATAACCTGTTTTTGTATCAGTTCGTGGTCTGTTTTTGGCTTAGAGTTGAGTAAGCAGTGATTCAGACTGGCATGTGATGTTTCCGATAATGAAAACTGTGCTGTTAGATTTGCCGACGGTTTACGCGGCACACACAGCGCCATCTTGGTGTAATAGTGTGAGGAGACGAGCGACGCAGTAAATCTGCACAAACTGGGACTCACTGTCGTTGCTTCTTGTCGGCTATTGAAACTGCAATCAATTTTTTACAGAGCCGTTATTATGCATGACAGTGCCCTCTACGAGATGAGTATTTGGTTTTTGGTAAAAACTGAGCTGAGCATGGATAACAATTCCTCTGCAGAGGGTCGTAAAACTGGTGATGAGGAAGAGCAGAGGCTTGGTAATGGAAGTTTCCCTATGTGAAAAATGGGTAAACTCCAGTTAGCGACGCTGTCACACGTTTCTGTGTCCGGGTGGATGAGACAGTCACCATGGTAACGCACCGCGTCCTGCCATGGGGTCAGGGCCAGCGTGTTTCTGTCCGCAGCCTGGCTGAGAAGTCACCGACCTCCCCAATGCGTCATGGTGTTCCAGAGAAGACATGCGCCAAGGGGGCAGACAGGGCCACCTCACAGTCAGGCCGGGCCCCTATTGTCCCCGAGAGGAGGAGGGACGAGGCATCATTAAGACCCTCACAGCTGTTACAGACACAAACAGACGGGAGCATCAGCCATTTTTGCATTAACGAAAACCTCTTTAGAGTAACATCTGACTTTGTGGAGCAAAGCTTTTCACCTTATCCATTCTGCATGCTCTTCTGCATTTTAGATCATAATTAATGTAAACATAAACCTTTTATTTTAAGGGAACTAATCATAAGGGGGTCATCATAAGGTAAGATCCATCCCCAAAACCAGTTATCCGGAGCAGGGTTGCCGAGGTGATCAGGTGGCACCATAATGATGGTGCACTCATCATTTCTATTGGGGAACTGTTCCCCCTGAAGGACAGCTGTACCAGCCAATCAGTGCCTGTGTATCACTGTGGGAGGAGAAGATGGGAAGCGAGGCATGGTACATGGTATCTGTAGGCGGGGCCAATGGGCTAGTGACAAAAGGAAGCACAAATTAGCTGGAGAGATGCTGCTTCTGATGGCAGGGTGAACACAGAGGTACATTAGCAGGGTAGGAAGGAGAGGCATAGCAGGAGCAAAGGACAGGCAGGCGGGAAGGATGTCACAGGTAGTAGAGGCATCGTAGACAGCAGGCTAGGCAGAAAATCTTGATATTTTTTTCTGTCCAGGCTGGACACCCCTTGTGTGTCCCTCTGCCATCTCGACCATGCATCGGCCCGTCTTTTTTTCTCTTGTAAGAAATTTTTGAAAATAAGCGCGCACATTTCCCGTTTAATGTGCCCTTGACATTGTCCAGCTGGAAATTTAAATTATGCCTCGCGTGATTTGAATAATTCAAAAGCACGGCTTGGTTTTAAATGGGAGCAGTGGGCTGGTGGCGAGGGGGTGGGTCCGCGTCGGGAAGCTCGAGCAGACGAGTGTGACCCTCGGCCTGTACGCCACCCCAGTGATTTCAATTCAAGCGCGGCATGGACCGGTGGGCGGGACCGCATGATGACACTTGTGTGTGAATCACAGGGCACCCTTCCCCCCATCCAATCTTACCCCTGGTCTCCCTCCCCAGGTAGCCAACCTGGCCTGCTCCATCTCCAACAACGAGGAAGGTGTGAAGCTGGTCCGCATGGCCGCCACCCAGATCGACAGCCTGTGCCCCCAGGTACGTGGGCACATGGCCGAGGCCCAGACCGCCTCTCCTCCAGCCTGAGAAATGTCATGGACTTCTTCGGTTCCACAATGTTCAGCTTGTAATGATCAACGACTTTAACCATCTGATCTATCTACTTTGGCGATGCTCAGAGGCTCCACCTGGCCCAACACTGGGCTGAGGTTTCGATAGGTCCCTCTCCCCAATCACACACGTTCTCCACCAGCTGGGTCGTCTTCCTGGGATTCTAATCCGCGAAGAGCACCTGGCGCCTTTACCCCTTTGCTGATTGGTCACAGCTGGCCTGCCTCAGTTAACCTTTACTGCATTGCGTTTCCCTTCGATCTCCCTAAATGATTCTTAACGGGCGGTTCTCTATAACCCCACTCTCTACAGGTTCCCTCCTCTGTAGCACTGTATTTTTAAGCTACACCCTCTGTAGGTTACATTCTCTATAACCCCACCCTCTGTAGGTTACATTCTCTATAACCCCACTCTCTACAGGTTACATTCTCTATAACTCCACTCACTACAGGTTCCACCCTCTGTAGGCTACATTCTCTATAACCCCACTCTCTACAGGTTCCCTCCTCTGTAGCACTGTATTTTTAAGCTACACCCTCTGTAGGCTACATTCTCTTTAACCCCACCCTCTGTAGGCTACATTCTCTATAACCCCACCCTCTGTAGGTTACATTCTCTATAACCCCACTCTCTACAGGTTCCACTCTCTGTAGCACTGTATTTTTAAGCTCCACCCTCTGTCGGCTACATTCTCTATAACCCCACTCTCTACAGGTTCCACCCTCTGTAGCACTGTATTTTTAAGCTACACCCTCTGTAGGCTACATTCTCTATAACCCCACCCTCTGTAGGTTACATTCTCTATAACTCCACTCTCTACAGGTTCCACCCTCTGTAGGCTACATTCTCTGTAACCCCACGCTCTGTAGGCTACATTCTCTGTAACCCCACCCTCTGTAGGCTACATTCTCTGTAACCCCACCCTCTGTAGGCTACATTCTCTGTAACCCCACGCTCTGTAGGCCCCAGCTCGAACTGAGGAGTTTCTTTCCATGTATTTCTTATGTAGCTCAGCACAGCATCGGAGCGACTTTCATGTATGGGCCTGAATTAATTTAAACAATAGGCCTTTCGGCTTTGTCCTAAAAAAAACACACACACCGGCTCGCTTGAAATGATAATGAACATGCGGTGATGTTAAATCACCAAAATCTCCGTCTTGCCCTCTTGTAGTTCGGAAAAACACCACGTGTCCTGCAAATCGGCCTGTTCTGTGCCTCAGACTCCAGGGGCACTGGCCCTTTGCGCTGGCTGGAAGCGCTTGCTCGCTCGCGTGGCACCCATCCTGATTTCACGAGCTGACTGCTGTAGTTTTGCGCAATGCTAAGTCATCATTCCGGTGCGGTCGGGATTTACGACAGCGCCCGCGTGCACCGTAAACCAGGTAATACACGCGGGCAGTAAAACACGGCAGCACGTTTTAGTGTTAATGTTCCCAGTCAGACTCGGAGTAGTACTGCTTCCGTGAGGAGCAGTAATCCCAGGCAGTTTCGACTCCACTGGCCACCGGCACGGACTCCCATTTCCTGTACATTAGACATTCTCCACACACCACATATAAATTTCCCTTCTGCAAACGAAAGCAGTTACACTCTCTTCCCCTGTCATGTTATCGCATCTCCTTACTACTTACTGATCTGTTTGGGGATTCAGGCCAACTAACCTATCCCAAGACCAGGTGTATATACAGGGGCGGGATCACAGGGCCACTGGCCTGAGCTGAAAGCTGATTGGTTCCTGAAGTGCCCCGCCCCTGTTACTCACATATTCACCACGCCTTACAAAATTCTAGAAAAGCCCCTGACCTAGACAGTAGGACCTCGCAAGTAATGATGTATCTCTAGACCAGTGGTTCAGGCTCCCTTTTATCTGTGACATGTCTCTAGGCCCTTATCCAGATAGCCAGTGGAGTAGCCGTAGGATCTAGGGCTGCAGAAATAGTGCTATAGAGCTGGGATGTAGGGCCAGTAGAGTGGGATCTTTCTGACGCCACCTGAACCTGGACTTTCCCGTGGGTCCCTGGTCCCGGTCCATAGGTCATCAATGCGGCGCTGACTCTGGCCGTGCGGCCACAGAGCAAGGTGGCGCAGGATAACATGGACGTCTTCAAGGACCAGTGGGAGAAGCAGGTGCGCATCCTGACCGAGGCCGTGGATGACATCACCTCTGTGGACGACTTCCTGTCCGTCTCAGGTACCCGCTTGTCAACATGCCGCAGTCACCTGACTCACGAAGACTTTATCGTTTATCGTTTTTCAGAAGTATGCCATTCTGCTGCTTCGCTTAAATAAAGGCCTATTCAGCTTTGTAAAGAAACCGAGGTTTGGAATGCTAAATATGTACTGTTTGCTTAAAGAAAGGCATAAACGTGGTTAGGGGAGACTTACAGCTACATATTGCCTCATGTTGAGATTATGCTGATTGTTTGCTAAGCATAACGGGCCCTTAATTGGCCTCACTGTAAGTGTTACACTTTCTGATCTCCCCAATGAGTCACGAAGCCTGGTCAGTCTGGATTGTTGTCCAGACGCCTATGAAGTAGATAATGGGTGCCAGCTTACGTAAGGCCCTTCAGTCGAAAGTGTTGTTTTCCGAGTTTTACCTCGTTTGTACCTCCTTCCGAGTCGGAGCCGAGCACCCATCCTGCTCTCTTGCCCTCCACCCCCAGAGAACCACATCCTGGAGGACGTGAACAAGTGCGTCATCGCTCTGCAGGAGGGCGACGTGGACACGCTAGACCGCACAGCCGGTGCCATCCGCGGCCGGGCGGCCCGCGTCGTGCACATCATCAACGCAGAGATGGAGAACTACGAGCCGGGCGTGTACACCGAACGCGTCCTTGAGTCGCTCAAGCTGCTCTCAGAGACTGGTGAGCCCAGCTGTCAATCACCATCCGAGTCCCTGCCCACCCATTGCCCCTCCCCCTCACACATCTACGGCAGTGAGCCCTGTGATACACATCCATAGCTGTATGTCTCATCTCTGTGATGGATGCATCTCTCCCAGGAAACACACACCTTTACACTTTCCCCCATCTGTCTGCTCAGATTTTATTTCTGTGGGTTTTAATTTTCCGCGAGGCAAGCTGAACTGGTGTAATTAGTTAAGGCACATTAGATACGGTGATAGACAGTCAATACAGCACAAAGACTCGGGGGCAGATTGTGTGGTAAAAACAAAAGTGCCATGAGTCACATGACTGACGTGCGGGCAGAGTGTAATTAGCCAGCATTCTGGGGGAATGGCTGAGACACACAGTCAGCCCCCTAACCCCTCTGCCCCTTCCTCACTCCCTATAATATTAGGACATTTAATCAAGATTAAATTTCATGTTTTATATTCGAAAATGAGCCCTAGGTTTCAGTCAGGGGCATTTTACTTTATAAAAGTGTGTTTTTCCTCCTCTTATTAATCAACTTTGGGGGGGCGCCGTGGAGTATATCAGCACAGGAGTTACTTCCTGAATTATTGAAGCAGATAAAATCAAAATTAGTTAAGTGGACACCTGACAAATGGGTAGAAATGTTTTCTTTTTTTAGAGCAAGAAACCGAGTGGAAGCTGGGTGTAAATCGAGCGGTGGGCTCCAGGAAAGCATGACAGCCCTGTCCCAGGCCTGACCGCCATCCTGCCTGCATGTTCCGCTACGGCTAATGCCCCCCATGTTTTACCATACTTAGCATGCCAGGAAATCAATTTTTTTTCTTATTGCAGTAATTCAGTGCAGCAATTAAGTCCCCCGTGATTGTGTGGGCTAGCGCATGTTTGAAGGAGTTAACGAACTCGACCGTGCAATTAATTCCAGCTGGGGTTCCTATCTCATGGTACACCCCCAACCGGGCAGGGAGGTGGGGGCGTGTCATCAGGGCGCCATACTGCCGTTCAGCTGGACGTAGCACTTAATCAGTGTGTCCCTGAGTTTTATTCGTTCTAATTATTTTTTTGGGTCGGTACGAGATGTTCTTGCTTCTACGAGAACAGCATGACACGGGTGCCAGCAGGTTGCTGATTACTACTGTCAAGATTCATAACTCCAGGAACAAGGTGTGACCTGTAGGGTGTAATTCAGTTGGTTTACCTAGCAGGGGTGATAGCTTCCTGTTTGGCTCATGCCCTTTGCTGCCTCATGCCCTTTGCTGGCTGGGAAAGACCCCAGGCCTGTAACCCTGGGCAGTTATGGAAGGTAGGTGGTTATTCTATGCATCATCTTCCAGTCTTGGCCCTTAAATACTACATGTATTGCTTTTTTGTCTAACGGCTGTCTTATTAACTAATATGCTGTGCTGTTTTAGAGACTACGGCTATGGTCAAATAGTAGTTTTTGCTTATGAAAATTAGAGTGAAATGACCTGGAAGTGTCTAAGTGGCAGGCTTAATAAGAGCTGTTCCTATTTTCTAAAATGCCAAGGACAGGTGCTTCAGTGCTTCCTTTCCTATGGGGGTATGCTGGGTGATGCCTTTTGTAGTTCGTTTTCCGAACGTTGTAGTCTCACACGGCAGACCCGCGTCAGTAACATCCACAACTGCATAGTGTAGCCTAGTGTAAGAGCAGTTAGATTCTCTTAGCCCAGAGGTTCTCTTTTTTGAGTGTAAGTGCAGTCAGATTCTCCTAGCATTGCAGTTATCTTTTCCTTATGTCCTTATGACTTTTCCTTCTTACCTTTGCTTCATCTCATGATGTTTTCCGTCAATGTCAAGGAAAAGTAGTTCTGCGGCATTAACGTGAATTTCAAGGCTTTAAGACACTGCTGTAGGGCTTGAGAGAGATCTGACCGGCCCATCACTGAGACATAATGTCATGAGTGAAACTCCCAGTTGCACCCACCTTGGGCAGGCTGACCTTGGAGAGGGGTGATAGTAAAGGTTGAGTAATAGGAAGAATGACGACGGTTTTATCCAGCGCCACCCATCCCCATGTTGAGGCTGATCTTCTGGTGAAAGGATCTCCTGAGCAGGCCGAAACTTTGTGGACCAAAGATATCTGAGATGACCTCCACGACGATACCCTACTAGTTTCACCTACTAGTTCCTGCCCCCCCCCCCACCACCACCATCCAGACGTTGCACATTGATGAGGAATAATGGACTACTCAGATCCTGTTCCCTGCAGAAATATAAAGCCCTTTAAATGCCTCTGACACTATAAATTACGGTGTAAATGATCAGGTCAAACATTAGTGTCAAAACATATTTTGAAAGCCATCTATTCAGTGGGAGAATCCCTTGTTCCAGGGCCAGCCTCAAGGTTGTAACGTGAAACTGGACGCAGCCAGTTAATGATGCATGTATCGAACGGACATGCAAATTCCAACTTCTCATGGTTCCCTCTCCCCCCGTCCCAAATCACACACAATTTCCTGGAACTTAATATGCGTTTCCAACTGGTCTCTGACTCAACTTTCGAGAATGAGGTATAGATGGGCAACCAGATCTCTGATGGTATCGATGGCTAAATGGAAGGTGGGGCAACGAGGACTCACTGTACTAACTCACAGTCCTAAAGGAGAGGTCAGTGCTGCCGTTTTGCATCCCGCCGAAATGCAACAACATACCTATGTCCACATTGGAGGGAGGGGAACCTGATCCGTGGAGGGCCAATGCGGAGGTGGATTTTTGGGATGCCCATTCAATCAGCCAATAATAGTGGGTCCCCCGCTGCTTTATTATTGGCTGATTTAGTGGCCATCCCAAAAACCTGCCCCCTCACTGGCACTTCATGGATCAGGTTCCCATCTCCTGGTCTACATCAGTTTTTCAGAAGATTTACTAGGATTTACAGGCCACTGTTGTGTGTAAAGCTTGTGTAATTAAAACAAGGTTTTGTTTTAATTGATAATCACACTGCTCATTCCCACGCATTTTCTGGCTGCATTAAGCCCCCGTCTGTCTCTTTTTTTTTTGGCGGGGGGGGGGCATGCCTCCTTCCTGACTGTTTACATGCCATGCATTTTCATTTACCTGCTCTGCCTTAGGTAGCACTTTCTTTATTCTTAGTTTAAATGTGCATTATATTCATACTTACCAGAACGTTTACAGTTTGGCTTGGGGAAACTTCGGTTTTGTCGCCTCTTATTCGGCGCGTCATTTGTCAGCCGGCTTGAGTGAAATTGTTCGTTACCATCAGCAACTACGCTCATTACCGGCTTTGAGAACATTTAAATATTCCTATTTAACACCTCTGTGTGATTCCCAGAAGCTTTTTCTACACCACTCTGCTAAGTGGATTAAATTTTTTTTTGGGGGGGGGGGGTATTTTGACTGCTTTCATGTCTTTGTAATATACCTTCTGCTTCTGACCGCAAAACCTTAAAGCCAGTAATTGATTTGGGTTTCTTCGCACTTGAAAGTAAAGAGGGATATACAGTACACACGTGACAGAGAGTTAAGCGGCTGCTGGGGGTGTTCTCTCGGATGACCAGCGGGAAGCACTGCGGCGTTACACTTTCCCAGTCCTGATTAAGCTGGTTCCGAGTTCTCCGCTATTTCATTATTATATTGCCTTTCTTTTCTGAGCCCTACTGCACCGCATTTCCCAGCATTACCCTTCCCTGTCAGCCGATTTGCCATATCCCCTGGGTCCCAGTGCCTGCCATCCACTCGCGGTCACGGACTGGCAGGCACTTCTTGAGCAAATAACCTCAGAGGCGCAGGCCTACGAATCTGCCCGGTCCGGTTCAGTAGTTTGAGGTCCCAGCAAAACCCGGATTGTAAGTCCAGATAATCTGGTGTGAATGTCAGAGATGTGGGTCAGGGCAACGCAATTTGGGCCACCATGTGAGTACAACGGTCCTGGTGGACTCGAGGGTGACATGACACAGAGACGGCATCGGAGCCCCTGCTGCAGACTAGAAACTGTCCTGCCAGAAAGGCACTGCTTTGTATTTTATCTGTGAAAATACTCAGTTGGGGGAGAGAGAGAAGTAGAATATTCCCTATTAAGTTATTGCGTTCCCCTGTTTTTTGGGGACGAGACCCCCCCCCCCCCAGAGAGAACGATCCCATGCTTCATACAGCACACAGCTTTGGCTGGTCGCCTCAAATTGCCTTTGTTGCGCACAGCCGGGGGGGAGGAAATGGCTGGTAACCTGCATTTTTGTCTTCCTCCTTCCACAGTGATGCCCCGCTTCGCCGAACAGGTGGAGGTGGCGATCGAGGCCCTGAGCACCAGCCCCCCGCAGCCATTTGAGGAGAATGAGTTTATCGACGCCTCCCGCCTGGTCTACGATGGCGTGCGCGACATCAGGAAGGCCGTGCTCATGATTCGGGTGAGGCGACAGGGGGCGCCATGAAAGTGAACGTGGGACAGATGGGTGCGTTGCAAACTTAGAGGTCAAACTTAGGCTTTACTTCGTCGTCCCTGTGCCTTAAAGTACATGACCGAAATGTGTAGGCAAAAATTAGCAAAAAGCTAATTAATACTGTTGGCGAATGCTAATCAACAGAGATTCCCCATGACAGATAACCAGTGTTTGTGTATGTATATAAAATGTAGTTCTGCAGGATGGAAGGATTAAAAAGCTTTATTGTCAATTGTGCAGGTGCGAGTAAAATGAAATATTTGCATGTGTGCCTCACTACATAAGAACATGTAACAATGAAGAACAACAGATAACAAAGAGCAATCATGTAAACAATAACATACATATAATATACATACAATGCATAATGTACAATATCCATAGCACATGCAATAACGCATGTAATACGCATGCTGCTCCCAGTGCTGCAGCTGTTTAAATGTGTAAATTCCACCCCCAATTCCGCTAACATCCGTCGCTCTCCCTGATGCCAGTCCCGCATGTGGCATTCAGTGCCCTCCTACCCAGGAGGCGGAGCCAGTCGGCTTGTGCCTGGGCCTGGAGGCAACCCATGGGGAGGCCCAGACACCAGTTCCAGTACCCCCCCCCCCCCCCCCCCCCCCCCCCCCCCCC
>JAODKM010000342.1:0-12614 GCA_026780845.1 Petrocephalus sullivani
AAATGAAGGTGAGTTTACGTGGTTGCAGAGGTGATGAGGTTGAAGCTTTGTCTTTCTTGGGAGATTGCGGTGATGGGATTTCTTGATGGCAGGTCTCGCGCAACATCTCCTGTCGTTTCTTTCTTGCGGGGGTGCTTCTTTTGGCGGGGGTGCGTCCCACGGATTCTCTGAGTGCAGGCTCTTTTATGGCCCATGATTCATGAATATGGATGACCCAGAGTTCGGCAGTTTGGCCAATAGTTTCAGCGCCTCTGTCCGAGGGGGTGGTCGCAGGATGCCTGAAGATTTATGTCTGTCTCAGACCAACTTTACAGAGGATGCTAATGAAATTAATTTAACTTGATACATCCCATTGTGTAACAATCCGTCGCCCCATTCACATTCAGACGGATTTTACCATCAGTTTGATACCAAACATGGCATACCAGTTTAGGTTATGGGGCCCAATGAGGAGTCCCTCTCTGTGCAGGCTGAGAGTGAAGGAGGAGGAGTTTCCCAGCCAGATACCTGTAACATTCTAAAATGCCTCTAAACACTTGGTTACACCACTTAAATTTCCAATTTCTCTAAGAGAGACATGAGCAGGTGGCTAGATAACCATAGTGTATACTTATTTATATACATATACATAATTGTCCAAGTGGGGAGGTACATTTATAATGGGACATTTATAAGAGTGATACGTGACCATTGTGATTGTCTAAAGACACATACACATCAAATGTGGTTAATTCCTGATGCGGAGTAATAATGAAACAGACATACATGTAAATACACGTATATGGCAAATATTGAGATAACTTGGAAAGGCTCTTTGTCCTAAGGAATGTGGGTGACTGTGAGGGGGGGGAGCTGCAGAACTTCCCCCCCTCCTGCCTCTTATCTACCTTCTTCCAGCGTGCTGGATCCTTAAATTATCAGGACCTTCTTCCCTGGTCCTCTGCATCTGAGAGTCATTAAACTTGGAATGTGGATCTCCCCCTGCTGTACTCTGGGGAGTCTTGGGTGTGTGGGTGCGAACGTGACCCCCCTTGGTACTCCTTGGTGCTATGGCCGACTCGTACCTTCAATGGCCATAAAACTAGGAATGTTGGAGTGTCCATGGGTGTGTGATCCTACAAATGTAATTAACATGCATCCAAAAAATCTAATTAAACATTTCTCCCATAAACAAACAGCCATTGTTCTCTAGATCTTTACATTTACATAAATGTACAAACTGCATCTCAGCACAAATTAAAGGGCGGCTAACATCGCCATGGTAACTCACAAACATCTACTTCAGAATAAGCATAAAAGGCAAAATGAGTGTGGAACATTTCCCGGGGACTTGTAACGCATACCACTGGCAGCATTTATAAGTTCCTTAATTAAACAGAAATGTGTGCAGAGCAGCCTCCCTGATACGTCAGCTGTCAGGTTATGCATTGCCATAATCCTTCCTTATATTTACTCTGACTAAATAAATAATAATGTATAATGTTAAATATATATTTCCAATTCACCTCCTCTATCTCATCTTGCTGCCTTATGATGTCAGACACAACGACGGGCTTAGAAACACTTCCAGCTGTCAATTAGTTTTTATCCAGATGTATAATTAATACATTCATTCATATAATTTATACTTCCATTCATAAAGAACAGAAAGGTCTTTGGAATTAATTATCCATTCATTTGATGTAGAATGCATAACAAATTTGTTCCCACTGTACATTGTCTCATGTATCTATTTTCAGTTTTCAAGTGTTCATTTCGATTACTGATGACCCACTCTTCAAAATATAGTAACTTGTCACAGACACATAAAATTATTTAACCTACGACCTTTGTGTCAGCAATGACTAATCACAATTAAAATTCTTCGTATCAATACCCTTATATAAGCGTTCTTTAACAGCGTAAACACTGCTATACTACACTGTCAGAAAAAAATGTGTACTTTTGCTTGTCACTGAGGCTGTGCCTTTAAGGAAAATTTTACTTGCTATAAACTCATTTTACTGGCTATGAGGAACATTTCTGTATCATGGGGTGTACATTAACGTTACTTGTACCTTGGAGATGTTCATGGTGTTCACCAGGCAAAAACTTTTCTTGCTATACGGGGAAGCCGATTGCTGGACAGACATGCATGGCAGACTGGAGAAATCTGAGGAAAAGTTAGAAATTGAATTCAAAGAATACTTTGTGGCTTTGCATAAATGCATTATATGATGATGATGATGTGTCGTAGCTATTGCTATTGCAATACACCTTGTCACTAGTCACAAGTACCAGCGAAATATTGGCCATCAACCCAACCAGGTTGGGGAGACAGGGGATAGGAAGAAACAGAGAAAACAGAATTACATGGGGGAGAGGAGGAGGATAAAAAAACAGCCCCCAGACTGTACTCCAGTAGGGAGTACAATGCAGGAACAGAAAAAATACACCTCAGCAACATAAGCACATAATCACTACACATTACAACATAAAAAGTACTGACTTCCAACAGGGGAGGGAAACGGGGAGGGGGAGGTAGCCCAGCATAGACAGACAGCCATCCGGTCCTTCAGCCACGAGGGCGCTGGTCACAGACCCTGTCGCTGGCCATCCTCACTTCCTCCCTGTCTGTACTGTCAGAGTCGGTGCCCATCTGACCCTCCCTTTGTGTCTCCTCCCCGATTGGCCAGCAGGTGTCGCTGGCCATCCTCACTTCCTCCCTGTCGTTACTGTCAGGGTCAGTGCCCATCTGACCCTTCCCTTTGTGTCTCCTCCCCGATTGGCCAGCAGGTGTCGCTGGCCATCCTGACTTCCTCCCTGTCATTACTGTCAGGGTCGGTGCCCATCTGACCCTTCCCTTTGTGTCTCCTCCCCGATTGGCCAGCAGGTGTCGCTGGCCATCCTCACTTCCTCCCTGTCTGTACTGTCAGAGTCGGTGCCCAGCTGACCCTCCCTTTGTGTCTCCTCCCCGATTGGCCAGCAGGTGTCGCTGGCCATCCTGACCTCCTCCCTGTCATTACTGTCAGGGTCGATGCCCATCTGACCCTTCCCTTTGTGTCTCCTCCCCGATTTGCCAGCAGGTGTCGCTGCCCATCCTGACCTCCTCCCTGTCGTTACTGTCAGGGTCAGAACCCATCCTACCCTTCCCTTTGTGTCTCCTCCTTAGTTGGCCAGCAGGTGTCGCTGGCCATCCTGACCTCCTCCCTGTCACTTGCCCTTAGTATGTTGCCCCAGTTCCCCAGACTTCCGCATAGCTCAGTGGGCTGAGCAGACTGCTTGGTATCTCTTGGGTCAAGGCTGACCAGTGCCTGCTTTTGTTCTGCTCTTCAGTTGGTCATTGTGCATGGTATGGTGTATGTTCTGCCTAGTGTTCCTACTCCTGCTCCAAGTCATGTATTCCTGTAGTTTGTAAATTCTTAGTTTTTCCCTGTTTTGTTTTCTTACCCCTCATGGTCTCTTAATTTTGTAGTTTCTTCAGTACTGTTTTGTTCAGCTCCCAATAAACCCTTCTTTTGTACTTGAGCCGCAAGTGGGTCGTCACCCTCAATCCCCTGCCTGCACCATGCCACGCCGTCATGCCCGTGACAGCTTTGCTTGTTGAAATACCACAATGTCCAGTAAACACGTTTTAGCATTTTTTTTTACCTACTGTACATACATTACCAAGTACCTTATTTGGATTAGGCGAGCCCCTGCCATGTGCCCTACACTGCCTGGGATTGGCTCCAAGCTCCCCAGTAACCCTGACCTGGATAAGTGGTCAGAAGCTGGATGGATGGATGGATGGATGGATGGAGGGATTAATGTCCCCCCGCCTTGTGCCCTACTCTCCCTGGGATGGGCTCTAGCCCCAACCATGGGCCTGTCTTGGTAAAGCAGTTAGATGGTTGATGGATTTGCATTAATTTAAGAATAATCTCATGTAAGGCATCATACTGACTGTTGGTGTTAAGGACACATACAGTGTTTGATAAAATACAGTGCCTTGAAGAGTACTGGAGCCCTCCTGCCCTACACTTAATATGATCAGATTTGCCTAAATTCCGAATGATACATACATACATTCTTCATGTCAGTATTTCATCTGCAAACTCATCGTCACTCACAGTAAATTGTCAGCGAATATTTTAAAGTAAAGTCCAATACTGAAAAATCTTATATAGGAGTAGGAAAATTTAAAAAATATTTGTGGGCAAATATTGCCCCCACTGTCTAAAAATTGGGCTTTTACAAAACTTTGGGGATAGTTTAAAAAAAAAAAAAAGTTACTGTTGCATAAGGTTTCTGATTTTTAATGTGAAATGAGCCTTAAATTAAAATTTAAAATGCATACAGAAATCACCACCTTGTGCCAACATGAGTAAATAAAAAGCATACTTCTGCTGATCCAAATCATCTGTACATGTATAGAATAACATCTGTATGTGTATTGAATAACATCTGTATGTGAGAGAAAGGACACATTACTAACTATTGAGGCTTTTTTCAGCTCTTATAGCATCTGTGTATAAGGCATTAGTTTATAGATTAAGTTTAAAAAACTAAAATAAAAAAAAATTTAAGGTTAAGGACTCAAACTCTGGCCGCAGAGGTGTGAGACAACAATGAAAACCACTGCACCACCAAGCCACCCAACAACTTGAGCTCAGCTGTGAATTCTGGAAGTGTGTGCAATGTCAAGACCAAAGGTCTTATGTTTTTTACAACCAGAAAGAATATGCAAAATCTTTTTAGCATAATTTCAACACATAATAAATGGCATACCAGTATAAACATCCTATATCTAATTTTGAAAATATACTGTGAAAATTCTATACACTGCCTAGACAACGGTAAAGGTTGTTGATGGGTGGGTAGCGAAGCCATGGCTAAGTAGACGATCCTTAGCCATGGCCCTAGCAGAAGTTTATTTGTTTTTGGATGAACATCTTCATTAAGAATTACTACATAAGTTAAGTATGTACATAGTGTGAATGACAGTGCTGTTTGTATGAGTATGTGCTAGAGATGGAAACAGACATAGAATAAGGACATTGGGCTAAAATGGTAAATAAATATTCGAGGGCAACCATCAATGATGAGATCTCTTGGGGTATTTTTGCCCTTTGCCCCCTTAATTTTCCACGCTGGTTTTGTGGTATAGCCACCTTTTGCTGTAATAACAGCACTAAGTATTTCGGGAAAAGTAGCTACTGGATTTTTGAAATTTTCAGGAGAGATTTTTTCCCATTCTTCATGGTGTTCAGGACACACATGATTTCTGGTATAAATTCAGAACCCACAACGATGCTAAATGGTTTTACAAAACATTGCTGCTCTCTCCATCACTCTGCTTCTCCTGCCTATTTACTGAGTTTACTGAGCCCTAGGCCAGACTTTTGGCATCAACACCCAACCCCCTCGTTGCGGGCCCTCCTCCCATACAGAATTTTGCCATACCTCATCTCGTGACTCAAAACTCATAGCCTCTTCATTCTCCTGTGAAGACATTCTCCGGCTGACAGTCAGACAAAACCATTTCCACAACTCTTTATGCCAGATTGTTTCGTATTTTGAAAGTACAGTGATGGTAAGAGATGCTTTTAATTTTATAAATATTACTGAGTTTTTATCTCTTATACTAAAGGAACCTCATCAGAACATTTCCACATAAAGATCAATTTCTGATTATGAATCATCTGTCATGCCCCACCTGTCTTCCCCTCCTGTTTCCTCACTAGCGTGGCCTTAAGAAGCAATGCCTAGGACTCATTTGTTTTACTTCTTGTTCCTGCCCTCATGTCAATCACTCCCATCTGCCTCCCATCTATTCTCTCATTAGTCTTGTATTTAAGTGCTTCCCAGTCCTGTGCTCCCCAGATCCGTCATTACTGTCACACCCCCACATGTTACCTGTGCTTTACTCCTCTCTGTTTTACCCTTTATCCCTTGTGACTCTGTTGGTTTGCTGTTTCACCTTTTTAGTTTAATAAAGTCCCTTTTGTTTGTTTGTCCCATCTACTCTCACATCCTTCATCTGGCTGAACATGACAGAACTCCAGTTTCTATGCCTCCCTGCATCCAGCGGATCAGATGCCCAGAGTGCCTCAGTTAAGGGGACTGAAGAGGTTACCAGTTCCGTGAAAACTGCCTTATCGCCTAATGGGAGATTTCATCTCCTTTCTTGACACCACCCTGGAGCTGAAGATAAACCCCATAGTCTGGAGGATTCCAGGAGGAATCTTTTCTTGGCCAACAAGAGGCCCATGAAGCTCATCCTTAGCACAGATCCCCAGGAGGCAGAACAGGTATGGCATTCGCTGACCGAAATGAGCAAGCTAATCGAGCGTGACACTGCTCAGGCTATCCCCAGTTCGCCACTTGAAGCGAGCAAGCCTACCGTTTCTCTTGAGCCAACTCGCTCAACGGGGATGTACCTGCCGGCTCCCCACAGCTGGTCGCCAGTCTGCCTACGAGTTCCTCGCAGATAATCCCGCATTCAGTCTTGGGCTCCTGACAGATGGCTGTCTATCCACCCTTGAACTCCCCGCAGGTGGTCGCTGTTCCGCCTGCTAATTTCCTGTTGCTGGCCACCTGTCTGCTTGCCATCTCCAGTCACAAAGGGAAAGCAAAGGAAACGTACTGCACCTGTTCCTTCTGCGCCGAGCCCAGGTGATCTCTCCAATGCCCCACCCAAATCTCTGAAGTCTGATCCAGGAATAGCTGCTGCCATGCCCAGTCTAGGAGAGGCAGCCATCACACTCCCAGCATCCAACATTGGTGAGAACCCCACTGAACTTGTACAGCTTGAATTGGTTCTTGCTATGTCTCCCAGGTCCGTACCCGTCACTACTGCTCCCCAGGCTCCTGGCCCCAAGGAGATCGCTCAAACAGCACTCCAGGTTCCCATCCCAGAGAAGGCCACTTAGCCCGTGCTCCAGGCTCACGACCCAGAGAAGGCTACTCAGCCCACACTCCTGGCTCCCATCTTACCTGTCTCCAGGTGATCTGGATTCATCTCGACCATCTCTAAGGGTCCCGGTTTCACCTCATCTCTCTGTCCCTTAAAGTCTTGTTGGTGTTTCCTCTTGGCTATCGGCTTCCAGACGCACAACTCACCATCTCCTGCTGGTGTCACCCAAGCGCCCACCATGTCACCTTCTCCTGGCCTCCTCCTCGCCTTTCTGTTGTTGCTGCCAGCCGACATTCAACTATCTGGTCACTGTCAGGCTGAAATCTAACTCCCTGGCCACTGGCAACCAAGTGGGGATGGACCTGGAGGATACCATGCTGGAGGACTTAGAGTGGGATACTTTGGGCCTTGCCCTCCCCACTTCTGTCCAGTGGTCACACTGGCCCTGTCATAAGCCTCAGCACAGTTGACGGTACAGGTTGGGATCCAGAAGAGGGGCTGGTTGGTTCTCAGTCTCCAAAAGAGGGATATGGGGACATACTTGTCAGGCCTGCCTCCCAGACCCAGGTCTACCTAAAGAACTCCCCTTCTACAGCCCAATGGAAGATGACTGTGGTGCCATCCTACTCCCATTTCTGTCTCTGCTTTGATCCTGTAGGTCCCTCGCCATCTTCCTGCTCAGATGCAGCAGTCCACTTGTTGCCCTCTGGCCCTGCAATCCCTTTGACATCCTCTGGCCTTACTGACCCCTTGGTATCCTCTGATCCAAGTGGCCCTCCGAGACCCTCCAAGCCTGCAACATGGAGAGGTTCCACCCCCTGGGGATGGCACCTAGGAGAACCTATGGCCCAAGATCACCACACGGCTTCCCAGGATCTATGCCTAGCTTCCTAGCTATATT
Source organism: Petrocephalus sullivani (assembly GCA_026780845.1). Lineage (NCBI taxonomy): Eukaryota > Metazoa > Chordata > Actinopteri > Osteoglossiformes > Mormyridae > Petrocephalus > Petrocephalus sullivani. The sequence goes on from JAODKM010000342.1 coordinate 7,779, forward strand.
AGAATTATTTTGTCCGTCATTCCGATGCCTCATAAGTGTTAAATGAAGGCTTTATGTCATATAATTAATTATGTTTATATGAGTGACATGACTAACTTGGATATGTGAAAGTAGATGATGACTCTGTTTTTGATGACGGAGCTTATATCTTATGCACTTCCTTTGTTTATTTTGCATATCTATACCAGCCATACCTCATACAGAATGTACAAGAGTGGTCCTGCTGGCTTAGGTACATCTTTTAGATCATGGAAAAGTTTTGACAGATGGATCCACTTTTACAAAAAAAAGAGGAAAAATAACAACAAAGTGATGTTTAACAAAAGTTTTGAGGCCTTAAAGCACTAAAAGAAACGTTACATCCCTCTTTGCCTTCTGGTAGATGCAGTCGTAAACACATTTTGAGTTGGTGAATCATTACCTTTCTTGGCCTTAAGGTGTTTTGTGCAGTGGAAGAGGAATTTAAACATTTGGCAAAGCTGATCTTTACAAAAGAGCTCGCTTCTGCCCAGAAGCTGTGGGTGTCATCATGGTGAGTTAGGGTGACATCCTGTCTATGAGCCATAGCCCCCACCCCCCACCACACAAACATATATACACACACACACACGCACACACACAGGCTGTTCTGGAACATTTTACAGCTTGAATCTCTCAGCTCATCTCTCAGTGAGACAAACCCATGGTGAGCTAGAGCCTATTGAAGGGGCTCCCATTAGTCATATGCTATCTTTGCTAGCTTTCCTGGGTGATCATCAGCCCTCATTTATTTTTAGGGAGCTTTTCCTGAAACAGCTGCCCGTGGTGGTGCAGGGAGCGTTGGCTAATCTCCCGCTTAAGGACTGTAGGGAGCTCGCTAGGCAGGCCGACAAAGTGCACACCGCCAGAATGGTGTGCACTCGGAGCCCGGATAGCTCCTCACCGCGGACCGATGCTACTGTCTCAACTGCACAGTGGAGTAAAATGCCAGGCCTCTGCTTTTACCATGTGCGGTTCGGGGACAAAGATAAAAAATGCAGGGGACGGGAAATGCTCTGGCCGGCGCTCATTAGCAGGAGTTGGCCATTCTGGCAGGTTGCTCTTCGCCAGAGATGCCGTTTCCTTGGTGACACGGACGCACAGGTCAGTGATTTGATTGCGCCGGTGGCGGATTTGCGTTCTGGGGAGAAAGGCCTGACCTTGGAGGCCGCTAATGGCAGGAGTATCCAGACTTATGGCACTCACGTTGAAGCAGTCTGTTTTGGGGGCCAGCGGTTCTAGTGATGTTTTGTAGTGACAAAGGTGTCCACCCCCCTGCTGGGTGCCAATTTTTTGTGCGCCAACAACCTGCTGGTGGATGTCAAGCACCAGCGCCTGGTTAATGCCAAGACCTTCCATTTGGTGCTTGTGCCTGAAATGCGGTGGCCAAGAAAATCAATGGAGGACAAACTAAACTGGCACTTTTGTGGGTTGATAATCAACCCTTCACCGCTCAGGGATTCAAAAAGTGCCTGAAGGTGAGCCAAGTGGTCAGCCCTGGTGTTACTGGCCGCCAGTATGTCATCCAGATAGAGCAGAAGTACAGCACCTTCGTTCTGGAACTTCATAGCCTGTACTTGGCTGTGCGTCACATCCGGTTCCTCATAGAAGGCCACCCAGTCATAACGTTTGTTGACCACAAGCCCCTGACGTTTGCGATGGCTAACACTTCTGAGCCTTAGTCCGCTTGTCAGCAGCAGCAGCTCTCCTTTATATTGGAGTTCACGACGGACATCCTCCACGTGGCAGGCAAGAGTAACAGGGTTGCTGATTGTCTCTCCCGTTCGGTGGCAGGCGCTGTGCACTTGGGTGTAGATTATGCTCAGCAGGCAGCAGACCAGCAGGTTTACCTGGAGGTGCAGGCTTATAGGACCGCAGTCACCAGTCTACAGCTGGCGGATGTTCCCTTCCTTGACTGTGGCACCACCCTCCTGTACGATGTCTCAATCAGTTCAGCTAGGCCTATTGTGGTGGCAGGTTGGCGTCGTCACATACAAAGGTGGCGCCTTTTGTGGTGCCTGAGTGCTGTTTTTACCACGTGCATGTGGACCTGGTTGGGCCTCTTCCTCCTTCCCTTGGTTTCACGGTGGTGGACAGGTCTACTCAGAGACCATACCATTGTCATGTACCACCACGGCGGAGGTGGCCAGAGCTTTTATTGGTGGTTGGGTGTTCCGTTTCGGTGTTCCGTTTCGGTGTTCCGTTTCGGTGTTCCGTTCAATGTCTCTTCGGACCATGGTGCTCAGTTCACCTCTGAGCTCTGCGCAGCAGTGGCCCAGGTTTTGGGGGTTTTCCGCTCTTTGGGCCAGCCTCCGGGATGGGCCTCTGGACCGCTCTCAAGCAAGACCTACAATCCTCGTCGGCTGAGTTAGTCTACGGGCAGACACTTCGGGTGCCAGGGGACTTCCTGCCCACCGCCACAACACCTTGGTCCGTTAGACACCAGTGCTCTGCTTTGCAGGACTTTGCTGGGGCCTTCGTTCTGGTGCCCACAACTCAGCATGGGGTTCCCCAAACTCATGTTCCGGAGGATTTGGCTAGGCCGCGTATGTCTTTGTCCAGCATGATGCTCATCGGGGCCTGCTGCGGCCGCCTTACCACGGGCCGTTCTGGGTGCCGCAATCCGGGGACAAGTTCTTCACGCTGGAGGTTGGGGGCAGGCCAGACCGGGGTTCAGTGGACCATCTGAAGCCTGCCCATTTGGAAGCGGACACCCCAGCAGGCCCTCCCCCGGCTGTTGCACGCGTGGTGGCCAGCTCCTGTAGTGACTGGGTGCCCAACCTCCCCACCCTCCCAGCTCATTGTGACCCGTTCTAGTCGAGTGGCGCAGCCTCCCTGCAAGTTGGACTTGTCTTTGTGAATTCTGGGGGAGCGTGAGTAGGGGCTCTTATTAGTTAGGCCGGAATCACATTCTCCCTTACCCATGTTCGGGCACGGAAGGGTTGGTGTTCATGCATGCTCAAGCCGGGAGTGGCTGGGGAGCAGGCTTGCAGTGTGTTTTAAGAAGTTTGATTAAAGAGACCTGTTTTTTGGCGCTCAGTTTGTGGCTGCTGCCCCTTTCCCTTTTACCCTCGCACCACGGCTCCACACTATTAGGAAGTTTATTCATCATGTAGTCACAAATTAAGGTTGATTAAGAGTCACCTACTGTCTTTAATCTACTGGAGAAAAGAAGGTAAGTTATTTGTTTTTATTATTAGTATTTTGACTTCAGTATTTTATTTCATGGCAAGAAACATAACATATTGGACATAGATTACCGTAACACCCGAGACATTTTGCAATTACAGGAGCTCATAAAGTTTTTTAATCGCTCTCATTTAGGTTGACAATAAGGAATGAGTCTGGCATGTCTCATAATCCTCTACATGACTGGTGTTACTCTTTAATTATACACTGAAAGGTATTAGGCATTACAGAATAACTTCCCAGACTGCAGTTTTTACCATATAATTTTTCATGGGGATTTGCTGAAGTAAAGTGTGATATCTGAGGATGTATTGTCTGCCAACACTGATTTTGTGCTAGAGAAAAATTGTGAAAGGGAGTGTAATCGTATAATTGAAGAGGCTCCCATCCTGCTCCATGAAAAACACTCCCGTGAAACGGTGCCAGGGGCACAGTAGAGGTATGGATACCCAGGCAGATTCAGGGGGCCCAGAACTTTACAGGGGGCCTTTAATACGTAATATTGAATGGGGAGTAGCTCGAGGTAACATTTTCTCAGGGTGCCCAGAATTTCTAGATACACCCATGCCAGTGACAGACAGAGACATATCACTCAGTCTTTTGTTATATGAACTGATGCTAGCTCAAGAATATCCGTTAAAAGTTTAAATTCCAGATTCTGTCCCCTATTTTTTGTCGAGGGGCCCATAGTATGAGGGGCTGTTTAGGAAATATTTCAAAAATTTGTTACACAAACACATATGAAACATCTTCACATGGTCACACACACACATCTATACTATTGAAAACACACACAAACATGTGAAAAGTAGGCATCCACTGTACTGAAATCTTTCCAGAAGAAACTAACTTGAATAATCTTGGCAATGGTTATCAAGTCAGAAACACTAGGAGGGAAAAGGTCATTCTTGAGGATACAAGAGGATACACCCTCAAGTGTTGCCTTTTGCCATCAGGGAGGAGGTATAGATTTTCTATGCGAAAGTCTTAGTCAGCCAATGGTGTTTAAATTATCTTCATGTTGGTGTAAAATTCTGCTATTATGCCAGTCATGATTAGCCATTTCAAAACTTCTGCTAAAATTTCACCGGTGTTTGCTGCAATACACTAATGTATTTTTTTGTTTTGACCATTAGCACACTTCCTATCGGTAATCAATATCTCATTTACTTTTTTTAAACTAATTAAAATTAACAAATTAAGTGAGATAATGGTGAAATTTAATAATGTAATGGCTGGGGTGCCCCTGAAGAGAGATTTGGGAACTGAAGTAACCATCCAGCTAGATGACAGTAACTTTTTGGAGAACATAATTTTTTTTCTTTTATTCTGTTTATTGTGTTACTCTTAATTTGCATATATTCTAAAACTAAATTAAGGTTTTTTGTTCAGAGCTAAAGTCCACTTACTACCCAGATAAGTGGCGTGTGTGTGTTTATATGTGTGTGTATATATTTCAGCCGTGGGGAGTAACATATCCCAACAAGCTCGTGGGCAATCGTAAGCAGTCCCCTGTACTGTTGTTGTTCTGAATAGTTGTATTTCCTTATATCCTTGGACCCCCAGAGGTTTTTTTTCTCCCTGCTTGGGAGTTTTTGGTTCCTCTCCTCCGTTGTCAATTGGCTTTTC
>JAODKM010000343.1:0-12608 GCA_026780845.1 Petrocephalus sullivani
GCCGCCGCCCCCGGGCGGGGGGGGTGGGGGGGTGGGGGGGAGGGGGGGGGGGGGGGGGGGGGGGGGGGTCATCAGAATGTCCATGTTTTCAAAAGTAAACAAAAGTCGACAAAACAAAGTGAATAAATAACTGAACGAATCAACAGAACTGCTCCTGAATCAGCCAACCCACCTCAGGCCCCGGGCCATGGGACACCTCCAGCGTTTGTGTCCCCAAGTATCAGGGAGCTTGTGGAGGGACAGTCCCAGCACATTAGCGGGAGGAGGGGTTGGGGGGTGCACACACACACATGCATTTCTATTCCTTTGTGTGGACTATTCATTCATTTCCGTTAGCAAAACCCTAATCCCAGCAATGAAAACCTTAACCCCTACTCAGCACTAATCTTAAACATAATTAGCTAAACAAAATAGTTTTGACTTCACTTCAAATTTTTTGATTGCATCCACAGATTTTTATAAAACTGAGTTTCCCCTTGTGAGGACAAAAACAATTGTTTGCACAATGTCAGTTGTTCCCCACGATGTAATATGTACATAACCCACACACACAGGGACATACACACACACTCCATCCTGCTCCGTTTATCTGGATCCACTCTGTCAATCTGAAATCCAATTACACAGCAAATTACCAAGATTTGCTTCCTGGTGCAGAGAGTGACTGTATAAAAATCCTCAGAAACCTTAAAAACTGCCCCCACCCCCCAACTCAAAACACAAGGGCAGAATCCTCCCTAAAAACATCCCTAAAAAGACTTTCAGTTTGACTGGAAACACCGGCCATCTCGGCCGACGGGACCTTGTTTTTGTTGGCACTTTTCGGGTCAATGCGGGCCAGCCGGGCCGCCGAATTGGGGCCGCGGCTCTGTATCTGTGCCGGAGAGGAGGCCCCTTATCGCGAGCCGGCCGGGCCACTGAATCGGGGCCCCGGCTCTGTATCTGTGCCGGAGAGGAGCCCCTTATCGTGGGGCCGGCCGGGCCGCCGAATCGGGGCCGCGGCTCTGTATCTGTGCCGGAGAGGAGCCCCTTATCGCGGGGCCGGCCGGGCCGCCGAATCGGGGCCGCGGCTCTGTATCTGTGCCGGAGAGGAGCCCCTTATCGCGGGGCCAGCCGGGCCGCCGAATCGGGGCCGCGGCTCTGTATCTGTGCCAGAGAGGAGCCCCTTATCGTGGGGCCGGCCGGGCCACCGAATCGGGGCCCCGGCTCTGTATCTAAGCCGGAGAGGAGCCCCTTATCGTGGGGCCGGCCGGGCCGCCGAATCGGGGCCGCGGCTCTGTATCTGAACCGGAGAGGAGCCCCTTATCGTGGGGCCGGCCGGGCCGCCGAATCGGGGCCCCGGCTCTGTATCTGAGCCGGAGAGGAGCCCCTTATCGTGGGGCCGGCCGGGCCGCCGAATCGGGGCCGCGGCTCTGTATCTGAGCCGGAGAGGAGCCCCTTATCGTGGGGCCGGCCGGGCCGCCGAATCGGGGCCGTGGCTCTGTATCTGTGCCGGAGAGGAGGCCCCTTATCGTGGGGCCGGCAGCCGCAGGGGCTGCATGCATGCCAGGCAGCGGCGCCATCCGCGGGCCTCGCAGCCGCTGATCCCGTGCTTATCTCGCCAGCACAGCCGCCCCACGGCGTCCTGCACGCACACACAGCGCCGCCATCGCCCAGGGGCGCGACTGCACGCGCACACACACACACACACGCACGCACACCCATGCACGCACACGCACACACACACACACACACACACACACACACACACATACACACGCAGGCACGCACAAATAGCTCCCCTTCCTCAGCCCGCCATGTGCTTTCACTGTATCTACGCCAATCCTGCGATGACAGGGCTAACATGTGGGGCCCTGCTCCTGTTATCCTACCCGACACACACACACACACACACACACACCCCACACCCCCCAGCAGGTGCGGATTAGAATCGTTGCTCAGGGTTGCTGACCGCTGGCCACTCTAGGGGGCAGACAGAGGGGGCATCCAGGTTAGGCGACACACAAACTCTGAAGATTAAGCGGGCCACACGCGCGCTGATATTTATAGCTGAAATAGAGGAGGGGGAGGTCCTCGAGGACCCCCACAGCTGTCCAGATGCTTCTTTGTCAGGTACACATTTTGAGTGCATGTGCATGATTTGTGCAACTGAAGACCCGTAATATCAGACAGTAAGAGCCTAACAGAAAGACATCGGTCTTGAACCCAAACAGCGGCTTGAGGTTACTGGGCAGCTGACAGGCTTGGGAACGCGACCGCGAGAGGGCACAAGGGCACGGTCACAACATACCAGTCGGGCCTCTGAGGAGAGGCCACTGATCAAAGTCGGGGCATTCATCACAAACACATCCACTCCTAGAAAGGGGATTCTGTGAGCACACAAACACACACACACACACACAGATCCGTAAGCACCTTCTAAGGGGAAACAGTTCTTTAAATTAGACAGGAAAAAGAAAAACAAAATTAACTTATGAGGAACCATAAAAACAGCCAAGCCAGGCTCTTCTGGCCTAGTACACTGACGACTAAACAGGCCTCTGGTCTCGTTTCACTGTATGCCATCTGTCCCCAAACCACAGTCCAGCCACTGCCTCCAGGGACCACCACAGGAGACAGCCTGGTAAGCAACTCGTCACAGCATCGTCATCGTCACCACAGAAGAGCCAAGCAGCAGTTAGCGGTGTGGTACGGTGCCAGCAACCATCGGTATGTGTATGGCGATGTTGGGTACTCACTCGGTACTCGGTATTCAATGCCACCCACTGTCAGTCTTCCTGTGACCTCTGACAGAGCCTGAGGAATAGGGAACTTGGCAACCAACAGCATGACCACTAGATGGCACTGTCAATCAGCCTTTCGTTTGGCGTGGCCACTTACACGCGTGTGTGCGTGTGCGTCTCATGTACACACACAATGTAGCGGTCGTCAGACATATTTTAAAAATCAAAGCCTGTTAGTTGGTTATGAGTGGATATTAATGAGTGACTGGGAGCTAAAACAATTGATCAGGGCAATAAGTTTAATTGTCATTTCCATGCATCTGCTTATTTATTTGTCCAGCTCACGCAATGATGCAATTCTCTGGTGTATGTAACACTACTCGGTATAACTGCAGGAGTGTCTGTGACCACAACTCATATGTGGGCGACATAGGTGAGTGTTTACATTATAATGTGTGTGTGTGTGTGTTTGTGTGTGTGTGACTCGGATCTTTGAAATGACACCCCCACCCCCCATCTCTGGATAAGGCAGCAGTACCCTCCCAACTGGGTTTCGCTTAAGAGGTTTATCGGTATGTTGCTAAACATTCTGACCTTTTTTTAATCCTTAATGCGCTTAAAATGTTCCAAACCCTCCTAATCCCCCGGGCTATCCCACACAGATGTTCACTGAGCTCTTTTATTGGACTTTATTTTATTTTTCCGGGGTTTTCACTTCTTTATTTATTTCCTAATGCCACAGAACATCAGGCATCCGGGTCCCGCGGGCGATCTCCGCGGACGCCCCTGCAAAGCGCCCTCGTCACAGGGTCCTCGCAGCTAGGCTGCTAATCTCCTTATTAATATCGGGGACGGGAAACAAGGCCAGGTTCTACTGGGCCAAAGGGGGGGGGGGGGGGGGGGGGGGGCGGGGGGCAGGGGGAAACCCCCCCGGGGCCCGGGGGCGGCGGGGGCGGGGGGGGGGGGGAGGAAGAGGGTCTATTGGGGGGCGGCTGGTGGGGGAGGGAAAGGGGGGGGGGGGGGAGGGGGGGGGGGGGGGGGGGGGGGGGGGGGGGGGGGGGGGGGGGGGGGGGGGTGTGCGCGGCACACGCTGAAATCCCCCCGGGTCCCAGGGACGGCTGGGACGGCCTTGGGGGTTAAGTAAAGTAGCTATTCGAGAAACGGTTCGAGATAAACAAATGATTAAGACACAGTGGCAGGTTACCGGGGGTTACATTCGTCTGTCCGTGGGGGAACAGGGGGGTCCTTTGTTCGCTCTCCGCTACAGGACGGCGGTAGGAATGTGGCTGACCTGCCGGCGGGGACCCGCAGAGTCAGCGCGCATTGCACCCTGTGTGTGTGCGTGTGTTTGCATGTGTGTGCCGTGTGCCAAGCGGGCAGCCGTGGCAGCGCGGGGTGGCGCGGCGGACGGGGTGCGAGAGCAGGTGTGCGGAGAGGCCCCGCGCAGCCTGCCGCCCATCTGTGCGCCAGTCTGTGTGCCGCCTGCGCCCACGCCATGCCAGCGCAGCGCGGAAGGGGGGGGCGGGGCCTCGCGGGGCCGGCGGCGGGATCGACGCGGCGCGAGGGGGCGGTGGCCGGCAGCCAACACCAAGCTCTCCCTCCCCCACTTCCTGCCGGCCGACTCGGGCTCGCAAAATGGCCTCTTTGTGGTGCCAAAGTGACGGCGAGGTCATGGCGGCGGCACTGGGGGCTTCCTGTAGCCTCACCTGGGCGGACATCCTGTGCATGTGTGTGTCTGTGTCTGTGTGTGTGTGTGCAAGCATGGTGTGCTGCTGCCAAAACCCCCAAACGTGAAGGGGCCTGAGATACAGCCGTCTCACTTGACACCTTCTGGGGAACACTGGGATACTGGGAACACTGGGATACTGGGGTTTTTGAAAAAACCCGCCAACGCAGTCACATGCTGCTATTCGACACATACCTATGCCCCTATAGGTCCCCGTGTGTGGGGTGTGTTCTGTCCTTGCATGTGCGGCTATGTGTATGGCATTCACAAGTGTGTGAACTCAATAGCGTGCTTCATGTGCTGGTAGCCGGCTGCACGCCTGTCTGCCTGCGTGGCACACGCGGCCACGTCCATGCCAGTGTGTTGCCATGAGTGTGAGCGTGTGTTTAGGAGCTCGACACCCTGAACGTGTGAGCAGACCTACCTGTGATTACGGAATGTCGCCCCCTATTGAGTGAGGTCAAAGCTGACATTAATTATTACAGCGTTAGCTCCCATAGCCACCTAAGTTACAGGGCAGGGGAGCATATGGTAAGCGATTTCAAATAAAGCAGCCCCCCCTTTAAAAGACACACCATTAAAGGGGCTCTGCAGCCCCTATGATTCCGCCACTGAAACATATAAACAGCATGTAATTCCCACATCTGACCACCAGGTGTCACTTGCTGGTAGAGGGGCACGGGGGCCCTTTGAATTTATGAAAAATAATAGAGGTCACACCCTGGGAGTCTGAGGCCTCAAGTGCAGAGGAACGTAAGGAACGTGAGTGAGCTTAACAGACAGTGAGTGAGAGAGGGAGAGAGAGAGCGAGAGAGAGCCACTCTGCAGTGACAGCTCTGCACTGCCGCTTCAGAGGGAGTAGCCGGTGCAGCCTGAGCGCATTGCTGGGGGGTGGCGGGCTCATCCATAACAGCTATCATAACACTCCCCATTCATCTGCATAATAAACACCTAGAAAGAATACCATCGATCAAACAGCCAATCAATGGCGTGCAAAGGTGCCATTTAACGAGGCCGTTACTGAGGAAGGACACATTCCTCATTTCCACAGGAAATTACCCATGCTCCTTTGTGCCTGGCAAGTGAATCCAAAGCCTATAAGGTCTGATATACTCATGGGACTGGCAGTGGGGCCTTCAGCTTGGCGCTGCTGTCTGGGACTGGGTAAGGGCCCGGGGGGAGATGGTCAAGGCCCCAGAGCGGGATTTCTTCAAACGGGACCCATCGCTTTCGGTGACGTGTGAATTTTGGGAGGAGAGAGCTTCTGAAGTGTTACCGTGAGTGTCACTGCAAGACGTCCACTTCACGCTGTCCAGCTAGCGGACAAACACAGGATAACCAATCCGAAGAGGGCAGGTTACTGGAGCGGCGGGCGTGAGGTCATCCCGAGGGCGCCGCGCGCGGCTGCACACGCATGACGCTAACCATATCGGGAACAGCACTTGTTTTGTGTTACGAGCGTAACCTGGGGAGCGACGCGTGACACACCTCAAGGGCGGGGGTGGGGATACGACAGGGGGGCGTGGCTGCGACTCGCCACATGAGTTGCGCAGCATGAGGCGGGAAGCGGGGGGCGCAACATGGCGGCTTCTGGTAAAAATTTACGGTTGTTATTCTCATACACGCCCTCTTCTCATCACAGGTCCTACAGATACGCACTGCTCTAGCGCGTGGTAGTGAATGCTGGCAGAGAGTCCGGAAGGATCTGCCGTCTGGGAAATTCCTGTGGGGCCACTGGGGGGCGGGGCTTGTCGACAGAAGGCCAGCACACTGGACGCCGGATTGGTCCAAGTGGGTGTGCGGGTCACGTGACACAGCCGTGCTACAGCAGTCTATGTCTGGATTCGAGAAGGAGGGTGGGAGTGAGATGGGGGGGGGGTGCTTGGGGGATCTGTGGGAACAGCGAATGATGCCAAAAGGATTGAGAAAGAAGGGGGGAGGGAGTGAAAAAAGAGGAGTTGGCAGAGGAGTGAGGGGAGGAGACAGGACGGAGTAGGGGATAGGGGGCACATGTACCCACGGAGGAGGAAGAGACAAGATGGAGTAGGGGATAGGGGGCACATGTACCCACTGAGGAGGAGGAGACAGGACAAAGTAGGTGACAGGGGGCACATGTACCCATGGAGGAGGAGGAGACAAGATGGAGTAGGGGATAGGAAGCACATGTACCCATGGAGGAGGAGGAGGAGGAGACAAGATGAAGTAGGGGATAGGGAGCACACGTACACACGGAGGAGGAGGAGGAGACAAGACGGAGTAGGGGTTAGGGGGCACATGTACCCACGGAGGAGGAGGAGGAGGAGACAAGACGGAGTAGGGGATAGGGGGCACATGTACCCAAGGAGGAGGAGGAGACAGGACGGCGTAGGAGATAGGGGGTACATGCACCAATGGAGGAGGTGGAAGAGAAGAAGACAGGACGAAGTAGGGGATAGGGGGCACATGTACCCAAGGAGGAGGAGGAGGAAGAGACAGGACGGAGTAGGGGATAGGGGGCACATGTACCCACGGAGGAGAAGAAGAAGACAGGACAGAGTAGGGGATAAGGGGCATATGTACCCACAGAGGAGGAGGAGGAAACCGGACGGAGTAGGGGATAGGAGGCACATGTACCCACAGAGGAGGAGGAGAAGGAGACAGGACGGAGTAGGGGATGGGGGCATATGTACCCACAGAGGAGGAGTTCATCAAGCACGGTAAAGGCCACGGCAGCGGTGTGAAGGAGGGGCCCGGCTGCTTCAGCCTGTGAACTCCAACCTCGGCAAAAAGAAAGGGCAGACAGCAGAGGATGGGCGGCACGGCCAGCAGAGGGACGAGGCGGAACGCTTCGGTGACGATGCTGGAGCTCGTTAACCGCCGTGTTGCTATGCAGCTGGAGGATTAGCGAGCTAAAGGAGAGATGTAGGCTATTGCTTGGGCGGTGGGGGGGGGCTGTGGCCCCTGAGCTCCACACATACACACTGGCAGCGGCGAGGGCTGGGGGGAGTGGGGACTCACGTCTAGCTGCCTGTCAGGCTCCGCCTCCCGCCATCCAGAGCCGAGCGGCTGGGACGTTCTCTGCTGAGTTCCTAATGCAGCTCGCAGCGACACAATTTTGGGGGTGGGATCCGGGGGAGCCTGGCACTGGGAGGTAATCCCTGGGCAGACGGCCTGGACGGGGGCCCGGGGCCCCGGCCCAAACGAGACTCCCAGCACCTGCTCTGGCTGACGGGGCGCGAATATCGCTGCTACAAACATGACGAGCACCAGGTCCGAGTTAAGGAGAAGGCGGCAGAGGGAAAGGAGGCGGGGCGTCTCCACGGGAACCGCGGAAGGGAGGACCATCCGGCGAATGAAAATCCACATCAGAGACCAATCAGAGACGGCGATGTGGACACAGCACGTGCCAGCGAGATCTCTAGATTTTGGCACGTTACACATGCAGCCCTGAAGGTTGCAAACGGAATCAGGCATAAATTACACATGTAAATAAAGACGGATGCTTTGTTACGGTACTTATTTAAATAAAATGGATGTAAATACCATCCCCTCTAATTTCTGTAACTGAATTTAAGATGAGGTCAGTGCTTAAAGCAACCTGCAAGATAATCTGGACTCTCGGGATTTTAAGCGCCTGTGTGTTAGCGTATTCGCGTGGGACGTGACAAACACACTCACGCATCCTTCACGGGATGGAATGGAGACGAGTGTTGTTGATTTTAATCTCGGAGGGCGCTGGGTTGGAGCACGGCTTAAGGGGAAAATAGCTTTTCCGATTCCAGGCGAGCCAGATATTTGGGCTCTGCTTTGCGGTTGCGGTAATGACCACGGGGGGGCGCTCACACGGGCCGGCTGAGCTGCGGCCCTCGTTGTCAGTCAGTGGCTGGCATCTTAATTCCATGCAGCACATCAGATTGTGGTTAGCACAGAGTCATGCCAGGGAGCTGCCCCCCGTTTGAGTAGATGCAGACTGAGGCTGCCCCCCCCCCGCCCACCGTCTTTCGGTGGTGCGTTTGTACGCCATTTCCGAAGATAGAGCAAGTGTGTCGCACGATTGGCACCATTTCACCAGTGTGTAAGTTCACTGCCATTACTGACCCGTCATGCAGACTATGACTGACTCAGGTTGGTATTACCGGCTTAGCAGCAGAACGGAACATGCCGGAATGTGCGAGTCGGTAACTGGAGCTGTGAACTTACTTATTTTTTTGGTAACTGAAGACGCTCGTTGATGCTATTTATGCACGGGACCCTCCGGGCTCATGCAGTTTCAGGGCTTCTGAGGAAACGCAGCAACTTCACGCTAATGAAATTTACATTGTGCCCCCCCTCCCCCAATAGTCCCTGATCAGGCCTAAAACCCCCTCAGCCAGCAGTGCTGCCGCCGGATTGGGCCACCGTTACGGAATCCTATATTCTCTGTCTTCCACTGCCCTTGCTTTGTTTTTTATGGGTTTACCATCCTCTGGTTACCGGCAGTACAGAGAGAACCACAACCGCTGTCATCGACATCCCATAATAGGACCAAAAGTGAAGGAGGCACTGGCTGCAACAATAGCGAGTGACTTGGCATTGAGTGTCTGACAATGGAAAACTCACCAGCCGTCGAATCTGCTCTCAATGGCGGCACTTGAGCTATTACTCTCTACAATGGCAGGCAAACCAAGAAGATTCTGAGAATCTGCACAATTGATTACAGTCTCCCGGACAACAGGAGATCAGAACATTGCTGTTTTCCAGGGTTCACAAGAGGAGAAGCCCACAGTCCAGGTCTCTTCAAATAAACAAGCAGCTCGATGCCTGATTTTTTTCCCCGGTAACATTCACCGCATGAATTATTTCATTAATTTCCATAAAATGAGCAGGGTTCTTTCTTAGTCGGTTTCGTAACTGCGTCGATGCCCGATTCGTGTTGATGCCCGAATCTTGATTCAATTTGTCATATTAAGTTCTCCAAATGAATAACCGAGCTGGAGAGCCAAATTTAAATAAACAGATCTGATCTGTCAGACGTACGCCAGCCCGCGTCTGTGTGGGCCTGAGTGTGAGTACCTTTCAGTGGTTTCTCGCGTGGAGAGTAAACCCTGAAAATCAGACATTATGAGGATGACTTTTTAAATCAGTACATCATTTTTCAAACGCAGGCAGCCACTTTGACTTCCGCACAGCGCTGACTTTGGTTTTCACCTGATATGTTGCAAGTTGACGTGAGAGGTAAAAAGGTGTGCGAGTGCAGCGTGAACATGACCGTGCACGTGTGACTGTGAGTATGGCTCACGAGGACGCACTGGGATCAGCCCACTGGCCCCGGGTCGTGACCCCTACCGTGGCGTGTCCATGGAGACCCGGAGAGGGCGGCCTACTGCCCTTATACCCGGACATATGGACGCGCTCCGGAAAGATACGCTCGCATTATTTACGGCGAGTTGGGGGAAGACTGAAGTCGTGTGACCGTCACCGCAGCAGCATCATTTATCTTTGACTGTCAAAGGCTCCACTAACTCGGTGTTCTGAGCGGGAGCCCTCGGACCCCCCCCACCGAAGCCCCGGGACATCCGGGCCTGACGTGTCTGACACGGATTAGTGTCCTGAGCTGGTACCAGGCCCGGTGCCCGGCCAGGAGCGACCCGAGGTGGGGGGAAGCTGATGTAACGGCATGAAACGTGGCCCAAATGGGGCCCCGCAGGCCCGGGTCCTACTGCCCTGAGGGCCCCCACATTTCCCGCCCTCCTCCCCCGTGCTAACTGCTGTCTGTAGGGCAAAAACGAGATAAAACATAAATAAACAAGTGCTGAACTATAGCGGCGGGGAGGGGGAGCCTTTGCACACTCACACACACATGCACATGCGCGCACACACAGTGGCTCAAAGAAAAACAGGCCGGTGATGGGCGGGTCGGGGTTATGCCAGTCTGCCGGGAGAGCCATGCTCATACCCATGGCAGGGGATCGGCAGTGGCCCGGGGCAGCCTGTAGGTGGCATCTTGCTGGCACCATGGTCTGCTTTATCATCTGCCGCGGTAAGAACAAA
Organism: Petrocephalus sullivani; assembly: GCA_026780845.1. Classification (NCBI taxonomy): domain Eukaryota; kingdom Metazoa; phylum Chordata; class Actinopteri; order Osteoglossiformes; family Mormyridae; genus Petrocephalus; species Petrocephalus sullivani. The sequence goes on from JAODKM010000343.1 coordinate 10,459, forward strand.
CAGCTGCACCCATCGCCTTCCCAGCTCACACTCTCACCCGAGGAGCTGGATTCACTGTGACATGTCGTGCAGGAGGGTAGGCTGAGCCAGGTGGAGGAAGCCGGTGTGGTGGGGGGCGGACCCATCCCCCTAATCCAGCTATTGATGGCACAATGCAATCTTTATTACATAAAGGCTGGGGCTTTGTGTGCCAGTCCGGGGATTGCTGGATGATCCCAGAAAGCCCCCAGTCTGCCCCCCCGCCCACGCACCTGCACCCACGGAGTCCCCCAGGGTGGGGGGGGGGCTACCTGGCTACCTGCACAAACCTCACAGGACGAAAGAGGGAAGGCGGGCCGGAAGTAGATACTTCAGTGACAGACACCCCCTCCTCACCCATCTCTCACGGCTGGCCCAGGCGTCACAATACCCCCCCCCCACACACAGAAAGAAAACTAAACAAAACCACATCTAGCTAATAAATACATTAATTAAGGACCGGCAGGGGCAGCGAGGGGCTCAGGAGGGGTGTAAACATGGGAGATAGAGGGACACAGAGAGAGAGAGAGAGAGAGAGATGATATAAAAAAGAGAAAGAGGGAGGCGTGAAGCAGCTCCTGGGGACGCTCCAAGAGGCAGCATCTGTTTGGCAGAGTCTCCGAAAAGTCTCGTGTTTCACAGAGAGCCGACGGCTCGGGCAGAAAATGGAGGGAAGAAAGAGAAGGAGGAGAAGCAGGGAGGAGGAGGAGGAGGGGAGGAGGAAGGCAGAGGATTCCTTCCATCTTGAAGGATCTCTGTGGTTTACACTCAGCTGCTCTGGACTGGAGCACCGTCAGCTTGGTACCTGGGCTGGTTCTTTACACTTGTCTACCGCCCCCACCCCTCTCCCCTGTACCTTGTGGTAAAAGGCCTTTGGGGAGCCTGTCCCCAGCTGAGGAACCTGCAGAAATCCACATCAGCAGCTCCACAAACACACAGCCCTGTGGTCCTCACTCTGAAAGCAGCCTGCGGGTTAGTGACACCTCCCTCAAGGGTCCCGAGAGCCCTCCTCACTGGGCTTGCTGGCCTTTCCCGACACACACACACACACACACACACAGGTCTGATGGAGCAGCTCGAGTCTCTGGCTGCGTCAGACCAAGACGTTCCCAGGAGAAGGAGAAGTTGCACACAGAGGCCTGAAGTTCTCGTGGACTAAACACACCCTTTACGGGCGCTGAGGTCGCAACACACACATACAAGAAACAGGAAGAGAGTGGCGTGTGCCGAGGCTGGGGGGGGCGGCTATCACAACCAGAACGCAGCTCCTCTGGAAAGGCCGCGAGGAAAAGCGAAGCTCACATGAGCTAACGGAGGAGGCTGCACGTGCTGCCCACCCACGTGCCCCGTTGAGGGGAGGGGCCAGATTCAGCCTCGGCATGGAAATCTGTTTCTCATTTCATGATTCAGTACCTGCCCCCCCCCACCCACAGCTTTACTGTACGCTAAACTGGGGGGAACCACGCATACGGCAATGATAATCCCAGACTCTCCCTCTTACAGTCAGCCGACTGATGAGGACGGAGATGAAGACCTCGCTGCAACACATTTTTAATCCCCACAAGGTGAAACTCAATTATATAAAAGTTTATGTTTCGTTTGGTTACTTATGGGACTGGGTGGGGGTTAGGGCTGTTCCAGCGGTGCTTATGGTTCTGCCCATAGAAATGAATGGAGGGTCCCCACAAAGATATAGATACCTAACATGTGTGTGTGTCTGTGCGCACGTGTCTCTGTATGTTTCTGTGTGTGTGTGCATGTCTGTGTCTGTCTGTATGTGTCTGTGTGTGTGTGTCTGTCTGTCTGTCTGTATGTCTGTGTGCGCGTGTGTGTGTCTGTATGTGTGCGTGTCTGTATGTGTGTATGTGCGTGTGTGTGTCTGTCTGTATGTGTGTGTGTGTCTCTGTGTGCGCGTCTCACTCCTTCACTGCAGCACGCTGGCTGTCCGCCAAACGCAACAGGGCTGCAAATGGGCCTGAGCGAATCCTAACAGGAGTGCAGTTTGAGGCCCTGGAACGCGTCTCTTAATGACACGCAGCGTAAATGCAAGCCGCCCCCCCCCCCCCCCCCCCCCCCCCCCCCCGCCCCCCCCCCCGCCCCCCCCCCCCGCGCCCCCCCCCCCGCCCCCCCCC
>JAODKM010000345.1:175-12585 GCA_026780845.1 Petrocephalus sullivani
CACCACATGGAAGATAACAATAACACCACATAGACGATAACAACAACACCACATGGAAGATAACAATAACACCACATAGACGATAACAACAACACCACATGGAAGATAACAATAACACCACATCGCTCCTCTAGTGTCATTGCTTCCCCTGCTCATCACCTTGCAACCAGCTGCCAAAGAGTCCTTCACCTCTGCAACCTAGTAAACCCACTTCCAGTCATTTACCAATTTAACCTGTTCTGTGTCACAATTTAAAATCCTGTGCTTGCTTTGCAGAACAGTATTTCCTTATAGGGGTACCCATTCACATCTGATCACTGCCTTTTTATATTCCTTCCTATTTGGTTGATTTTATTTTGTTATTTTGTGTTGTTTTATGTTAAGTGTAATGCCTGTCCTGTGTTAGTTGTAGTTAGGAATAAATGCATGCTTTATCACATCTTAAATTTCCGTCTCATTCAGTGCTCATAATAAGTCTCGTCATCAGTGCGAAACTGCTACTAAGGTTTTAAATCAAAGCTTGTCGTAAAATATCGTGAGACACTTTCTCCAGCTGTGAGGAGAGTTTTGCTACACAGTTACCTGGAGAAGCAGTTTGTGGGATGAACATTATAACCCAGGTTAACTAGTGATACTAGTAATAAGTACTAGTAGCTGTAATAAGTGAATTACATTCATATTCTGGTGCTACATCTTCCAGTATCTGTCTAATTGGGACTTCTATAATGAGCTTTAATGGAGGAACAACTATTTGAGCAAAATATTTCATCATCAATTAATAGTGAATTAATTAGTCATTAATTAGTAATTAAGTTCCCTAAATATCGGTGGAGACACATTTATTTGAGCTGATTTTTCCTGCAACCATTACAGAAGTTTATGTGAGCTAAACTGTGGATGATTTCTCTTTTCTTTCATACAAAATCTAGTCAGCGACGCTTCAAAATTCCGCTATCAACAAAAATCATACATATCATTATGTATTTAGAGACAATTTTGAACATATCTAGATCTAGCGTTTCAAAACTGTCAAAAATACATTTAGAATTGCAGAGAACAACAGTTGTATTAATTAGAAGACTTCTCCCTTGAAATCACAGGTTAGATTGATTGTTGTCAAAATGAGCTGTATATTCAAGTAGTACAGGCAGTCCCTGGGTTAAGAACATCCAACTTATAGACATCTCTTACTTATGAAAGGACTGCCTTAAAGCCAATTATATTTTAAAAATTGAGTTAAATACAATGGTCTGTAATAGAGAACACACACACTGCTTTGTGACGTTCATGAAAATACTGTGCAACTTCCCAGTTTGTCGGCTCGAGGTACAATACAGTACAGTACAGATGAATTATATACTAAGACAAATATTTCAGTAACTGGTACTAAAAAATAATTTTATGTACCTGTTCCAACTTACCTACAAATTCACCTTAAAGGCAAACTCATTCATAACAAAATCTCATTCATAACTAGAGAATTGTATGTACTGTAAATTTTTGTTTTTACTGGTCAGCTGAGAGATACTATCTCTCCAGTGTGTCCTGGATCTGCCATGGGGTCTCCTCCAAGTAGGACATGGTCAAAACACCTCCCCGGGGAACCATCCAGGAGGCATCCTACAGAGAAGCCAGAACCACCTCAACTGGCTCTTTTTGATGCCGAGAAGGAGTGTATATACAGTGTCTGAGTGGTGCTTAGCCAACAACCTTGCTCTGAACACCACAAAGACAGAGGAGATCATCCTGGACTTCAGGAAAAACAGAGCAGATCCACCTCAACTCTCCATCATGGGCGACTGTGTGGAGTGGGTCCACACCATTACCTTCCTGGGCACCACGATCTCTGCCAGCCTCTCCTGGTCTGCAAACACCACAGCTGCCACCCAGAAGGCACAGCAGCATCTGCATTTCCTGAGAGTGCTCCGGAAGAACAGCATCAGTGAGAAGCTGCTGGTGACCTTCTACTGCTCCACCACTGAGAGCACATCACAGTATGGTTCTCTCACTGCACTAAGGAATCATCAGAGACAGCACCCACCCTGCTTATCCCCTGTGTCACTGAACACACACATACAAGACACACCACCTCCACATAAGGGCAATGTGCAATAACCGCAGAGTACTTCACCTGCCACATGGGTAATGTGCAATAATTGCAACAGATGGATAATGGATAATGTGCAATTACTGGAATGGAAAATGTGCAATAACTGAATACTTAAATACTGAATTAATACAATACTTACCACTGTGTGTTATAGCACTACTATTGCATTACTATTCTTTCACCCACTATGTCTGTCTATATCCATCCATCCATCCATCCATCCATTTTCCAACCCGCTTCCCCGAACAGGGTCGCGGGGGGTCCGGAGCCTATGGGCACGAGGCGTGTCTGTCTATATGTCAATTGCAAATGTTGTTTGTATGCTAATGTAATGTCCGTATATATTTGTACTTTAGAAGTAGCCACTGCAATTTCATTGTACAAGTATCATCCATACTCCAGTACGATGACCATAAAGGCTTTCAATTTCAATTCAATTCAATTAAAAGATACAACTACTCTAAATGATAAGTACCTGTTACATTCCACTTAAAGCACAGTGAAATCTGAGGAATAATATCCCAGGTTAACATCAGAAAAGTATCACCATAACAAGATCCACTGACACAGCTTGTTACTGATGATCAATTTCACCTTGTGGAAGGAGTATAAATACGTGGAATCCACAGTGACATTGAAATACTAGAACATGGAGCAGGCAAGTGGTCAGGTATGACGAAGGAGGCACAGAGCTCATAGGACTAGCAGGAGAAAAGGACCACATCTGAGAGGTGGTCATGGGCCTCGTCTTAGAGGAGGACTTGGGCCTCATCAGAGAGGTTGTCGTAGGCCTGGTTTGAGAGGTGTGGATGACTGTGGTCAAGGACAAGGTAACGGACCAAGACCGCGGCAGCAACAGCATAGACTATCCCATGAGATCAGAGCAATGGTTGTAGACCAGGTCATAAATCGTCGTATGACAATGATTAAGGCAGCTCTAATGCTTCAACCAAATCTCAGAAGATCAACTGTGGCCTCAATCATCAGAACATTCTGCAACGAGAACTGGTAAGTCTTCAGCATGCACTACAATAAACAACACAGTACTGTAGGCTACTCTTAGCTGTCAGATGACTGCATACTGCATGCCAGTGTGTAGCACAGGGTTATGTGACCATGTAAATGTGTTTTACAGTTTGAAGTCTAGTTTCTCCTGTAATTATCACAGGCAGACTCTTAAATGACGAACAAGAGCGGGCTGTGGTCAACTTGGTCCGGGCGAAAAATGACTATAAGACAGTATATCCTGGACAATGAAGACCTTTTCAGCAACGTGGAAGCCATAATTTTGCAGACCATTGCAAGCATCTTGAAAAGGCACCAAATTTCCATAAAACGGATATATCGTGTGCCATTTGAGAGAAATACAGATAGGTTGAGGCAACTGAGGACTGAGTATGTTCATGTATGTTGAATTTCAAGATGCCTGTTAGTGAAAGATTCACTATCATTGTACTGTAAACATTACTTCTCTTTTCATGTTTTTTACTTGGAGAGTAATAAATTCATTTTAAATAAATCCATCATAAATTCATTTTTTTGGATAAGGCAGGCTTCAACTTGGCCAAGACAAGGAGGAGAGGTCGGAATTCCATTGGCCAGTGGGCAACCATTGAAGTCCCTGGACAACATGGGGCCAGCATTACCATGTGTGCAGCTAATTCAGTAGATGGTCTGGTGGGGCGCAGACCTTGTATTGGCTCATACAATGCAGAGCTCCTTCTTGCCTTCCTTGATGAGCTAACTGGAGACCTATTGGTGTGACCCATGTTATTGTACAGGACAATGTCAGGTTCCACCATGCTCAACTGGTGCAGGCATGGTTTCTGGTCCATCCTCAATTTACCACCAAGTACTTGCCACCATACTCTCCTTTCCTCAACCCTATTGAGGATTTTTTTTCAACTTGCAGGTGGAAAGTGTATGATAGGCAGTCACATCAACACGTGACCCTTCTCCAGGCCAGGGATGAGCCAAGCAATGACATCACTTCAGACCAGTGTCAGGCCTGGATACGTCATGCCAGAAGATTCTTTACAAGAATGATGTGGATGAGAATCTGTGGCCATGAGGGTGACATGTAATCCTTTGTTTTGTTATTTGTAAGGCAGGGTTTTTTTTTTCAGTTTAAAGAGAATTTATGGTGTGAGAACTTATGTTGTGTATTTTATCAATAAATTTGTTCAATGATTCCACTGAGTCTATACTACACTCTTCACTACTTTTTTATTTTTTACAACAACATTTAATGAAGCAACACAATGAGACATGTATCACAAATTCTGTCTTACAATATCTAATGCTTGGAAGAACAACTAAACAGTGAAACTATTACCATCTTGTGTGGCTGATCTAAAGAATTTTCCCCATAATTTTGTGAGTGTAATGTTTCTTTATAAATATGAATGCAAAAGGCAATGTTTTGAACGTTGGAGAGTGTGTTTTGAATAAAGACATCAAGGTTCTGTAACTAGTGAAAAAGTGATTGGAGCTGATGTGAAAACTGCATTAAGACTGGCAAGAATGACGTTCCTGGTGTGAGAACTGCACTAAGAGCGGCGAGGAATGCCGTTCCTGGTGTGAGAACTGCACTAAGAGCGGCGAGGAATGCCGTTCCTGGTGTGAGAACTGCACTAAGAGCGGAGTTGGCACAATTTTCATGAATAAAATCTGTTTTCACAAGGAACACACTGTCATTCAAAATTATAAAGTCAGTTGCCCTACTTTGCATACAAACTCATCACATGGGTAAACACCTTTCACACATAATTGCAATTCAGAAATCATAGCTTTATAAAAGGGCAACAGGTGAGCTATTCTGTTTTGGAGCAATGGATGCCAACGTTGGAAACAGAGGCAGAGCCAGAGGAGTGAGAGTAAGAGGAGGAGGACGGGGAGGACGAGGAAGGCCAAGGAACATAATCTCTGATGGTATCAAAGCCACTTTGGTTGACCATGTGGAGACTGGGCAAAGAGTACAGCCAAATTTGAGCAGGTACACTGTAGCATCCATCATCTGGACTTTCCAAAATGAGAATAGGTAAGAAATCTCACTGTACTCAAGTACAGTGTACAGTACAGTATTGCCTGAGGACTGTTCAACCTCACAAAAAGTCCTAGGCGGGGAAGGAATGTCATTGGCCAGCGTGCCATTGTTGAAGTCCCTGGCCAGCATGGTGGGAACATCACAATGTGTGCAGCAATTACCAACCATGGCATCATCCGTCAACACTGCCCATCTGATCACATTCCTGGAAATCCTACACAACACACTTACAGTTTTTGCCTGTTGCCTGAACACGTTTTGCAAAACTTGGCTCATCGTGTCAAAACTCTACACACAAGCAAATAAGACACAACACTAGGAAATAAACCATTCACATCTATGTCAAATTGAAACTCCATTGAAACGCCATCAAAACCTAACAATCTTTTGTCAAAATGTCACTAAGGACAAAATGATACACATCATAAGAATACACTGTCAGATCAGCAACAACACGCTAGTCTACTTTACATAAAACACTGCAGGTTTTTGTTTGCACTGTTTTTATCCAGTTCTACAGTAGACACATTTTCGCAACAACCAAAAAATGACACTCAACACCCTACATTACAGTAGTGTACTTTACTGTACAGTTAATTTAGTTAAAGCAAAAAAAAAATAAATAAATACAGTACTGGAAACAGAAAAACACAATTGTGCGTAAAGTGGGCTTTATGGATCCTGCCGTCTGTTGGGGTCTGGCCACAGGATCTCATCAACATTGCAAGCAATGTCACTAAGCATCGGGGAAAATATCCCCTTGTGTGCCGAATCCATCCATGGATTGACCTTACCTCAATGTCTCCACAGGCCTGTTCCATTGCCTGCAGAAGAGGCATGCGGGCATGTAGTTGGCGGTAACATACACGCCATCTCCAAGCAGAAAAAAACTCTTCAATAGGGTTGAGAAATGGCGAGTAAGGGGGCAAATACACAACCTCAAATTGGTCATAGCTGGTGAACCAATTCCGGACGACAGCAGCCCGATGGAAACTAACATTGTCCCAGACAACAACAAACCTGGGCTGCTCTGGTCTGTCCTGTACAACTGAATCATGAAGAGCATCTAGATATGCGAGTATGTCTTGCGCATTATAGGGACCCAGTTTGGACTGATGATGCAGTAGCCGTCGAAGGCTTACAGTATGGTGGCACACAAGGTGATATTTAAGAACATAAGAACTATACAAATGAGAGGAGGCCATTCGGCCCATAAAGCTCGCTTGGGGAGAACTTAACTAATAGCTCAGAGTCGTTAAAATCTTATCTAGCTCTGATTTAAAGGAACCTAAGGATTCAGCTTGCATTATGTTATCAGGAAGACTATTCCATACTCTAACTACCCACTGTGTAAAGAAGTGCTTCCTTAAATCCAGTTTGAAATGTTCTTCCCCTGCGTTGCCCCGGGACGTGCACAATCGCCCTATGGCCAATTATATTATGTCCCAGTCGTCTATTTCTGCTAAGGTTGAATCCAGCCTTGTAAATGTAAATATATTCATGAGGCTGAGCAGCTCCATCAATGTCCAAAATTCTCTGCAACAAAAAATACGTAATTGTGGATGGCAGTACTCAAAACACAACCACAAAGGTACCTGTGTAGCTTTCCGAACATATCTATGTGGTACTGATCCAATGGTACATATTCAGCTGTTACTGGATTGCACCCATTCTGTATTGTAAATGTAAAGGACTGTAATACTTACCTGTACATATTCATGTCGAAGTCCTTTGACCCTGAAACTGTTCCTCTCAAATGGGACCCTGTACAATTGCTTCATGGTCATGTTGTGCTTTACCAAGATGCTTCTGATAGTTGTAATGCTTACTCGATTTATGTTGTTGAATACTTCCCCATCTTCAAGTAAGTGTTGCCGTAACTGGTGGAGACGGATAGCATTATTTGCTCTGACTAGGTTCACAATGGCAAGTTCCTGCTGTTGGGTGAACAGGCGTTGGCGTCTTCTAGCCATTCTGTAGAAAAATTCAACAATAAATTATTAGTTTGCTTCTTTTTTACAGTACTGTAGATACTGTACTTTGCTGTATATACCATGCATAGTACTGAAACATCTCAACACGTTATCACAGTATGTTTCACAAAACTACCACTTTTGTTGGAAAAGGAGCATTAGCCACCCTGCAATACAGTACATGTGATATGGCAATGTGATATGGTACAGTACTGTAAATACTCTAGATACAGTCTGAGTAGAGTTGAAGACATACCTGTTTTCCAGTTGGAATGTCCCTATTATGGAGGCAACTGTGAAAGGGCTTAGATTAGGGTGGACTCTCTGCCCAGCTTCCCTCATAGTCAGGCCATGGTTGATGACATGGTCCACCAAAGTTGCTCTAATGTCATCAGAAATAATAGTCCTTGCATGGCCTCTTCAACCACATCCTTCTCTCTCTCTCTCTCTCTCTCTCTGTGTGTGTGTGTGTGTGTGTGTGTGTGTGTGTGTGTGTGTGTGTGTGTGTGTGTGTGTGTGTCTTCCTCTAGCTCTAGCTGCCTCCATGCTTGCAAGGTTCTCAAAATGGCTTAAAGTGAGGCCTTCTTGTAGCTGGCTAATTGGTGTTCAGTTTTGTAAGTAAGTGTTGTCAGGTGTGTGCCTAAGTGTTTTCAATTACCCAATGTGTTTTGTATTTTGAATAGATGTGTTTTCCCAATGGTACACTGAGATGTAAATTTTGACCGAAGTGTCTTATTTATGAAATAGTGTGTAGTGTGCAGAAGCAAGTGTTTTGCAGAATTGCAAAGCAGCACTTTTTTTTAAGGTATGGTTAGACTTTGTTTAAGGTATAGTAATAACAACTTCAAGTTGTGTTACTTTGGTTTAAGCATGTGTCTATAGTGTTCAAGCAACGGGTAAAAACTGTATTCCACCAGATCAGATAGTTGGCCCAGAGCAGCTCAGGTATGTTGTCATTTGGGACAATGTAAATTCCCACCGGGCTGCTCTGGTCCGTAACTGGTTCACTGGCCACCCATGTTTCTTAGTTGTTTATCTCCCTCCATATTCTCCATTCCTCAATCCTATTGAGGATTTTTTTTTTGCCTGGAGATGGAAAGTGTATGACCGAAAAACACACACACGTATACCCCTTCTCCAAGCTATGGAAGATGCATGTGGAGATATAGCAGCTGGTGCTTTTCATGGTTGGATTCACCATGCTAGCGATATTTCCGCCCGCTGCTTGGCCAGGGCAAACATTGCTTGTGATGTGGCCGGACCGAAACAGCAGAGAGGACGCAGCATAGTTGTTGTTTTTTTTTTTAACTGTAACTGTGAGATTGGTGAGAATGATGTTCCTGATGTGAGAACTGCACTAAGAGTGGTGAGAATGCCGTTCCTGACGTGAGAGTGTGACGGTTGCTGCTCCTGCGTAATGATGTTCCGCTTCACGCCGGTGTGCGAAGCAACCGCCCAAAATAATTATACAGCGATCTGCATGTAATGGATGAAGGACGCTGACATCCGAGGTGTGCCCTCACTCTCTGCTTTATTTCTGCACAAAACAAAGAAAAAGGCATACAAACACCGAGGGGGGGTAAAGACTGTCTGGGTCACCGCTATTGCTCTCGCACAGCGTAAGCGCATGCATATCGCGGGAAGCACAGAGTTTAGCCAGCACAGCAAAAAGAAACAAAATACTGTGATTGTACAGTGGTATTAGTCATTAACGTTCACATCCACAGTGAGAGAAGAGCAGTTTTTTTTCCAAGTAAATAATATATAATATAGTTATACAGAAAGGGGAAAGACACTCAAATACACACCTGCACAAAACAAAGAAAAGGCATACAAACATTGAGGGGGGTAAAGATGGTCTTCGCCAAGTCTACACAATATTTAAGTACAGTTTTATTGGGGAAAAGACACACAAAAGGAATGGGATGTTCCTGATGTGAGAACTGCAGTAAGAGTGGTGAGAATAACGTTCCTGATGAGAGAACTGTGCTAAGACTAAGAGGAATAACGTTCCTCATGTCAGAATTGCATTAAGAGTGGTGAAAATTACATTCCTAATGTGAGTACCGCATTAAGAGTGGCTAGATTGCCGTTCCTGATGTAAGGACGTAGTGATTGCCCTACAAAAATTGGTTCTGAAGAAATATTTATCCAGAGCTTTAAAAATTTATTGATACTCTAGTGAGTCAAAGGCTTTGTAGAAATCTAGGAAAGTATAAAGCTTTCAGTCTATGAGTTTGCTGCAATCCAGTTAATCAAGTACAGTACTAACTGAATATTATTCGCAATGCATCTTCTTCCATTCAGCCATTCTGTGTTTCTACAATATTGTATAGGATCCAATCTGGATTCACATCCAATCTGGATCCTAATCCAATTTGTGAAAATTGAGGCAAGTATTTTATAATCATTGAACAAGAAGTAAACTTGTTGAAGTCATGAAATTACATTGTCTTCCTTCTCTGTTCCTAGCAAGATCACTTCCAACCTTCATAAAGTACTTCCCCATTTCAAATTTAAGGACACAATGTTGTGGCCGGTTAGTGGAGTGTTATGTGTAAAGACTGCTATGTCATTATTATCTATATCTATATCTGTTATTATCTACACACCAGGCAATAATCCATGCAAGATCATTTAGAGCCATCTCTACTGGACCACATGTACCTGAGAATTTGTGAGAATCTTTTACTCCATATGTCAATTAAATCAAGTTTTTTCATGAAAATTTGAAGAACAGAATCTGATGAAGAAAAACATCATGGAGGACATCTGTAAAGGGAATTCTTTAATGTCACATTAAAGTCTCCACCAATAAGTATAAATGCAATTGGAAATTTACCTAGCCAGTTTAACAGAATGTTATTGTCCAAGGGGGAGCTATATCCATAAATATTGATTATGAAAACTATGTTTTGATTGAGAAAACCAATCAAAAAGTAAAAGGGCCCAAAATAATCGAGCTCTGTAGGCAGAATCTCACCCACAAAACTCTGAGAATAGCTACTCTAGCTGAATGCTCAGAACCATGTGCAAGACAGACTTTATTGTACCACTACGATTTCCAGAAGTTGATATACTCTTTTGTTGAATGCCACTCTTGGAGAAAAAAAAAACAGAAGAACAGAAGAGAACATTTTTGTGCTTATTAACAAATAAAACAGTAATAAACACACAGCTGAGGACGGGAGGATCTGCACGAGGGGAACGAGGGGGCGTGGCACACAGGAGGATCCATAGGCTGGGCATGACACCCGCTCAATATAACACCCAAGGTGTAATAGTGTTTCCTGAAAAAACAAAAAACTAACTGTATAGTTAGTCCCACGTATATAAGGGTTAAGTTGCCGTTGAAATTATCAGCAGACAAGAGCTTACATTTTGAAAACCAAGGAAAGTTATGCTGATAAGAGTAACTGCTTATTTATGAGTACAAATTCACACGCAGTAAACGTAAACGTTTTTGGAATGTTGCATGAAATTAGTGCACAGTGCACAAAATAGAACTGTTATTAGGCTCCCAGAACTACCTGTGCAGTTACAGAATTATAACACCCATGTGACATCTCTTGACCAATAAAAAAAAAAGTATTTACCAAAACCATGGCATAATCAAAGTTATATGTTTCTTCAAAATTTGGTTTGATGGCTGACTTGCCAAAAGCATTTTATAATCATCTATAAGAATACCTTTAGACTAGCAAATAAGAGTATTCTCTTCCCTTTCAAAGCAAAGTTGTCTGTTTCTGTCCATATTATATCACAGGTATAAAGGAAACATCAAATTAGAAAGCACCATACTTATTAAAGACAAAGGCGATGAAAAATTTATGTAAATCACATCTCGCCTGCACCTAGACCATAATGATGGGTGGATTCCTACCTGCAAAGATGGTTGCAGGGAAGGTCCTGCTTTCTGTATATATATAATCAATTATATGTAGATAACTAATAAAGATATAACTACTTTTGCTAGCAACAATCTCATTGAGCAATTTTCATCACATTGCAACCGACTAGCTAGCTATTTTTAATTACATGTGGCAGGCCATGTGTTGTTACAGCAGGGGGATGAATGACACATAATGCAAATGGTTAAATGGTAAAGGTGTTTGGTAAACTGAAAAAGAGGAGTGCAATTGGAAAAAGAAGACTGGCTGATGCTAATGAAGCACTTCGCCTAGGAATATTTTATGTGCATTTGTCCAAGATGCGCAATTGTTTTCTGCAACATAAATTGTGTTTATTTATGTCCTTAACAGATATGCATGTATGAATATATGTATAGGGAAATTGTTTAATATTGTTTAATACACTTTTTATCATTAAGATAAGGAATGCAAAGCTTTCCCAAGCAGCAAATACTAAAGTACTGCAGTACTGTCAGAAAATAGGCCTGACATCAATCAGTTCAGTTTAGTTATACAGTAGATCAAAATAATAAACTGATAAAGAAATAAATTCAGTTAAATTCACTATACTGTTACGGATAATATGTCGTTCAGACAAATGCTTATGTAGTGTATGATAGCGGTTGCTTCTTTTGTCGCAATGATCAAAAGGTAAGTGGTTCCCATTGTGGTCGCTTAAATAACAGGATTACTGATTTCCCTTTACTTGACATTGCCATTAAGTAGTCATACAGTGTTATATTCACCTGTCCATAAGCAGGCACTTACATCCTCTGGCGTTAAAGATTTTCATGGTGGCTCTGCCATTATTAGCCAGGCGCTCTTGAGAATGATGAAGTTGATGATTTTCAAAATGCTAACATCCTTTCGAAGGCTCTAGGATAGGGTGGCTGTATAAAGTCCAAGTTAGACACGGTAGCCTATTTTCTTTTAAAATTGTGAAAATTGTAATGTAACTTTCTATTCACAAACAAATATAAATACTTGATAAAATAAAACATATTTGAGCAATAGTTATTTAATTCTTCTTCGCACTCCAAACATATCAGTCACTTTCGGTCGTGCTCCCATAGGAATTCTAACCTCTTCATGGGTGGAATCCTGCACTTGCCATAGGTGGTCTGTTTCCTCTGCAACTAAGCATTTTTTTCTACTACCTGGCAAATCTGCCATTATAACAGCAAACTGCCAAGATGCAAGCACAGCTGGCTCTTAAAAGGAATGGGAGACACTCTGTTTTCCAGATGTACTCATGTCTAATTTCAACACTTAGTACAATGCTTTTGGATCATGCACCTGGTGTCACGTTTTCGTCGGGAGGAACGACCCATACTCGCAGGCTGCAGGGGTTAAGCCCTTCACAAGGGCGT
>JAODKM010000346.1:0-12575 GCA_026780845.1 Petrocephalus sullivani
CTATTTTAAAAAAGCCTTCTCCTCCAGTGGTGTTAGTGGTGGCACTGAACAGGATCCAGCACCTGTCCTTGCCCAGTTTCTTTGGACTACCGCGGTTAAATTAGCCTCATATTCCACATTCAGTTTTATGGCTTTAATACCTTTTCACCGAGGTAAGGCAGGCCATTTTTAAAGACAGATGGAATTTCAGGGTAATTTTGTCTGCAATAGTTATTAATGTATTAATACAGACAAAGTTAACGTGAAAATCCAAGGCGTGCGCGTTGTCCCCCAATGTCCAATGATCAAAACACACTGAACTAGATGTGCCTGTCTTGCGTAGTTTTGCAGTTATTAACCCATTCATGTACTGTCCCATTGCACATTATACGGATACATACGAGCTTTCAAAAATGAATTTAAACTGGCCTGTAAAGAAACCTGGAAAACCAGGGGCTGTGCAACATTTGTCATGAACCGAACATGGTAACCCAATATCTCGTAACAGCTGAAATGACCTATTTTCATAGCTATTAACAAGGTTTTGCACAAATTATGAAAGGGCTGGGGATGCAAAAATGATCGGTGTGTATCGTAGTCTGTGTACTGGACATCAGAAATCTATCATTAGAAACGGCCTGCCTTACCTCGGTGAGAAGTTATTAAAGCCGGAAAACTGAATGTGGGATATGAGGCTAATTTAACTGCGGTCTTCAGACTGCAGCAGCTCTGACTTTTGCATGGCTTGAGAAATCGTGCCATTTTTACTCACATCCTGCCAGTCTCTGCATGCACCTGAACCAGAGGCAGCAATGTCGCTCCATATTTCTTTTTTAGTGCTTTAGGCAATGTGAATCAAGCTCTCGCTCTGTTTATACAGGGATTTGTGATGGCCCATAACCCTGTACTCCTTAAGCACCCCCCACAGGATCCCCCAAGGGACTTGATCCTATGTCTCTTACAAGTCCCCAAAACACATAGTTTCCTCATGACCCCAACAGCATACTTGTAAGAGAGAAGAGCTGGCCCAGTGTTCCACAACCAGGACAGAATCCACATTGTTTCTACTGCATCTGAGGTTCAACCATCTTCTCCATCACAAAGACATTCCCAGGGAGCCTGAGGAGTGTGATCCCTCTGAAGTTTGGAACACATTCTCCAGTCCCCTTACTTAAAGATTGGGACCACCAGTCTGCCCATCCAAAGGCACTGTCCCCAACCTCCACGCACTGTATAAGAGATGTGTCAGGCAAGATAGCTCAACAACATTAAGAGCTTTCAGAAGCTCATGGTGAATCTCATAACCCACCCCCAGAGCCTTACCACCAAAGAGTTTTTGACTACTTCAGTGACCTCAGTCCTAGACAGGGTTTATGCAGGAATCCTAGAGTCAAATTTACTACCTTCACAATATTTTTTACTACCAACACGACATTGTGCAGCAGGCGTTTGTCAAGTTGTCTCTACCTTAACCCTAGCCCTTGGGTTATCCGAACCATAACCCACCCTAATAAGGTCACCTTGACACTTCTTAAAACAATTGCCTTACAGGCCAGCACACACTGCAGAAAGCTTCCCGCTAATTCCCCATGACTGTCTTTAAATGACAGGTCATCAAGCCAAGTTTTATTAAACTTACATCTCCCCATTTCCCGTTTCTGAAAAACTAGAACCGGCAAGTGGATACTAGCTAATACTAGAATGTCTAATATAGGACGGGCTCTGCTAATATGGAGCAGTGGGCGGATCAGGACGCCAGACTGCTGCTTGATGACTGGAGGAGTTGTCTAAAGGGCAGAACCCCTTTTGAAAGACTAGCAGTAACAGCATGGTTAAAACCCTACTTCCCCCAGCTGAGTTGCTGGACTGTTTGTCAGAATCTTTTCAGGTTCAACAAAGTCATTTTCCATGGCCTTAAAAGACTCCTCCCACACCTGAGTTTTTGCTTCAGAAACTGACAAAGCCGCATTGTGCTTGGCCTGCTGGTACCTGTCCACCACCAGGTTTGGGGATTGTCACCATGACAGGTACCAATAACCTTATGCACAGCTCCGTACTGCTGCCTCAACAATGGAATCCAAGAACATCACTCACTGCCAATTTAGGTTCAATATCCCCTGATGGAAGCATAGTTCTGTCAGAGGTGCAAGTTGAAGATCTCCCAGACAGGGACCTCTGCCAGACATTCCCAGAACACCCTCCCCATGCGTTTGGATCAACCAAGTCTTTTCGGCATCTTCCCCCCCAATTGGGTCCAACTCCCTACTAGGTGGTGATCAGTTAACAGCTCAGCTTTTCTCTTCACCCAAGTATCCAAAACATGCAGACAATTATAAAACTGATCATCGAACTGTGGCGTACGGTGCCCTGCTCCCAGGTACACTTATGAACACCCTTATGTTCAATAATAACAATAAGAGCACCACTTGGGTTCAGATCGGACAGGCAATACCTCCAAAACACACCCTTCCTGGCAGTCCCCTGGCAGAACAATGGAGCCTCCAGGTAGGGCTGCACGATTATGGCCAAAATGATAATCACGAGTATTTTTATCAATATTGTGATCATGATTATTAATTACGATTATTCATTATTTTAGGTAAGACATTTTTAGTGCACTTTCTATTTTAACCCTCTGGAGTCTGAGGCCTCTCGGCCAGTTTCAGGGTAGTCAGACATGCCTTAACATTTTCAAATATTTCACCTATCTTAAAAACATTTATCAAGAAGTACTGCGGATACTTTTATTCACAAACTCAACACCAACAAGCGGTCTTGGTAGTTTTGATTTCAAGCGGTAGCGGTCACTGTCAGACACCCATCAGATTGGACCCATCAATTTGGGACAAAAAAGACAAAAGTCTTTTTACAGTTTATTACATGCAATGGATATGGTACATAGAATGTTAAAAAAGCCAGTCAATTAACCAAGTAACAACACAATTTCAATGCGATACAACTTGCAGGTGCGTGATTGCCTCCTCTCCTCAGCTGTGCACCAGGCTCCCTGCCGGGAGAAACCACAGTGTTGGTGGACCCGCAGGAGCAATGGTCTCCAAATCCCTGTAAAATAACAATGAAAACAATGTGAACAGTTGCCCTCTCTTCAGAATTAACCATTTACACATTGCAGCAGCCATGATACATATGCACAGTAAAATAATTCTTCAGTGAGAGAACGCGTAACGACGCATAAAAACATAAGTATTAGTGTGGCGGCGTTTTAGCTGTGGAAAGCAATAAATACTATCCTGTTCCTGTGCAGCATTACCATAATTCAGAAAGCGATTTTACTTACTCATCAGAATCCAGTCGCTGTTCAAAATGCTGCAGTTCTTCCTCACTGTGCCCAGCCGAGGAAAAGTTCTCGTTGCTCTCCAAGGCGACTTTGCTGGGTCTGACACAGGGCTTCGCCAGCAAAGGACACGCGTCGCGTTTGCAGTCGGTCAGTGTAAACACAAGCCGACATGTGCTCTTATTTATAGGCGTTACGCTGGGCGGTCGCACACATTTCCTTATCCAGTAACGAGCGCCGGATTAGCATATCATTAGCATGTGAATACCCGACTCAGACACCCGAGTCACCCCCCCGCTACTTTTTATTCTCCTTGCAAAGTCGTGAAAATATATTTAGTTTCTTCCTATATATTTTTTAAAAGTAGACTGTTCAAGGTTTCTGGCGGTGTTTTTAAAATCTTTCTATGAAAACACTTGCGGAGTTATTTAAACGGTTTAACCCCAGAGAGTTAAACAGACAGTAAGTGTACGTCTCACTCTGTCACAATTTGAGGTTATCGCTCATACAGTCTATGCTTTCGTTCGCCCCCTGGTGGTTGGCTGACTTTTCGTAGAGAAAGTGATTTGATATGCAGCAGAGCCCGCTATTCAAATGTTAATATCGCCGACGATCATCTTAATTTAATTGTGGCAGCCAAAATCGTGATCGTGATTAAAATTTGATTAACTGTGCAGCCCTACCTCCAGGGGCGTACCCTAGTACCCTATCCAAGGTCTCCAAGAAGGCCGGATACTCTGAGCTGAGATGCACAGATAACAGAGCCCGTCCCCCAACTCGAAATCAAAATGGAGGTGCCCCTCTCGTAAACCAGGAAAACTACAACATACAGGCACCAAACAGGGGGACTATAAGTAGACTCACACCTGCCTGGTGCCTCTCACCAAGGGTAACCCCAGAGTGGAAAAGTACAATTGCTCTCAAGGAATTTGGTTTAGAGTCCAAGTCATGCATTGAGGTGAGCCTGACTATATCTAGTCAGTATTTCTCTACCTCCTGCACCAGCTCGACTCCATTACCATCAGAGAGGTTACAATGCATATGCTTAAAGCTAAATTCGGGGTAACAGATGATGTGTCCACCAAGGCCCCTGGCACCTAATGTACATTGCAATCAACCCCCACGCCCCCTCCCACAGGAGGATGGACCCATGTTCTCCTTTCAGGCTATGTCCAGCCGGGCCTCACTACTGAAAATAGCATGACCATGAGGGCTACTAGGCACTGACCCTCAAGCCCCCCCCCTCCCTAATCCAGGCGGGGTCACATCTTCCTTATTCTTTTCTTTCACAGCTCCTAGGATCATAGAGGCACACAAACCCTTCCACTACAATAAATGTAGCGAATAATTTTTAGTAATTATTTTGTAATTATTTATTTTGCAAATATTTAGCTGTGATCACAGCACTGGATTCCTAGAAAATCCTAGAGTAAGTGGGATCTTACCCGATCCCTCAGTAAGCGCTCCCTCTCGGCTTTAGCCTCCCTGAGCCTCCGCTCCATCTCCAGGAGGTCTGGTACAGCAAGACAGGGACTGCGAGGAAAGCAGTCTGATCATGTGACTCACAACAATGGCAACAGGCCACAAGTGCCTGGAGAGACTGTACATGTAGTTATAAATATTTCTTATACATATATCTGTGATTACAGTCCATAGTACAGTTAATATGTATTGCATCATCACTGTTATTTTATGCCCTCTGTGGAATGTGGAACTTGCAATAATTAAAACCAGTTGTATACTTATCCCATCAAACCTGGACTTTATGTTACTGACACATGGGTAATAAAACCACAGGGAAGTAGTTTCTATTGATACCCCACAACTCACATAGTTAATAGAGGCAGTACTTTGCATGAGTAAATTATTTAAAATACAGTTAAGGAGATATTTCTGCACTGACCTAGTAGTCCTGGAGCTGCTGGCACTGTTGCAAGAAGCGTTAAGCCCACAGCCATTATAATTCTCTGCCGTGAGCCTATTTCTGTAGACATTGCTATGCTGAGGGGAACCTCTCACGGGTGGGACGATGAGATCCTCGGCAACTTGAATGTCTGGAATCATTTTCACTGACCCTGTGCAAGAAAGATTTAAGTACCTACCAAGCAAATACTGTTTGCTGCACTGTTTTGTAGCCCGTTACACACAGTAAGAACAAAGAAGAATGGGAGCAGAGAAAAAGAAAATAAAGAAAAGAAATTCACAAGTAAACCAACATGAGCTATCAGGGTGGCTTTCATATGCAATGCTTGGCAGCATGTTCTCCTCCTGATGAGTTATGTGCATATCCACCTAATGGTAGGAAAGATTGCAAAGAGCATAACCCTGTATAGGGAAGAATTGCTCAGACACTCTTGGCACTTATGGAGCTGTGTAACACCAGATCAGTGTGATCCAGGACTTCTCAGGCCATGTCCACACTGTTTCTATTTTCACTATTCATCCATACAACCAGAGTTTTTCAGCCCCTTAAAATTGAGACTTTTGAACACGATCTTCAGAGCCCTAAACTTTTGAATAAAAACTGAGAATTTTGAAAATACAGACTCAAAAAGCACCTCAATTGGACCTTGCTCGTCATAAAGCCCAGTGTGACTGCTGCATATTTGCACAAAAAGACATACATTTACTGGCCACTGCTTGTTTTATCAATGCATGCATGCCCAATGTAAGCGAATAGCTATGTAATATACATTTTTACTTGTTTTACTGTGGATGCAAGTACTTTTGTAAAAGACGTGAAAATGCCTGTGTGGACTGAGATAGTGCTTTTTGAAAACAGTGGTTTTCAGTTGATAGTTTTCTTTTGAAAACATAGCAGTGTGGACGTAGCCTTGGCCACAAAAACTACTTTTTGGGGGTCTGATTTTAACCGCTATGGCTTACCTTGGCCAGACAAAGGTCTTTGAGTAAACTTGCTACGGTGAGAATTCTTGCGTCTGGGAAAACTAGACATTTCCTTTGGTGAGTCCTGTCAAAGTCATTTTAAAGTGAGTTTAGTATTTCTACAATAATGTCAAATGTAAAGAATACATTCCAGTGTTTCTGCCCATCATTTCCCTTCATACCTGTGCTACCCTGTGAATGCTAAGAGGGCTCAGTGAGATCATACAAGGGGCAGATCCTGACATGCTCAGCCAATCAGAACTTGATTTCTTCTCCTTCAGGATCTATTAAGGATGAACACAGTTACACAGTAAGCAAAACTGGAGAGTAGGAGTAAATGATAATGGCAAAGAACATGGCTTGTGCTATTACAACCCCTCACTGGCTCTGCCTCTCCATTCCCAGTGGCTCCTCTCACTGGTTCACACTCTACACTCCCTGTGGCTCCCCTCACTGGCTCACACTCTACACTCCCTGTGGCTCCCCTCACTGGCTCACACTCTACACTCCTTGTGGCTCCCTTCACTGGCTCACAATCCACTCCCTGTGGCTCCCCTCACTGGCTCACACTACACTCCCTGTGGCTCCCCTCACTGGCTCACACTATACTTCCTGTGGCTCCCCTCCTCCAGGTCATCATTGTGTCTTTTCAGCATCCTTCTTACTTGCCAATACAGCATGGCCAAAACAAAGGCACTGCACTTCACTCCTGTGCATTTCTGACGCAGTGGTGGATACAGAAAGTAGCTGATGGGTGGGCTTGGATTAAATCTGGGTTGGCTTGAGTGGAGCTCATTATCACACATCTTTGAAAATAGGTTTAGTTAGTTATAATATGGTATCAGCACGATATGGCCACAACTGCCATGTCTTACCTAAAGATAACCAGTAGAGGGAGCTCACACATTCAAGTCTTATAAACCACTGTACAATAGGCATGCGATTGGACAGAGTTAAAAGACTTTTCTTTACTAGGAATGGGTGAGTCCAGCTGACAATCTGGGTACAGATCCACCCCTGTTTTGATGTAGTTGTTTTACATGCTTTTTCAGAATTTTGCTATCAGATTAAAAATCACTCTTTCATTTTTAACCATTACAGAAATCCAGCATTATTTTGTTATTTTTAATGAACATTTATAAAATAAAAACTTCAACCAGTACAGTGGCTCAATATTTAGCACTGTAGCTACACCTACTGTATCTTACAAAAGAAACCTACAGCTATCAGTGAATTTGATAAGCTATGCTGGTCACAAAGTACAAATAACTGAAGTTAATGGAAAGATTAGAAGAGGAGGAAATACTGACAATATACACAAACTAACAACAACAACAACAATAATAATAATAATATATATTTTATTGATCCCCGTGTGGAAACTCTCTTATCACCTCCCCAGTTTTGCGCTCCATGAGAGTAAGCTTGGCCGTGAAGGACAGCTACCTCTTGCAGCACGCAAGGAGCTGAGGGTCAAGGACCTTCCTCAAGGGCCCACAGACGTGCCGAGGACAGGCTTGAATCTGCAATCTTCTGATCACAGGCACAGAGGCTTGGCCCACTGAGCCATAAGCTGCCCCAAATTTTTAATAAACTGACCAATTAAAATCATTGTGAGATGTGGCACAATGACCCTGAGTGTTGGGTGAGCAAATTATTGAAGTAAACAATATTAGTTGCACCCATGATTAGGGTCAGACTGCTGGCCAGTCCTTTACCCTTTGAGAGCTGTGCAGCAGCTCCCTCCGCTCCTGCCTTAGTGTGTTCAGCTCTCTGTCCTTTTCCTTTTCCGTCTCCTTCACTTGTTTTTCAAGCTGGAGGATACGCTCCTGCAAAACAGCAAGAGAAAGTATGGAAGCAATCCAATTTTCACTTTACAATCTTGAAAAAGGCAACTGGTCTTGGGAACAACTTTGCCATTAAAGAGGAACAACAACAATTTTTGTAAAGCAAATTTGTTTTTATGCATATATACAGACTTTTGGGAATGTCCACCACAGATGCTTTGGTATGCAAACTGATCATTCAGAAACTGGTACGGGTAATCAAAAAATTTTGTGGCAAATTCCCCCAAAAGAGAAGCAGAACCGCAATAGTGAGAGCTAAAAAAGAACAATTGATCCCGCTGAAACAATAATTCAAAAAGCTTTTGACAGGTCTTTTTCAAACTTTGCAGAGGCATCTTATGGCTGGTGACCTGGAAATGATTACATTTTGAGACAGATCGCCCCAACGCCCAAGTGATGCCACTTAGTGGCAGCAAAGGGAAGGATGAAAGCAAATGACCTTGTGAGTGTGACCAGTCAAAATGTATTTCATGAGTCTTATTAGTTTCACAAAAACATATTGATGAAGATCAATACCAATTTCCGACATATTGCCCCCAAAACTAAGCAACATTGCTGTGTGGCAGTAAAGGATGGAAACAGCAGCTGTAGAATGCACAGGGTCTTGTGAACACAGTAACTAATACTATTGTATGAATCTTAGCAAGGGCAGCTGACAGCGGAGGGGGGCAGACATGTAAGGTTAAAGGTCTATACCTGATCCAATGTGGAGGCCAATCACACCAAAACTGAAGCAGTGCCCACACTGCTTCAGCACACAACGAAATAGGTAAAAGTATTCATGATTTGTGCTGATCATTGTATCGGATTTGTATCGGTATCGGTTAGTACTGAAGGCTGCAATATCGGTATCGTATCGGAAGTTAAAACGTTGTATCGGGACATCCCTACCGCATAGTGATACAGAAAGAAAGCCAAGTTTTCCTCTAACAATTAAGTAGATGCTTATTTTCATTATAGGCTATTATCAGAATATTCAGTAACACTATTTGAGGGGGCACAAATACTTCAAGTCCAAATCATGAACAAATATTTCTATAAAAGATACGTTAGGATTCATTAATGATGGATGAACATGAGATCAGGTGACAACGACGAGGTGAATTCACAAGCAACAGCAAAATACTACATTATTTGTGCCCACTGTCCATTAAAACAGTGCTAATAAAGCCACTCAGTCTTGCACTCGCTCACCTCTTCCATTCCCGGGTCAGCCTTACCACAGATAATCCTAAGCATTTTGTCCATCATCAGACTGACTAGGTTCTGAATTGTTATTATCAGGATGGGACCATTGACTGTAGCTCTCCTCGCAACAAGATAAGGATGGAAAAAGCTGAGTTAAATGGAACCATTTAGATCAGAGGTCTCAAACTCCAGTCCTGGAGGGCCGGAGTCCTGCGTAGCTTAATTCTTTCCCTGTTCCATCACAAATGATTGCGCTCATGTAATGTGTGGTTATTAGCTCAGTGAGTTGAATCAGGTGTGTTACATGAGGGTAAACGCAAAAATGTGCAGGACTCTGGTCCTCCAGACCTCTGACACCCCTGATTTAGATTCAATACAAAAAATGCATCATACAAAAAGGAAATTGTGCTGTAGCAAGTACAGAAAATACATTATATATATATAGACTCACATGACATTAAGCTTGGCATATTTCAGTGCCTCTTCCATCATGTGAATGGTCCCTCTCTCAGTTACCTGAGCAGTGTTGACAGCATGCTGGTGGCGTGACATCTCTCGCTCCCTCTCACTGTCACTGTCTTCCTCCTCCTCCACAACCCCACTTTCTTGCTCCAGAAATCGGAATTCCATGTCCTCAAAGCTCCTCACCGCTACCTCTATGGCTTCTTTCTCCTAAAAGGAACAAGGAGAAGGAGCAAATGCTCATTGCAGGAAAATATATGTAGAGAAACTGAAAGGACAGTGAACTGTTAGCAAAGGGAGAAAAAAGCGGGTATGATACATAGTCGAAGGACCAGGAGTTACTTGCTGCAGCTGGAACAGTAGCTGTTCTCTCTGGCTCTCTGGTTGGGCCAAGATGTGCTTTTCTTTCTCCTCACAGTGCCTCTTTAGCTCCCCTACTCGTTCCCGCTCCTGCTCCAGGGCAGCTCGCTCCTCAAACAGAAAAGCCATACAGTGGTCTAGTGGTTACTATTCAGTGCTCACATTGTTGAGATCCAGGTCTGATTCCTGCTCAGGGACTCACTCAAGGGACTGTCTGACCCAGCTTCCTCAAACAATGTTGCTTATGATAAAGCATCTGCTATTTAAATAAAATGTAATTGTTTTTCAGCACCCTTGTTATGGTGACCCTTAAATTCCTCAAATGTTGTTCATTGTGACAGAATGCATATCAATGTATAATCAATGTCTATATTATGTTTCACTTTCTGCAGGAGATGCACCTGTTGCCTGCTGAGCTGCCGTTGCGAGGCCCTCAGCTTGCCCTCCTCCTGCAGCTTCTGCATTTGCTGCATGTGCCTGCACAATCGCTCTCTCTCAGTCTGCAGCTCCCCGCACAATAAGGCCACCTCAAGCTGCATCTGTAAAGAAGGATATGCAGATGCTTTAGGAACACTGAAAGGACATACGGTACACTTACAATAATATCATTTGCTTAAAACACAAAATATCTTTGTAATTTAATTTGCCCCAGTATTTTAAGTACCAACCAATTGTACAAATGTATATATTTTCCCCAGAATTTTAAGCAAGATTTATGTTGAGCTAATTTCCATACTTCTATCTTCAGCTCCTCCCTCTGCTGATCAAGCTCTGTGATTCGCTGTCGCAGCATGGAGGGCGAGGCCGGCTCTGAATATTGGGTATGGGACTAAGGAGCAAGGCTGAAGTTAAAAAAACAATTTGGCCAGTTTTGCATGACACACACTATGATAACTGAGCCATCCTCTCCCTTACTTTCTCACTCTCAGTGCTGCTGCTCTCCACATCCGACTCCGCCCCCGACGACACAGGGCTATGTCCATAAATCACTCGGCTGATGGCTGGGAGTGGCCTGCCCTTCTGCCACTGACTCCTCTGCATGCCTGTGTTGTGCTGAGGCATTTCTAAGGAAAGGCTATTGAAAGCAAAAGTGAAAAGTGAAACCTCCCAGACTCAGGAAAGTTGCAAAACCCCAGTTCTGTACTATGGAGATGGTGTGACAAGCAATAGCAGAATACAAATTTCCAAGAGCCAACAAAGATGAAGTTTTAAAAAATGCAGAGAAACATTACAGGGAGGTAGGAGTAACCCTATTACCAAAACTACTTGGAATGGATAATACTGTAGATGCAGATAAATTACATTAATGTACTTCTTTGGATAAAAACACTTAAAAGACTTTCAAATGTGCACTACAGCTCAAACATCAACTGGTATTTTATCAACATAAATAGAGAGCAAATATAGTTTTACATCATGTGCATTTACAAGTATGATCTATACCTTTCCCAGCCACCTTCTGTCCCCATGAGCTCTTGCCTTACTTGGCTATGCAGTCAAGGCTAGGAAAACAGAGAAATTTCTGAATGACTGGAGTGATAGGTTTCAAAATCAGGTCAACACACTGACATGCACAGACATTAGCAAAGGATAATGAGGAAATCAAAGAGGAGGGAGGAGAGACAGGAGAGTAAATGGGTAATGGGGTGTTATCCCCTCCTGTAATTGCTGCAGTTTGTAGCTTGTTCACCACCTGTGCAATCTCAGTGAGACTGGGTGTTCACAGCTAATCTGAAGGTCATCCTCAAGAACTGTAGATGTCCAACATCCCAGCTGAAAGATCAGCCTTAAACAGCTGGTCAAAGTAGCCTCTTCAGCGGGTCACAATTACAGTGTCAAATGTAAGAACCGTTCCATCACTGACTGTAGGGGAGTGCGGTATAAATCGGTATAAACTTGGCCAACAGGAGAGATTTTGATTACACCGGCCTACCGTGGTAGTGGCTGTTGATGACCAGAGCATGTGAGCGGAGCGGATCTGTGAGAATTTCTCAAAACTCCTCGCTCACGAGGCTTAAGGCTCTGCCTGTTCCTCCACTGAATACCAGTCCGCGCTCCAATAAAATTTCATCCCGCTCCAGTGAAATCGCTCCACGCTCATTCCGATTTTGGCATGCCACAGACTAGGTATTGGAGTGAGACAGAATAATCGCTCCTGCCTTTAAATAAAACACCGCTCCGCGCTCCGAGGTGATCATGCAGCTTCAAGGCACCCCGGAAGTTTCAACTTTATCATTCTTGATTAAGGAATCGTTTACATTTAGCTTGATGGCACAATTGACATGTTTAATTAGATAATGTATATTTAGCTCAGCAGTGATGTGTTTTATCCATTATAACTGACACTTTTTATGAGATGATGAATATTTAGCTCGGTAGCGTCTTTTTGATTATAACCATATATTTAACTTGAAAAATGTTTTATTGGGTATAACGTATATAAGATACGTACACGGATTACTGAGCTGGCATGGACTGAATAATTATTACCTTGAGAAATCTACAATGTTAGGAATTTTAGTTCTGATATGCATCTAACTGCAGGGCTAGTTAGATAA
>JAODKM010000347.1:0-12561 GCA_026780845.1 Petrocephalus sullivani
GGGCACCCCTGAAGGCTAGCTGGGCCCTGAAGCGTAGCCCCCCCCCCCCCCCTCCTCTGTCCCCTCCCAGCTCCCCCGCACTACTCCCACACGGTCCCGTGGTGGTCTCACCGCCGTCAGCCGCCATGGAGATTTTTTGAGATTTGAGATACTTTATTGATTTTTATTGACTTTTTCACCTCCCCCAACCTTGCTCTCCACGCCCCCGAGGGCCGGTGCCTGGAGAATGGCCACTGGAGGACTTCTTGGAGAGCACCACGGGAAAGCTCCTGCTGGGGGCAGATCCAGATGGGCCGCTGTGTCCCACCCTGAAAGAATTCGAGGGCAGAGTGTGGCTCAGTGGGTTAAGCTCTGTGCTTGGAAGGTCACTGGTTCAAGCCCAGCCCTTAATCCCCAGCTCCCTGGGCGCCGCGTGAGGTGGCTGCCCTTCACGGCCAAGCTTGCTCTCATGGAGTGCAAGGTTGGGGGAGATGAGAAGGGAATTTCCCCACGGGGATCAATAAAGTATCAATTATTGTTATTATTAAATGAAGACTTTCAGCTTATTGCTGCCCCCTCGTGGTTGAGGGTGTAACTGTAGCATATCTGTGCAACAGACCCATCCGATATATAGCACTTAATCTTTTTGGCCTTTTTGGTAGTCTGGTGGACTTCCTGGTTAAACGAGCTCTTCTCTTGGCAGTGGCTTTTAACCAGGCTACAGGGTGATGCTCTATAAACTTTTTTCCTGAATGTACAATTGATGGAAGATGGGAATTATTGGCTGGTGATGCAGGTTTGAAAACTTGAATTGAAAACTGTTTTGGTTTTTTTATATATATATGTGTATATATAAATCAAAGATAAGAAAAATACACATTGGAAAAAAAAAATGTTAGTTGTCTGAATTTATCTGAGCGGAGACAAGGCTGTGAGTGATTGGGGAATGGAGGTTACACCCATGCATGGATGAATATCCATTCAGACACACACATATGGAAATGCCAACTCAGTATGGCATTTATTTTGAACATGCAAGTGTATGTGAGTGGGGGTTTCTACCAATTGTCATGTGACCAACTGTATAAATGTATAGAGCTGAGCAGTACTGGGCCTCCCATGCCAGTTTGGATGAAGGTGCATACAGAGAAGGCTACCTTCACCTCGAGGTAAGGCTTTTCCACTGCCGATTTTGTGTGGTTTTTACCTATATGCTGAGGCAGCAGATTTTAGCCTCTTTCATATTTATGAGTCGGCCATCTTGAAATCTGATAACCTCAGTGTCAGTGGAGGAGGTGCCAGGTGTCCGTGGCACTGATTGGCCGCTGCGGCCTTGGTGGCGATTGCCGCGTGAGAGTGTCCCCACATCGCCTGCAAAATGGCAGTGCATGCTCTAGCGCCCTCTGCTGGCCAATAAATGTGCTGCAGCCACATGCTGTTGTGCCTCCTAACCCCCTTACCTCTCCTGTTACCATCTCCACCCACTCTCTCCAAATTTCTCTATAGCAGTCACCAATCGATGGCACGGGAACCGGCTCAGGGGGGCGGCGCTCTGGGTGGTTACGCATGTGGAATCGGCAGCCTCTGCCGGTACCGTCCGGCTGCTGTGCCGCTAGCCCTGCCCTGGATATGCTGCCAGGCCCTGGGGCTTCCTCATTACGCGTCTTTATTAAACCCCCCCCCTGCTAGCTGGTCCTGATATTTTATCTGTGCTCTGCAGCGTCTGCTCTACTTCTGCAGCCCCTGGGCTTCTCTGTCCATTTCTGCAATTTTCTATGTTTTATTCACATTTCCTCCCTTCCTGCTCTACATTTTTAACGTAGAAATGTTGCTCTCACTTTGTTACCTGCACAGGCTGCTCTAGAGCTGTAATCGGGCCTTAAAAGTTAGGCCTGACAAGGCCAGAGCCCAACAGAATTCGGCCCAAGCCCGTGTAAAGTGATAGAACGTAAGTCTGAACCCGAGATTGCGATTTTTTTATTTATTTATTTATTTATTTATTTTTTAAAACTCAGTTCAGTATTCACTACATGTGTATGGTAAACTAAACCAACCGTACATTGGAATCTGGACTGCGCTATACATTAATCCATAGATGAGACTGGGAGTATATTAATTGAATCCAAAATGTATTTATTCTAACAAAAACAATATCTAACATACACCTAATAAACCACAGAGCAATTCTCTAGCAAACCAAGCACAGTAACGTGATTGTCTATCTGTCGGCTCGGGTTCGGGCAAAGATCTTCAGCTCTATGCTGCCCCCTGCCTGCTGGCTGCCTCCCCACACGCTGCCCCTTTTCTCGGACTTTCCGGCTGCTTTTCCCTCCAGACTCACGCATACAGTAATTCTCTTACGATCCTGTCTACAAAATGTTTGTTGCTGAATTTAGATAAAGCAAAGTTTTTTTTATTTTATTTTTTTTTATATACACAAACAAATGGTCAGGGTATATACCATATGTTAGTCCTTGTGTACAATGCACTGGCGTTTTGACGTTTGGGTGGATTTGCTCATTGTAATAGTGTTCCAGCAAAAGTGGGGGTGACCATAAATGACATTGATGTCACCCCCACAACACACACATCCCCCCCACTTCCGCAATAATGGAATACGAATCCTGGATTTTTATATCCTGCCAAAGGGGATCAACTCCCTGGTTTTTGCCTTGCAGATGATTCATGTCTCCCCTACACTGTTGGGTTAATCAGGCTTAACAAGTCTTAATCAATCATCAATAATTAATCTCCCAACTGACTACTGAAGTCACCTGTTAATTAGTTAGAATTAAGATGGACACTAGGTGGGAATATTGTTATCTGGACCTTCCACCTAAAGGGATTGAGTGTCTAGATTGTTCTACAGAACTCAGGTGTTGTACCAGTGATTTTAGCTAGTATGAATTCCAGCCTGATCTACTTCAAGGCAGACTTGACTGAACCAGCAGTGATGCTCTGTTCTGTCCAGCAGATGTTGAAATGCACACTTTATTTCCACTTTAGATCACTACCATAAATTACTAAACTAGACTGGCAAATCCTGATAGCTTTTCTGTTTTTTTCTGAGATGAAATTTAGCTGATAAGTTAATGAATATCGACTTAGGAAAGTAATTAAATGAATAAAGTTGTAATTCATTGCATCCAGGACGGTGATACTCAGGGTGTTTTTAATGCTTCTTAGGTTTGCAGTTTAGTCTTTACGTTTTCTTAAAGATTAGCTATGGGGGCTTGACAGTTTATTACTGTGGAAGTTGTGGCTTTGCGTGTTTGGCATGCAGATATTTAATTGCTCTGAACGGTTTTATACTTTTGCCTGTTGATGCAGCTACATGTTTGGCTGGAGAAGTTCAGGTTACGTATTTAATGGCAACCTGTAAGACCTGGATAAAAGGTGGCATGTTTTGGAAAAATGCCCAAAGTTCCCACCAAGTAGAGAGGTTTCCAGGGTCTCAGTTGGGCAAAACACAGGGGGGTGTTTCCATCTGGGTCCTCCTTTAGACAGGCAAACCAAAGAGGACTCCCCGTTGGCTACTTCATTGACCATTTCTGGGTCCCACTTGCTTCTGTCATTAATCCAGGTATATTTCTGAGGGCCAAACCTAAGGGTCTCCCTTGTGGGCCCTCTTATTACCTGCTTAAGGGTCCCACTTGTAGGGCCCTCTCATTATCTGCTTAAGGGTCCCACTTGGGCCAAATAACAAATAAAACCTGGGCTCTATTTTTAGGCAAATTCAAGTCCTTGTGGGCATTTTCTGCAATAATCTGAGAAATTGTTTATTCCAGCTCTTGCAAGATTCTTGGTGTCAGTCGTCGTTTATTCTGAAGTCTGGCCAGTTAGCATTCGAGGGTGGCAAAAACTGCCTCAAGTAATTACCTACCATGGAATGCGAGCCTTACTAAGAGGGGTAACTCTGACTCTAACTTTGATGATTAGAAAACACCTGATGTTACAGTAATGGGTTAGTGAAGACTGCCTCACTTCACTGTCTAAACTGTCACTTTGCCTATGCGATGGTTTTGTATTTATTAACGAATCAATTTACTTATAGGGCTCATGTCTTTTTCGTCTTTATTCATAACAATCCTGTAAACCAGTGTTTACAGGCTGCTACATATCATTCGAAACAAATTGCTAGTCACTGCCACCAACTCCCACACGTCAACGCCACTGAACGTGGAATAGTTACCAATTAGGCAATCAGCCAGTGTCATGTCATAGCAATCAGGTATAAACGAGCCACTTGAGGATGGAGGAAAGGCACAAATGATGGCGAGTGCCAGTGCCTGCGTCCCAATTTCAGTGACGACAAGGAGTTTTTCTTAAGTGTCCGTTGTGACAAACTGCTGGATTTCTTTTGGTTCTGGAACACTGAAGGCTGAGCCAGGGAGAAAACAACTGGCCCAGAGCTGAATGCAGTGGGAAGGCGTCTATGGAGCGAGGTGGATGTGAAGTTTAAATGGCGAGATCTGGGCGCCCTCATCCAAGTCAGGCTCTCCAGAGGCCGCCAGGACACCTCCTTGGCATCCCTGCAAACGACACTCTTGTAAGAACACTCAGTGACACTCTCTACAGTGCTTGGAGGATCAGGGGGGGTTCAGCCCGATGAAGGTCATTCCCTGCTCCCTTTCCACTGAAGTGACTTTGCTGCTCTTTATACAATGATGACAGTAACAGAAGCCCAGGTGCATCGATTCTCATTTGGTATCGGCCCACCTTTAATTGGAAATCGGATTGTAACAAATAAATAAATGGGAGAACTAAAAAGGGGTTTTTTTCTTCCTTTTTAACCAACATTCTTCTCACAGCGGCAGGGCGATCCTGCACCGCGACCCAGCCCCCGCATCAACACGCTGGAGGTTCTGCTGGCCTTCTGTCTGCGGAGAGACGCAAGAAACAGGCATCCTACCCATCAGCCTGCGGCAGGAGAGTGGAGCGTCATGGGAAGTGAATGAGCCGGCGGCAGTGTGAGAGACCCCGGTACTGTGGTACAACGTCACGGTGACCCAGGAGCAGAATGCTGTCGCCTCATTCAAGAAGAAGAGGAAGAGAGAGAGGAGGAGAAGTGGCTGAAGAGGTGGAAAGCGGAAAGAAGAGACGCTTTTGCCAGTTCCTGGGTGACACCAGGACATATTGGGGCAGCATCCGGTCCCACAAAGCTGCACCCTCCTCCTAATCCGCAGATGAAATCCCAGAGCAAGGGTCTGATATTATAATTGTTCTCTTCTGTCTTTGTCCGCTGTTTTGTGATGCAGTTGACATAAGAGGGGATGTACCTACCGAAGTGCTGATTGAGTCGTTTGCCGCCGTCGCTGAGCCACCTCCATTTGCTCATTATCCTCAACCTCTGGCGAATGGCCATCTTCCTCCAGCACATTCGTATTCAGAATGGGATTCCTCTCTCAGCCACCAGTGCTGCATACAGCATACGGCTGTCAGTGGGCAGATCTTTTCTGGGGACAAATGTATATTGCAAGCAAATGCATGAAGGAAAATGAAATGGCTTTTTAGCGTGCTGAAGGTACTCTGTCACACGGCAAGAGACGGCGAGATGCCGGTTGCCGTTCCTAGGTCACTGTGGGCGGATTGGCAAGGGTGGCCCGCCCATCTCCTGTGTAAGCGCAAAGAAAAATACTATTAGCCTTTTTAAGAAAAACATTGCAAATACATGACAAGAATACTGCTCTCCAATTAGTGTCCTGGGTGGGTTGTTTTGCCGTTCTGCTCTGCCAAAGTGGAATTGTGTGGAATAAATGGATAGCAGCCTGAGCCCGGAAATTTGGCACAGGCACTCAGGATCCGACCGTCTGAGTCGCACACGGCTTGCATGTTAATGCTGTGTTGCCATGTCCTGTTTCTGTTACACCTGTGTGCTGCGTCTTCCTGCCGTGCTCTTGTGTCAGGAAACTGAATGAAGGCGGTGATGTGGGCCAACATGGTTTTGGCAGACCGTGTCACGGACGTCGGCGCAGAAGCCTGGGGAATGTGTGCCGCAACGGCAGCCGGCCGGTTGTTGGGACGGGCAGAGCGAGAGTCGAATTCGAGAGCACCAGCAAGGAATTTTTGGTGGAATATGGTGTTCAGCTGCCTCCTGCACATGACTGCTGTGTAAGAACCTTCCTGTTCATTCATTTCCTAGAGGGATAGTGATGGAGACCCAAGTTCCATGCAAGCATCCAATGGTATTGGAGAGTTCTCCAGTATTAGGACTGAATTCATAGTGATCAATCATTCAGTGTCGTGGGCAATAAACATTTCTATAGTAAATGACAAACCTGCAATTTGGTGGAACAATACTATCTATCTATATATCTATATTCTCAGACACACAGTAGCCTTTTGATTGCAAAGCATTCTTTGTGGACAGTCCGACACACCGTCGCTTTGCAGATGTGTTCGGCATATCCTGTATTATATAAGCGGCTTCTGGTAAAGGAAACGGGGGAGATGCATAAAGATGTAAGTGTGATCCTCGGAATGAGATGCTGAAAACGGGTGTTTAAATAAAATACGACACGATCAACTGCATTGATCCCAGGGGGAGGTTCTTGAATAAATCATGGACTGTTTGCCAAGATACTTGCGATATTATGGAAAAACAGAATGTGTAATCAGTCTGATCAGCCACTCCCGCTCTTAAGCTCGGAGAAGAATTTCCCCTACTAGGTCTGGAAGACATGGACACGTCAGATCAGCCCCCCACCTCTGCTGACAGAGCCCCAGCCACGCCCCCAAAACCGGACTTTGTTGCTAAATCCGCTCTGGAGTAGGTTTGGTTCACAGCAGTAGTTGCTGCTGTAGTTGAGTGACGCTCATTCTGATCTCTGTTTCTGGAACGGAAATTGCCCGCGTCTGAGCTTCTAATTCGGGATTAGTCAGTAAACCTGCTTTTCTGGGATTGTTGGGTTTGTTCCTCACTTAAGGGACGTGGGGGCCGGCCCCCGGGCACTTGTTCTGTCATCGTCTGAGCTTATGCCTTTGGGGGGGGGTTTGTGTATGCGGGTGTGTGGTGTGAGACGTGGGGCACGCAGCAATTATTCGTGGAATTTAGAAACATGCCAGCTGGTAAAATTAAAAAACTAACACCGGGTAAGTGACATTCAATGTCACGTTTGAGGTTTGGTTTTTTGAAGGAACACTTCAAAAATGTTCCCCATTAGACTAAGACATATCAGCATACCAATGATGAAATATGGAAAAGACAATAGAAGGTCTGACCACAGCACGTAGAGGGACTGATTGCTTTGTTTAATACCCAAAATTATTTTATTAAATACATTTTAAAGCCCTTAAACTAATATTAAACACGATTTCAGCAGACAAAATCAAACACTTGTCGATTATAAGAACCACAGAGTAATACCCAAAGCATTTAACTTGAGGTTAATTTTCACGATAAAGAGTAGCACGAGTCATCATCTACACCCCTTACTCGCGCACCGATACTTACAATGCATTGGTATATGTATTCGGGACATAGAACAATATACATGACGCGTCTTTAAATTTGAGAAAATGCACCATCTCACACTGGAACAGTCTGGAAGCACTTCATGGATCTGTCCACAATACGAGGCGTTTAAAATTATATTTTTATCACAAAAAGAACAGGTATTGCTACATGTAAGCCGCCCTGTCAGTTCGGCTATCTTTCTCTCCGTTGTGAGTGCTGATGGGAGCCTTTCAGCTGGATATGGTCCTGTTTTCCCGTCTCTTTCCAGGGCCTGTCCACGGTACCAGTCCCTCGCAGCCCATTCATTCCCTATACATATGGTTTGTAGTAGTACCATACAGTTCGTTTGTCATTTAAACAGCATGTAAACTGAGTGTTATCGTATAGTGTTATTCACCGGTCCAATTCATTAAAACAGCCCTAAAAGTAATTGTATCAATCCCTCGTTCAACGTTAAGGACAAATAAAAATATGTTTTACTTCACATCCACGGATTGAAAGAAATTAATTTAATTTAATAAAAAAAAAAAAAACCATCAAACACAATGCTTTTCATATTTAGGTAAGCCTCTTCAGTTCATTATGATATTCGGCAGACAGAGGGCGCCAAAAAACAGAATAATTTGGCCTAAGGACCGACAGCAATTTGCCAAACTCTTATGCATTTGACAGATGCTTGGTGGCACTGTAAGCTGAAAATCCAGCGAAAAAGGCTGGTTTTAGTTTGCTGCATTAGTAATTAAGTGTGTCTATCCATTTCAAAGTTATATGCTCATCTTTATTAATAACAAATGCATTAATTGATGTCGGATTTACAAAATATGATGCTTAATTGTTAAGCTCAAACATCTTACTGTGACATTGTCCTACTTCTGTGAAACATAAAAAATTTAATATTTTCCTAACCTCAACAGAAGTGTCTTTTAGAAAAGGGCACAACTTTCACGGTTGGTGCATAATCGCGTGCTTAAATAACATCTAGAGTTTATTTTATACCGGAAAAAAACCTTGCGCTGCCCAGTCCTTTCAATGAGAAACAGTTTAGGCACAGGAATCACCTGGGCCTGGCGCTGCTGCTATAAGAGACACACACAAGTGTCTTCCCTTTTTTAACCTCTGTGACAGTCTCCCCCCCATCAGGCCTGCCACTTCCCCTGCCTCCAGGAGAAAAGGTGATGATCCCCAGGTGTCTGTGCTGCCTTCATGTTTCTGCCACACACATGCCTTCCCTATTTTTTTCTTTTGTTCTTGCATGAATATTTTTGTTCTTATCTCATTATATTGCGTGTCCCCTGACCTTGACGGAGTCCGTTCCGAACCGAAAAGATGCCAGCTTCTTCATGACCGTGACGCAGTCTGAGGGCCCGGTCCCACTAAAGTGCCATGGGTCAGTCACATAGGTGACTGGAGCCCGGGACGTACTAACGGAGAGGAGGACCGAGGATGGCCGACAAGATCCGAGACGTGGCTGCAGGTGCCAACGGGGATGAAAGATTCCTGACGACAGATCATGTTCATTGGAGATTATTAATGGGAAACAGAATGCTATGTCGCTGGGTTCCTCCTCCAGGTCATGGAGAAGACGTGCATGCAAACACGTAGACTTTGCCAAAATTCGACCGCCCAGCTTGGTTCAGACGGTCACCTCTGTCCTGCTGTTGCTAAGAAACGCCCTTTGGCCATGGTGATGGACCGGCTGGGGCGAGAGGGGCACGTGTCTGTAGGTCGCAGAGCGGGAAAACATCTCCGGCAGGGTCTCCACGCTGAGCTCACGGGCGCCCGGGTGGGCCAGGCGTCGGCCCACGGCCTGCGGAGGGTGAGAGTGCTGCCGGTGTATGTGCACTTTGCCATGATCCCAGGCGGCCAGGTCCAGGTTGGAGAGCAGAGGGTGTGTGGTGGTCTTGGTCAGCTTGGTGCGCGTGGACACACCCCGGGGCATGGAGAGGCTCATGGAGGAGTCGATGTCAGTCACACGCAGGTAGGACTTCTCCTTGGGGTGCACTGGGAGAGGCTGAAACGGTGAAAGCGGAGCCCGGTACTGGGAGAAGTCCATCACCGGGTAGCTTTTATAATAGCCTCTGTTGGATGTATCTGCTACAAAAAAGAAAAGAGATGAGGGGGTGCTGAGAGAAGGAGAAGGAGGGGCCACGAGGACACCCCCAGCCCGCAGAGCCTTCAGACACCAAGAAACATCCACCTGCCTGGTCATCGCAACATGATGCTATCCTGCTCATTCCATTCGTCAGAGGTCATTGTGTTCCTCAGTCTAGCACGTCTGGTTATTCTGTTTACTCAATTAGCCCGTCACTGGAGACCAGAAGCTGTTACCACTATCATCAAATCATATTCGACAGTTTATATCTCTATATTCAGACTGACGGCATGAGGAGACAAGGGGGGGGGGGGGGTAGACTTCAGCCAGAATTGCTTTGTCTGTTGAGTTGTTAAATACTATTGTGTACAGCAGGTGTTTGTTGTACTACTGGGGGAAAAAAATACAACATCTGGGAAGTTATTGTGTTTATACATCACTGGTATGAGATCGGAGCCAAATGCTTTGTGTACCAAGGAAAATGCCTGGTGCCAGAGAAGCAGTCCTAACTGCCACAGCAGTCTTGATTGATGTGAAGCAGATTTATGATTCCTAAGTAATTGTTTCCCAACCGTTCCTTGTAGCACTTGTTCCTGCTACCTGGAGCTAGGAGGGAGCAAAAATGTGGACAGCCAGGGGGTCCTCGAGGACCGGGATAGAAAGCACTGCCATAGAGGGTGTTACCCTTTAGAAAAGGGTGGTCTTTAAGGGCACTAACATTTTCCCAGGTCTTGGAACAGCTGAGACACATGTTCATGGGGAGAGAAAGGAAGTATTAGCACTCAGGCAGGTGGGCCAACGGCAGCTGATTAATCTCCTGACAGCTCCTTTGGGCCAGAAATGTCACCATCTACCTCCGGGTCCCTCCGTCCCCTTCACGCTGCCCACGCCTGTGGGTCATTAGGGTCTAATTAAGACAAAATTAGGTCCGGACTAGTCCAAGATCCTGCTGCTGCACCTGGCAGAGCCAGGGCCGGAATCTCCATCTGCCCCCTTGTAGCCGTCATCCATCCCCCCGCCCCCTCATTTCTCCAGTTTGCCCTGTCCTTTCTGTGACTTTGCTCGCATGGCAAGAGCCTACACCTGCAGCGTTCTTTATTGCCCTCCCCAGGGGAGGGGGGGGTTAATCTGAGACAGAGAGCCAGAAGTACAGTAATATACTGGGGCATCGTCTGTATGGGTGTGGTCTATACTGCAGCATAGTCTGTATCGGTGTGGTCTACACTGGGGCATCGTCTGTAT
Source organism: Petrocephalus sullivani (assembly GCA_026780845.1). Lineage (NCBI taxonomy): Eukaryota > Metazoa > Chordata > Actinopteri > Osteoglossiformes > Mormyridae > Petrocephalus > Petrocephalus sullivani. Next base: position 10,770 of record JAODKM010000347.1, read on the forward strand.
GGGTGTGGTCTATACTGCAGCATAGTCTGTATCGGTGTGGTCTACACTGGGGCATAGTCTGTATGGGCATGGTCTATACTGGGGCATAGTCTGTATGGATGTAGTCTATACTGGGGCATAGTTTGTATGGGCGTGGTCTATACTAGCCTGAGCTAACATGCTAATGAGTTGATTGTAAGACTTGTACCACAGGAAGAAAGAGTTTTGTAACCCATCCTGGGGAATCAAGAGTATAAACAGTAAACAAGATGGTAGTGATTGCCCTGTTTGGGTAACCCACATGGCGAGAGCCTACACCTGCATCGTTCTTCATTGCCCTCCCCAGGGGAGGGGGGAGTTAATCCAAGACCGAGAGCTAGAAGTACAGTAATATTTTGGGGCATAGTCCATATGGGTGTGGTCTACTCTGGGGCATAGTCTATATGGGTGTGGTCTATACTGGGGCACAGTCTGTACACACATGGTCTATACTGGGGCGTAGTCTGTATAGGTGTGGTCTATAATGGGGCATAGTCTGTATGGGTGTACTCTATACTGTGGCACAGTATGTACGGGCGTGGTCTATATTGCAGCATAGTCAGTATGGGTGTGGTCTATACTAGGGCATAGTCTGTATGTGTGTGGTCTATACTAGTCTGAGCTTACTGTTTGTAAGACTTGTGCCACAGAAAGAAAGAGTTTTGTAACCCATCCAGCGGAATCAAGGGTATAAGTATAAACAATGAACTGGGGTGGTAGTGATTGTCCTGTTTGGGTAATCATTCATTGCTAGACAGGAGTCACGAGATGTGATCGATCAGGTGTAGGTGTGTGTAGTTATCTTCAAGACACACCACAATAGGGGCTCTGTTGGCCCTGACCTCTCGCTGCAGGAAGTGTGTTGAGAATGGGTTCCTGACTGTTATTTTCTCAGGGTCTCTGGGTAGGGTTAGCGTGTCCGAGACGCCCGGCTCTAGGGGTGGCAGTTGGGAGCACGTGGAAACTCACCAATGGTCTTCAGTGACGTGTACCTGGCAAGATTCATAGCCGGGGCATGGAGGCCAGAGTGGGGGTAGGAGAGCGGCGTTGCCGGACCGTAGGGGGAGCAGGGCATCTCATTCAGGTGGTACTGCTCTGGAGGAGGGGGGAAATGTGGAGATTCAGTGCAGGTCTCAGAAACGGGGCTACATGGCCACCTGTAATTACAGTTCAGTTCAAAATATTTTTATATAGCGCATTTCATGGCACAGTTGTCCAGAGGTACTTAATAAGAGTGTGTGGCAATATACTATTAGACAGTTAGTGAATGGGCTATGATACAGGGAAGAGGAAGGAAGAGTGCCAGCAGATATCAGAAGAGAGAGAGAAACACTGCACGGTACGGAGAAAACAACCTGATGGGGATACGAGGGCGACTGGCGGCCTGATCCCCCCAACAGTTTAGACTGCAAAGAACATGCTCAAGCTCTTATAAGTGTATGTAGACTGCGGTTAAAGAGAAACTGAAATGAATGATAACAGTTAAGGGTCGGGTTAGGATAGTTTTGGGAAGCGAATGTGAATCCCTGCGTACTTTCACAGTGAGAGGTCCATAAGCATCAGGCATGAAGACACACAGGCACATGGAATGAGAGGCACACAGACACACGGGCACATGGAATGAGAGGCACACAGACACAGGCACATGGAATGAGAGGCACACAGACACACGGGCACATGGAATGAGAGGCACACAGACACAGGCACATGGAATGAGAGGCACACAGACACACGGGCACATGGAATGAGAGGCACACAGACACAGGCACATGGA
>JAODKM010000349.1:0-12535 GCA_026780845.1 Petrocephalus sullivani
ACACACACACACACACACACACACACACACACACACACACACACACACACACACACACACACACACACACACAGACATACAAACACGCACACAGGCAAGGTGGCGCAGTGGTCAGTACGATTGCCTTACACCTCTGGCGCTCGGTTCGAGTCTCTGCCATGGCTCCGTGTGTTTGTGCTGCATGTTCTCCTCATGTAATCGTGCAGTTTCCTCTGGGCACTCTGGTCCACAATACACAGTCTGGTCACAGTCCACAGTTAATTGGAGATGCCAAATTGCCTGTAGGTGTGCATGTTTGAGTTCCGAGTGAATGGTGTGTCAGTGTGCCCTGGGATGAATTGATGTGTTATGTATGTATGTATATAGTATATGTGATGAATGTGTATATATTTTGTATGACTACTTTTACAGTTGCCATTATCCTCTGGTTTTACGTTATATTCCTGTTGTACTTGGCATGTGGTGTACTCTAAAACTACATATCTTGGACCTTGAGGTAACCATAAAATGACCATGATGGCCAATTACTTTACTTAAGTGCAACAATATTACTTGTTTGTCGCAGAGTTTAATAGCTTTGGATCTACAACAGCAATAGCACCTTTGTGTAAAAGCCTTACTCTGCATATCTATTCACCTTTATACATACTGTATGTGTACAGCATTTAGTATTGTATTTCAAGTGTGTTCCAAACAGTTATTTTTATATTTTATGGCTACTCTAAGTTTGTTTTAATGTTTGGCGTCTGCTGATGTCAACTCCGTAAATAATTTTAGTTTTTTCCAGTTTTACAGCACATAAATATAGACGTAGATAATTAACGCTAGATGTGCTTGCTGTATTATCCCTCAAATTAAAAATGAACACCCTAAAGTGCTGTCAGTCGTGTGGTGAATAATGTCATCCCCACTATATTTGACTGTTGTGTTTTTTGTACAGAGTAGACAAGGCTGCAGTCAGTTTAAGAAAACCGGTGACCTCGAGCGGAAGATGCAGCTGATAGCAGAACTGCGTACGCATTATATGCTCCGGAATCAGCCCTCGCCTTTGCTGGGCTTCGCTATCGTGCATAACGAGAGTCCATTGGAGCTGTCATGTTGTGCTTTGGCCTGCAGGTCATTCTGAGGTCATTGGCTCAGCTTAATTCGAAACAGTATTTCTCACATGCGGGCTCCAAGTAGATTATTTTTAGGTTATATCTTATTTAATTTTTGATTTTAGTTTTTTCCAGTTTTACTGCACTTTCCTACTTCTCATCTTTGCTGTCTTGGACCAGTTTGACTTTATATTTGTCATGTAAAATGAAGTGTCTTGTACTGTACAGCACTTTGTACTTATTTTTACTTGACATTTATTTTATACACTTAGGTATTTATGTATATTCCTTTAGATGTAATGAGTCTGTGTGCTCCTGCTTTACCTAACGGCGTGTTTTTGCTTTCTGGTGTTATTTTCTCTTTCAATTGGACACAGAAAAGTCAATCAATACTGTTTGGATTCCGCTCTTGCAAACATGAGTGCATGTTTGATACATCATCTAATTTCCTGCAGCTGTTCCTAGCATAAAACAATATGCATGGATCTCCAGAAAATATTCAAACAGGCCGTTTGAATCAGAGTTCTTAAACAGTCAAAGCTGCCTTTAAGAAGAGTGACATTTAGGCTCTACGGCGTCCTCTGTTGCCAGTTCACACCTCCCAGAAAACATCACGGACACCCCAGATCTTTGGAGTGAATATATATACACACATCAGATATATTTGTATAAGTCTTTTACTATACATATTGCTACACCAATGCTATCTAGTTATGTGTAAGATAATAGCTTATTTTTTGGATTTTGTAAGCAGTCTTAAAAATCGAATTCTATTTCTATTTATATGTGTATTTTTTGTTCCATTTTGTAAACTAAAAAAAAACTGGAGTCACGTGTGCAAACTGACGTAGCAAACGTTTTGGCATAAACACCCATGTGTGTCTTTGCCTTTTAAAAAATTGAAAAATATTTGTTAATCATTTCACTTATTGTTCATATCGGTTAAATTAAGCACCAATTCTGCACATTAAAGCCGGATAAATGACTGGTGTTTCCATCCTGATACATGGATTGTAGGGTAAGTGTAGAACCTTTTGTAACTATGATGACTGGAGACCAAGGCTCCTGTATGGCTGTTCTTACAAAGGTAACTCAGTCAGGTGTTTCCCTTACAATGGGAGTGCACTGTGGCAAAGATAACTGACTGCAACATCTCCATACCGACCTGTACATTTATCATTTCAGACAATGCATGATTAAAATGCTTTTTTTTTAAGTGGAAAATCTGAGGATAACAATTTTGTAAATATAAGCACTTTCATATCCTTTAATTGTAATCTGTAATGATGTTTTTACATGAAACACATTAGAAAAATAATTGTTCTTATTGGCAGTCACTTCCAGCACCTATAGTACTCAATACTTCTGGCGAGTATTTTGCTATAAGCTTATTAATATTTTACGCTGTACAATAATGATACAAGTAGAGTAAGTGTAATATTTTGATACTTTTTCCTTATTTTCCAGATGATGGAATCTTTTTTGTGTGTACTTTTCTTCTGCCCAGATATCAGTCATGTTGGCTGTACTTGTAAGGACTTGCCACCTTACAGTGCAATGTCTGTGTGCTTTTTCTTTGCTAAATCCAGTTTTACAACAATAGGGTTTCAGGGGATCTTCTCCGCGCTCCTTTTGTCCTGAGTATGCTTCCCGTAGTGAGTCTGGCCTCTATAATCCTCCCGATCAGTAGGTGTTCTGATACTTTCTGGATGATCTCTATCTCGCAGTGTGGAGCTCTTTAGCATGCTTTAGAAAGAAGAACTGAAGCCTTTAACTGATCTTGTATAATGTTTTGGTTTATTTCTTTCCTGTTGCTTGGATTATTTTGTTTGCTTTGTGTGGCGGATCTTTGATGTGTGATTATTTTCCCCCCTGATATTTTAGGAAGTACTTTTATTTGAAAAGTGAGTTATTTTAGGACTCGCTAGCCATGTCTTCCCAGGCTAGTTGACCCAAAAGGGTTCCATGCAAACTTAAATGGAGGCAGGACCCTTCTACAATCCTGACCCGGTGGAAAACTGCTCAAGATACTCAGAATGCCTGCAGGTTCACACAAGAGCCAGTCCTACTGGTATTAAGTGCTGTGAAGTGACCACAAGGAGCATTACAGGCGCTGAGGATCTTATGCAGGGTATTAAACAGGGCCGTCATCAAGAAGAACAGCACTGTCAGTAACCCTAGACTAGGGAATAATGAATTGGCACCAAGTTCTAGAAGATGGATTTGGTTAAGTTGGCTGAATGTTCTTGGTTTGATTGTGGGGAGGCGATGAAGCATCATCCAGATTCCAGTCACTCCTGGAGCTTTTGGGGGTGGGTGGTGGGTGGTTACAGTGCCAACCTCGTTAAAACTCTATAAATTGTGTCTAGAGCCTGTCTGAGTGGAACTGCGTTCATTTGAGCTCGATGGTGGCTGAATGAAAGTAGACTTACTGCTGCAGGTGTTGTAGGAAGTTGTGGGTAATAGCCAGAATGAAATGACACCTGAACTTGGGATAAACTAAGCCCGCTAATTTCCGTCTGTAGCGCATCTGAGCTCTTCGCGTTATCACCCGCACCTTAGAGTGGAAACTATTTCAGTGTTGGGTAAATTGATTTTTTGGTTCAGTCCAAGGCACAAGTGAAATAAGTGGCTGCTTTAGACCTAGTGACCACCAGGGGGGGCCCATCTGATTATCAGAATGGAAAAGAAGCATGTTTAGCCCCCAGGAACAGAAGGCCACCTCCCTTCTGTGGTCAGAAGCATGTTTAGCCCCCCGGACCAGAAGGCCGCCTCCCTTCTGTGGAACTTCAACAAGATTGTGATTAATTCCTTACAATTATGGGACTGGGCCTCTTCACAAATCATTTGATTAAACACCCTATTAAATTAGCATTTATGGTCAAGCTAAAAAATAGATCTTCGTTGCCAAGTCACTCCTTATATCCTCACTTGTTTTTGCTTTTATTAACGTCCCAGATACATTATGGATATGATCTTGAATTGTATTATTCAAATATATTTACATTTTGTTTGTTTAATAGTTTCCTGAGGTCATTTTTTTTTTAACTACTTGTCTGTCTTGAGTAATTTTTACTCATTTTGAGTAACTGAGGCGACTCTTGTAGAGCATTACGGGTCGTGTTCTGATCTGCGTTAGCAATGTGGGAGATCGCTGATATCTAGGGGCCCTCCTCTCGGTCTCTTGTGGAAAAGCATACAGCCTGTCTTTCACTGAGTACTGATAAGACGGCAGCAATGCTAATATCGGCAAACATTTTCTTTATTGAAGCAAATGAGCCGAAACATGAGTGGCTGTATGCCTGTTGGCACGCGCGTACTATCCCAGCGTTTTCCTTTCACTTTCCTGTTCCTTCCACGGCCACATCTTGCCCCATAAACCTTGTAGCATGACTCATTTAGCTTAGCAGGGTTGACATGAGCACTTTGACTTCTCTACTGGCCTGAGGGGAATGTGCGCCGGATTAGTCAGTTAGTGAGCTGGCCGTTGATTTGACGAGTGCCCCCCCCCCCCCAGAACAGGGGTCCCAACAATTTTTTCCCGGAGGGCCAAATTCCAGCAGCAACAGAAAAGCCAAGGTCCACTGCATCTGAGAGGATTTGTGGAGTTGGGGTTCCCCTGTGGAGTTGGGGTTCCCCGATGATAAATTAGCCAACTGCATAGGAAATTCCTGACTGTGAGACCATGGGGGGCTTCCCTGGTGATAACTTTTGCCAAGTCACCATGCTGGACATGGAGTATCTCATGGCTAACTCGCGGAAGGACCCTCCAGGTGTAGTGTGTTATAATTCATCTGTGATTCATAAATATTTCTTGTCTGCTATGGGGCGCCTTGACTGACCATGTAACGTTTCTTCTGGGGGAAGTGGCGTTTTCCTTTTTGACAACAAAGCTACCGCTGTAGGCTACCTCCAAGCGGCGCCACTCCTTTGCTGCTAATGATGGCGGTGATGATCTGAACAAAGACAGCTGCTTTTTGTGTCAGTTTGCCTCGTTCATATCAGACTACGTCTTTATTTACAAAGTACCCGGAGAACGGGGAGTGCATTTATGTGTGTGTGTGTTTGATGAAAAATCACAAAAGGTCTGGACTGTGCACAAAAAGAAACGCACACCACCTGTGCACCATCCATTGCTGATGACTGTGGCCGAATTCGAAAGCCGTGCAGAATTTGAGCTCCAGACTTATTGTAAATGCACATACTGGAAGATATTAGGCCCCACTGTGTAATATGAGGTTTCGTCATCGGTCATTGTACATGGATGGTCTGAACTTTAGTTTTACTTGGCCGAGGAGACAAAGAAAACACAATGTTACGGAAATCGGGAATGCAATTAATAAGCAAATCAAAGCACTGTGTCACATGGTGGCAAGATCTGGAGAAGTACTTTCCTTAATGCTGTTGGGTGTTTAATCACCAACAGACCATTTTTGGTCTTTGACATAAGTTTGTTAGTTCATGGTTTTTATGTCTGCATGATCCATTCTTGCAAGTTGCCGATAAACACCATAAGTGTTGATCAAATGCCAAATGCGTATGGGTAAAATTTCCAGCTTTGGCTGTATGTATTTGTACTGTACACTCATACTAGTGCCTGAAGTTTATTGTAGCATGATGATATTGTGAGACATCATCTGTGTATCTGGTTGTATGATGAGTTTTGATACTGGATTGGTGAATAACACATTATTTGGCATCGGTGTATTTTCTACCTGTATTGTACTTTCACGGTTGTGAGGATTTCACTATTTCAGATAAAATCTATAATGCCAGTCCAAGATTATGTTCTCCCATTGAGCTGTTACCTGTTGTTTAACACAAATATTTAACGCTGTGTCCTGTTCGTCACTTTGCAGATTATAAATTGAGAGGTCGCATTAAATAAAAACCCTATGCTTAAAACTTTTTTCGAAATATACCTTGCTTACCCAAATCTGAATATGGTTTGGTAAAATGTGAATACTTAAAGCCATTTAAATAGTGTTAATGCACATTTGTTACAGTTTAGTTTCTCTCATTGTGTTACGGGCAGATGTTCCCGCTTGTTAAACGGTTCACATCTGGAGTTAGTCGTGTGCCTCTTGGAATTCATTAATTTATTTATTTATTGCACATAACGGATTGAGGCATTATAGTGTCAGATGTGTCTGAAAGGTATCAGTCCCACGCAAATGTAATTCTTTTACTCTCTGTTTATTGAAACAATGTATGGCATGTGGCCCTCAAGGGTGCAAAAACAGATCCCCCGTTTTGAATTTCGGGCCACACGTTGAGTTGAGTTGAAATGGTACACATGTTGTTGACATCGAAAATAACGAAAACGGATGACGGAGGTCAAAACGTCACGGCTCCCTCGGGGAAATCCAGTCCACGGCGAATCTTTCCCTACATTCATCACAATACACTTTCTCAGAGGTAGGAGTGAACAACTTAAGTTTCTTTTAAACTATGAAAAATGAGGAATTCTTCATTTTGTTTGTTTTCTGTCTTTTTTTGCCTTTTTCTGAAACCCTCTTGACTATGAGTCATGCAAAGATGTTGTCAGCAGGGGATGAGTGTTATGGAAACGGTTAAATTCCCCCCCCCCCATTTACCGTTTAATCAGTCACAGCTAACAAGAAATCGAAACTGTATACTGTGACCGAAATCGCTCTTAACAGCACTTGAAAAGATTTTAAAAAGTTTGTTGGAGCTTGGTGCAAGAGAGTCAGGCACTTCTGATCCAGACAAAACGACACACGCTGAGTTCGGTGCTACGGGCATGCACAGGCAGCAGGTCTCGTTCCAGCTCAGCCGGGCTGCCTGGGAAACCCGGCCCTGGATCAGGGTCAGTTCCCGGCTCTCCCATGCTTCCTGGAGTGTGGGAGTGGAGGGCTGAGGGAGATGGGAGGGAGGGATAGCAGAGGTGACTAATTTTCCCATAATGCATTGTGACACACACTCGCATACTTACACTTGTGTAGGTGGCAGGGCAGCGTTCTCCTGGCTGGACCCAGAAAGACTGCATCTGCTAGTACATCATTCTGCTGAACGTTCTTGGCAGTGGGCGCAGTAAATACTGAAGCAGATGTCTCCATTCCACACGGTGATATACCTGAAACTCCAAGGCCTGCTTCAGAACAAAGTTAAGAACTTATGGCTGGTGCATATGTTGAAGTAAAGATGTGGTTCCAGTGCAGAGGTTCCAAAACAAAGCCTGATTATGGCCTAGATTTGTGACATGAATCAAGAAAATAATTTTTAATTGGTGGTAATGGCAGATTACTTGAAGGCTTGTTGGCCTACGTGGTTTACGTGGCTCAGAATTGTGTGCCAAACACAGAGCTCCTCTGCTCTTAGTGACACTATGACTTTAACTTCTAACTGAACTCTAGTTGAATGGGACTGGTCACAAATGCATGCAGTTATGGGGTCCTGGGTTTTTCTGTTAATAGAAATAACCTTTTAGAAGTACCACAGTGGTAAGTTGAATTATTAATAATTGATTTAATTACATCTGTGGAGTGGATGTTAGGCTTGTATAAGGTAATCCTCGGTTAGAGGAGTAGTGGTGAGACACTAGGCTTTGCGTGTGTGTGTGTGTGTGTGTGTGTGTGTGTGCGTGCGCATGGGCACATGGGTGAAAAAAGGCGTGGGGGATGGGCTATCGCCCATACCCTCTTTGGAGGGAGGAATTATATATGGAAATGATATTATGAAAAGAAACCATAATATATGAGGGAAATATGCACGCAAATTGGATCACAATGGATTATGTGTTATGTTTGAATATTGCCAGTGCAATTTTCTTTAACATGAAGTACGTATTCTTGTTAAAAAAGAATGAATGAAACAACGCCACATTTCATAAACGGGAAGTATGCTTGCTCCGTTTCGTCCTGAGGTTATCTGGCTAGAGATTCTGTCTGGAGATAAATTTAGTGTAAATATCTACACACAAGTCATTCTTGCCTCATCAGAATACACTAAATTGTTAGTCACAGCACCATGAGGGTGTTTTCTGTTGAAGATCCATAAAACGAGCCTGAATCCCTTTCCGTAACCTGAATAGGTAAAGAGGGAACTTGGACTCTGAGAATTTGCCAGTGGTGTCAGCTACGTGCTTTGTTCTGTAGCACCACCTTGTGGTCATGGCTTGGTTTGACAACCTGGCATGTGTGTGCGTCTTTGCCATGCACACTCACGCGTTCAGACTCTCATGTTCACGCAAGAAACCTTCCGGTAAATCTGTTATCCTATTATAAACCTATAATTAGCTGCATCAAAAGCGTTGGGGTAGTTTGCAAACCCTACAGACCATTTCCAATGTTAGAAAATTGTTGCATACATGTAAATGGGTGTGCAGACTTGTCTTTTGAATTGAAAATCTCACGCCAGCCAGCTAACCAGACCTTGCTTTCCACTGCCTACTAAAAATTATGCATATTCAATTAGTGATTAAAATAACGTCACCCCTCTGGGAAGGTGTAACGCGGGACTTTGCGGGTATGGGTTAAGTAGCCAGTACATTAGTAGGCTCTCTTACACGTACAGTCAGTTAAAAGCCGAGCCCGTGTGAGGCGACTGCTGCTCAGATACTCAGCAGCTTCGCAAAATGTTACAGAACTGAACTACGCAGGCGCTGTTTTGCTATAATGCTGTTTGGGAACTTTGTAGCGGCCACAGCAATAGTAAGTTGGCCAAAATAATCTTTTCAAGTATGTGTAAAACTGGATGATACCTACTACAGAATGCTATACGTTTCATAATACATAATAATAACAACAATAATAATTAATATTTTACTTATGCATACAGGTCAGTTGCATGGAGGAAAAAGGTAGTAGAAAGATAATTATTTATATATTTTGCATACTTTGGAGTTTAGGTCTGAATCGAGATTAATGGATAAAAATGGCATCGCTATTATGTGTTGGATAATTGCAGCAATAGCACAGAGGGGGGAAGTGTTTGGTTGGTTGGCCCTGGCTGCTATATTTCTGGACTTCCATCGTTGTCTCACCAACAGATGGCTCTGCCTTTAAAGTCACTGCTTGCAGAAGTCGGCTGTAATGAAACCTTTTTCCCACTGATTTGTTCTTGTGGTTGTTAAAGTAGGGCTTAATGAATTTTTGTTGTGATATCTAGTTAAATTAGACTGAATCTAGATATTCTTCATCACACATCCAAGACTGGAATCTATTCCTGTCTTTGTGTGGGATTTGCATTTCAGCGCAGCATTCTCTTGCATCCGGGTTGGGTTTGTCCAAGTTCTAATCGAGGTCCAGAGATATGCCATTTGCATATACACATATTGGTGTCTCTAAATGTTTCATTGTGCGTGTTTATCAGGGTGTACATGCACCCTGCAGCATCCTGCCTGGGGTGTGCTCGGCCTTGGGCTTTCTGGGACAGGCTCCAGATCCCGCCGTGACCTCGTCCTAGATAGTCCTGCACCTGCTTTTATGTCAAAGTGCAGTCTGCCCTGTCCTTTGTGGACCTCCATGTGAATAGAGGTCTTTATGTTGCCTGGGAAATATGATCTGCTTCTGCCAACCGGAGAAACAATCCAGTTTGTGTAACTGGACACATGATAGTGAGATGGAGTGGAGTGTAAAATAACATCCTTAATAAAGACGCTCAGAAACTTGCAGTACCTGATGTAACCACTAGGTTAATTTGTTCATCCTGGTTAGGGGTTGTGGGGGTCTGTGTTGTATACATTTATAGCATATTTAATATCTGACTTCCGCTTATCTAGTAGAGCAGGGCTGCCCAACCCTGCTCCTGGAGATCTACCACCCTGCAGAGCTTAGGTGTAGCCCTAATTTAACACACCTCATACTGATAATCTGGCCCTTCAGAAGCATCTCAGTTAGTCAGCTAAGTTGAAGCAAAGCTGACTCTAATACTGAGAAGCTTCTGAAGGGCCTGATTATCAGTATCAGGTGTGTTTAATTAGGGCTGCACCTAAGCTCTGCAGGGTGGTAGATCTCCAGGAGCAGGGTTAGGCAGCCCTGTAGTAGAGGCTTACACAGACAGAGATGGGATGGTGGCAGTAGCATTCGAACCACCAACCCTGCAGGCATGAAGCAGCTGTGCTACCCGCTAAGCCTGTTTGTACATAAGTAACTGAAATACCCATAAAGATACAGAAATAACAGATGTGCGGAGATCAAGTGAAAATTCTGGATCTAAAAGCTAAGCTTCTGATTTCTGCAGAGTTTAAGATTTTTATAGCTGTTCGCAGCTTTGCATCCAATTCAGTGTACATTCCATGTAACAAAACGGGTAGTTAGGAAAACCAGGTCTCAGGCCGCTAACCTCATAGTGACTGCCAAGACTGTAACCCACCTTAAATGCTGTAGGATCAGCCATTGAGGGCTCAGTGGGGGAAGTGCAGCCGTAACGGACCTCAGTTGGTTCAGCACTCATGGTCTCTCGTTGTGTTCTGTTGTTCGGGCCACAGGCTCAGTGATTACAGGGTTGTGGGCCTGAATTTTAAACACTGACACACCATAATGTATTATATTATGGTTTCTGCTCATAACATATAATGCCTTTCAAACTCAATGTAAGTATTCACCCATATTATAATTTTCTTGCATAGATAATTTTTACTTTTCGTGCTTTTCGAAACGCAAGCTTTTCTGTGACTGATGCACCTCTGCCCATGCAAATGTTTAGACGGGGGCTCTAAGCTCACGAGATCATCCCGATGGTTTCTGATTCATTGCAACTTCAACAGGTTTGTGAGAAGCAAAAGAGGGGGAAAAAATGAGCGGATTCGGGCGCTTTGCCAGCCATGTGATCTTAATCCCTTTTGTATGGCTGCTGGTGGTGCGGGGTCAGATTTACCCCAAAGCATTGTACCAGCACTGCTGCTCTGGCTCCTGTGAGGATAGCAATTTCACACATGCACGCTGCAGGAATCTGGAGGCGCTGGGCTAAACTTTCAGTGGGGTCTTTTATTTTTGGCCAACTTAATTGTAAGAGAGACCATTTTTTTATGGTAACCATGGGTTATTCTACTTAGCTCTAAATTTAACGCTTTTCCATCTGTACAACCGAGCAGTTTTTCTGCTGTGAAAAGGATTAAGTTCCCTGATCAGTGGTACAACAGCAGGGTCCTTTTGGGAGTTTGAACAGGGGACGCATTGCTGTTCCCATTCAGTCAGATTCCACCCCCCCTGAATCACTATGCATGCCCTCCTCTCTCGGATACCTGTCCATGAACCTATTGACTGGATCTCACCGCAGGTTGTTATGGCGTACGCTCTGAGGTCCACTTCACCTTCTTGGGGAATTTGTTATAAATACAGCTAGGGCAGTATGAGAGGAACAGAACAGGATGGATGGATAATTTGGATAATAACCTTGTTTCTGGAGGGACAGTGAGATGTTGCAACCTGACAAGAACACTTTAGAACAATCAGAAAAATATCATCCTTCTACCATCCATAAGCTCCAGACATCATCAGGATCCAGTGAGGTCAAAACCCAAAAGTACTACTTGTCGATATCACCTGGAGCTACTCGGAGAAGAAAGGCTGAAGATATGATGTTATACATATTTAATTATTTCTGCTACAGGCAGAGGTGGTGGTGGTGAGGCAGGGCCATGGTGGTGTTCAGGAATGATCCAGAGTGAAGGCCGGGTTGCAGGTACAGCTCTTCCCCCATCTGGTCTTAAGGTTCCATGTTTGCTGGGAGGACCAGGTTCAGACCAGCTTAATCGCTCCCCAGCAAGCCAGCTCAGAGGCAATCCAGATGGTCAGCCACATGACCACAGAGGTAGCTGTGTGCACTCCAAGCCAAGATCCTCAGGGTGTTTGGTCCACCTGCTCTGTGTGAAGATATAAATATGCAAGTCATAGATGTATGTGTGTGCCCTATACAAAAAGATCACTGCTTAACAACTATAACTACTTGAAAATATTTAATAATTTCCAGAATTCTCTTTTCCCACTGTGTGCTATGTTAAATAATCTACTTTGATCTTAATAGTGTCGTTACTCAGAATGTAAGTATGCTCAGCCGGGCAAAGTGACTTTATAATTATTAAACATTGGTTACAGTATACATTATTACAATATTTCAAAGAGAAAATATTAACTGAAAAGTTAAAAAAGACAATTAAAATAGGAATATATTTGTGCTCCATTGTAACAAAGCCTCATTAGCGCTGATTTTTGACCTGGGCTTTCTGTCCATGTTTTGACTGTTGAAGGTTGATTGGCTGTTCGACAGGAACTCTTGCCAAAAAGCATTTTGTATTTTAATAGGCCTTGTCCAGCTTTGTAACGGGCTGAGGAGTCACAGGGAGAGACTTTCAGCTACCGCCCCACTGCTACGCCACCAACCCGCCACCCCCCCCCGCCCCCCCCCCCCCCCACCCCCCCCACCCCCCCCCCAACCCCCAAAAACCACCCCCAAAAACAAACACCACACACCAA
>JAODKM010000350.1:0-12518 GCA_026780845.1 Petrocephalus sullivani
TGAGAGTCTAAGATCATCCTAGTGGTTGGGCGAATGATTACAGAATGTTTGTTCCTCCTCTTTCTCCGGCCTGCATTGCTGGCTGAGAGTCTAAGATCGCCTTAGTGGTTAAAGATCAGGTAAAAGGGACACAGATATTTCCCCACCTATTCTTTGACATCCTTTTCATTGTGTTGTAACAATTGTGAGGCTGGGCAGACTTAAAATTGGGCACTATAAGCGTATTATCTGTCAGTTTTCTGGAAATATCTGCCAAAGCTGTTTTCCTTCTCTCTGGCCTGCATCACATTCCCTGACTGAGAGTTGGTGATCATTTCTGCGGTCAGGGATCAGGTGAGACTGACCTTGTTGAGATATCACACTGTAATTCTTTTGGCTCCTCTTTTATGATGGCCCTGTTGGAGCAAGTGTGAATATGGGCAGAGTTTAAAAACAAATTCCTTGACAGTATCTGTGGCTTCTGTTGCTCCTCTGTGAGAAACTGTCAAACCTTTTTTCTGTTTTCTGTCTGAGGGGGGGTTCTGATCATTCCAACAATGATCTGGTGAGACTGACCTTGAGATTTGATACCTTAGGTATTTTGGCTCAGCTTTAAAATTCATGGTGTTGGTTTGTGAGTGAAGATTGACAGAGTTTATTAACAAATTCCTTTGCTTTAACTGTCTGCTTTAACTGTTTTGTGTAAGTAACCTTTCCTTCTCTGGCTTTGGCCTGCATCACATTTGCTACTTGAGTCTATTATGTATGTTTTAGCATCTGAAATCAAATCTCTGCCATCCTATTGAGTGCATTTCCTGCTAGGTATTTATTACCCTGACTCTTATTTGTATTGTTTTACATGTCCAGTAGAGTCACATAGTCCCGTGGCCACATGATGTGAATCTCTGCATTGAATTGTGATTGTTATATTTCTGCCCAGCAACTAATTTGTTTTAATTATTGTTTGTTGATGGTTTCTTGGCAGTAATGTTCCTGCAATTCCTGGCCCAGTTTATGTCACATGAGAACCCTTGACACATAGCATAGGACTTTCAAATCTTGGGGCATTAAAAAATGTTGATTAAATTGGGGATGAATAGCTGTGTAATAAGCAATAACCTGCCACATAGCCCCGGATTTGAGTCAAACATTGAACTATGCTAGTGAATTGCTAGTGAATTTATCGAACACACTGCAGTTTAGTCAATCAGACATACTGAGAGGATGTCAATAAATATGCCAGTTTGTAGCTGTCCTGTAGCACCTAAACTGATTTGCTAACACGAATGCCATGTCTATATAAACCTATGAATGCATTCATAACACATCATAATGTACTCAAAAAAATATAAAAATGGCTAAAAATATATATTTTTTTAATATTAAAAAAAATTACTAAATATTTATAAAAAGGGACAGCATGTGATAGCCATGTTTATTTCACATTATGAATGCTTTATGAAGTTCTCACCTATAATGCACTACTAATACCTTCGTAATTAATTCTTATACCCACCATACTAATGCATTGTGAAAGTATCTAGAGTGCATTATACATAACATCTTCATTGGAGTTTATGAAGTATTATAATCAACACTATAATGCCTTATGACAGTCAATAGTGTGGAAGTAAAAAATATTGCTATTGTTTCTCTAAATTATGATCAGCACCAAGTTTGAAGCAAATTTACCTGACTTGAGTAAGATAAAATTTCTTCTATTAAAGCAGGGCTCACCCGGAGTTGACATCTCAGGAACAGAGTATTCATGTTCCTACGAGTTGAACCCCCGAGAAAAGGAAAAGCTTGATTCTTATACATTTCTGTAACTCCCCTAAAGGGAAATCGTCTACCTCACTGGTTAAGGTGACAAGTGCGATGGCCTCAGAGGTTGTGATCTCATGCTCCTCCACAGTCCTCTAAGGCCAGGGACAGGCCCAGGGACAGATGGCTGTTCGCCATCAGTTGCATTCCACCCTTGCTAGTCCTTCACATATTTCTGTTTAACCCATCCCATTCAATTAAGCAAACCAGATTAAACAAAACACACATATAAGGCTACTTGAGATTATTCCTCTGCGACACTGAGCAGCCTACGCAAGGCATTTCGTTCTCTCAGAAAGGCAAAGGAGGCTCCGATTATCTTCACAAACAGGCAAATACCTTCCAGTTTCAGGGTCAGCACATAACATAAACATACACATTCTTCTTGCCTAAAGGCCTAAGACATTGACAACAATCCCAATATGCACCGTTCCCTGGCCTATTGGAATTTCTCTTCCCAAGCTGTAATGCTTTATTAATTCTTATACCAACCATGCAATGAAGGTACTTATAATACATTATAAATGATAGCTTCAAGTAAACTGTTGCCACTGGTTTCATATTGAGTCCATGGATTCCTTAATCAAAGTCAATCCCATGTGAATAAACTAGTGGAAAATGTCTATAATTAATCAGAATAAATTACACACTAATCATATTTGCCTAAAATAATACCCTATATTAGATTCTGCATCAGATTTACTTTAGTTTAATTTTAAATTTTGCTATTTATTTATACAATATATTATATAAAATATTTTCTATTTATATAAAAATAAGTAATATGTTTATTTTTCAATAGTGCAAGGAAAGAAAAGAATGTCAATTTGGATTCTGTCGTTTGACCAGGGGGCGGTTTAACTTATACTGCATAAGGAGCGAACTATTAAAAGTGAATTGTATCATATATCGTATAGGAAACTCAAGCAAACTATGTAGTTTTGTAATGAACATGAGAACATAAGAAATATACAAACGAGAGGAGGCTATTCGGCCCATCGAGCTTGTTTGAGGAGAACTTAACTAATAGCTCAGAGTTGTTAAAATTTTATCAAGTTCTGATTTAAAGGAACCCAAGGTAAAATGAATTGGTCCAAAAACACAAATGCAGAGGGTGTTTACTGGGACAGCAAGAGAATTGAAAACATAATTGTATGGGGTTACTGAAAACACAAAAATAAATTTTGTGAAGTTAATTTTAATACGTGACAATATATTCTGGGACATTTATACGAAATAAATACAAGACGATGAAAAAGTCACAAGCAATTGTTGTCATTTAAAAATTTAAAATCTTATGAGGCATTTAAGTTAGATTGGAAGCCACTACATTTGTTATCATAATGTCATCGCAGAAATATTTTTGGTCCCTATTTTGTTAACCTTTTGTACGGAACCTCTTTCTTTCCCTCTTGTCCTGTCCCCAGTAGCCGAGGCAGGCGGTATTTGAAACCCAGACGCCTATATTAATGGGGCAGATTGGCTCTGCGTAGGAGGGTTAGGGTTAGGGTTAGGGTTTGGGTTTGTTTGTCCTCCTATTGCATATCCTAGCTTTATTACGGCAGCCGGACTGCATCAGTGATGCTAGCAGATATAAGGAGGGGAACAGGGAGAGGTTGGGGGGGACAGAGAACAAAGGTGCGGGAGAAGAAATAGAAAAAAGACCACACAAATTATAGCACTGAAACACACAAAAAAGATAAAAATAAAAATAACGATGACAACAACAAGCAGCAGCGACAGGTACAACAATAACAGCAGTAATGACAGGCTGCAAAACAAAAAGAAACAAAACCATGTGTGTGTGCCTCTACCTTTGTGTGTGTGCACTACAGGTTATGTGTGTGTGTGCGCATGTGTGTGGTGTGGGGGAATACCGTGTGTGTTATGCGTGTGTGTATGCAAGTGCTGACAGATGTGGGGAGCAGCAGCGACACCCCCCCACCCCGACCCCAAGGCCAAAGCCGTCGGGCCCCACGCCAAGAGGCCCCCAGCTGTCCCCAGAGCGAAGGACCCTGGCCACATGCCCACCAGGGGGCACTGGGACAACAGCCCCCAGCGCGAGGGGCCTCACCAGGGGGGACCTGGACAACAGCCCCGGCGCGAAGGGTCCCACCAGAGGACACCGGGACAACAGCCCTCACCGCGAGAGGCCTCACCAGGGGGCACCGGGACAACAGCCCCCACCGCGAGGGGCCTCACCAGAGGGCACTGGGACAACAGCCCCACCGCGAGGGGCCTCACCAGGGGGCACTGGGACAACAGCCCCCGGCGCGAGGGGCCCCACCAGAGGGTACCAGGACACCAGACGGTGCATATACAAACATTGAAATATTAATTCAAATTCACCCATAAAGAAATCTGGAAAACCAAAGGGTGTAGCGTGCTTTTGTTGAAAGATATTACAGCCACAGAACTGATTTGCTGAATTTTAACCATCTAAAATGGTCAGTAATCTTTTCAGTGTAGTATATCTCTGCCCAGTTTTCCGCCTATATGCGATAGGTTGCTTTTTGACCACAGGCTTGAGTGTCGATACAGTTAGTACTATTTTCTAATCTGACTTTCTAGTTTCTGGGGTTTCTCAAAAACAGCATAGCAAATTCCTCAAGCATCATCAAAAGAATTCCTGTAGAGCAGCAAAAAACATTTTTAATTAAATAGAATCTTTACGTGTTTTTTTTTATTATATCATATTATTGAAAAAAACTCTCTCAACATTCAGTTGGACTAAGACGAATGAAAGAGTTCAGAGATCCATTGCAGAGTATGCAGGTTGAGTGACATGTAACCGGGCATGACAACGTGGAGAAATGTGATTCAAAGAATCAAGGTCAAAGGTTAAGCCAAGTTCAGAAAGCCAAATGCACATCACATTCAGCCAACAGGGTCAGACACCTGGCTCAATGCTGAATAACTTCAGACATGTTCAGACATGCAAGGAATTAATATGAACAGCCCTCTATAGTATGCCGTACCCCACCTTGCTGCATAAGCTAGTGAGAAACATACTTATATTTTCTCATCTCCTAAAATATATTATATATTGCGTGCTGTGGTGCGTCAACAATGACAATTAATCACCTTCACCAATATTTTAGTATGGAATTCAGGAAATCATACATACCATGTTTCCCCGAAAACAAGACAGGGTCTTATATTAATTTTTGTTCCAAAAGACGCGTTAGGGCTTATTTTGCCATGTACATTTACCGGTGATGTGAACCTTTGCATGAGGGACAATGAGCTGAAGACTAGTGTAAGATTAGTGTTGCTTTTAATGCTGGGAAAATGGCATTTGTGTACGTGACGCAGCAGTGTGAACACTAATGAATAACCGATAAATACATAAACGTGCTGTAAACACTGTGTGCTGCTCTTGCCTCTTCTTTGTGCTGTGTTGCCCAGGCCATCTCTGCTAAAATCCTTGAAAATTAAGAGGTTTTGCACCCAGCTGGCAGTGATCTGTTCATGCGCTTCAAGAGATTTGTAATTTTTAAACTCTTATGTGTACGCACTAATGCCAAAAATTGGTCGTTGACAATGTCCCCATAAGAGAGCCAAGGCAGTGCGTCGGCATCTCGTAAGGGTCGACGTTGTTGATTGCTGATAACTTCCGCAAATACATTTGCTTGGCACGGCACTTCAGTTTCTTAAGGTATGGTGTACTCTCACTGTTCTTCGCTTCCTCCATCTTCGTGTTTCTTCCAGTGTGAAGATCTGGGGTGGGTTTCCCAAAAGAATAGTTGCTAACTACGATAGCATCTTACATGCATCTCAGGTGCTAACGGAAGCTTTTGGGAAACACCCCCTGCTTATTTACGTTCCTCTTAATATGGTGCCGCTATCCTGTGATTCAATACGATAGTGACGTAACTCCATGGGCCCGATCTATGGGATATTAACTAGGGCTTATTTTTGGAGTAGGGCCTATATTATGAGCATCCTGGGGGGGAAAATCATGCCTTATTTTCTTACACAGACACACACAGACACACACACACACAATGATTTCCATACTATATACATACATATAAGATTTTAAGAACGAGGAAAATTTCATTGTATCCTTATCCACAAACAATTGAGACAAATGACCCCCCATCTCCAAAGTCTCTTGAGGAGCCCTAGGGTTAGGCATAAAGAGAAACCCCTGTAACATACCTTATTGTCTGAGGATAACAGCCAGATCAGCCGCTGTAACCACTGTACACATCTGAGCGATGCTGTGCTCATCCTCTGCAATAGAAACAACTACTGCAATGACAGTGAGTGTCCTTGCATAAGACACTATTACTGCAGCTTAATTCAGGCATTTCACTCTTTATTGCTATGTTTAATCACTGATAAATATTTGACACACCCTGACACTTGAGCATTAAGTAGTATTGTAATTATTCATTGTAATGGGAGGTAAAACAGTTCATTCCATATACATTTTAGATGCATAAATCACTTCCAATCATAAATAATACAGCCAGGCCGTTAGAGCAATATCATTCTCTCTTGCTCCAGCCATTTTCTTTTAGTTTAATAGCTGCCCAAAGAGCTGTTGGTTGGAAACATCATCAGAGTTATGTTCTTGAGCTTTATATAAGCTTACTATTCATAATTGAAAGAATATATGAACCAAAGCAGATTCGTACATTGTGACTGGCCAATTAAACACCTTTTTATCATATATATTGCTGCATACTAGTATTCTTATCATTGCTGATTAAGCAGATAATAGGAAAATCTAATGATGAGCACACACGTCCTACCTGTTTCTAACCAAACGCGTCACAGTTTAGTTGCCAATATGTTCTTGAGAAGGGAGAGATTTCATTTTTCAGTTGTTCTGCAGTTCTGGAAGATGAAACTGTTCCTTGTGTATTTTCTACTCTCGAAAGATCCATTCCTCCAATGTAAGGCATTCGGTTTGCTGTCACTGTAGCATCTATTGCACTGATAGCTATTTCGGGAACTTAAGGACCGGTCCGCCAGTCTATCACAGCACACCCAGAAAAAGGCTAAAGGCAATTTATAGTATCACATATACAGTACACAAGGCTTCTATGTCTTTAGTTTTTTCAAAGAACACAGAACAATTAGAGAAAACATCCGAAGAATGAAGAAAAGAATCTTCTTCTGTCGATAATAGACTAATAATGCAGCGGTAACTGTAAATTAAAATAAGGTGTACAAGGAATGAATTAATTTATTAATGTTCTATATAGACTGTCCCCAACATACAACCTATGCAACTTACGATGCCTTGTATGTACGACCTTTGTACTGCGTCAAAGTACTATACTGTATGGCAGTGGGTATTTTTAATTTTCTCCTTTTTAAGGATATGTTTTCCACCTTCATGGTACAGGATGACAGGGCTTAAGCTGTGAAACGTACGACTGAAAGAACTTTTTGCTGTGCTGTTGTCATGGCCCATGCATCTAGCATGCTACCTCTGTTCTATGGCCATGTTAAGGTTTATGTTTTGAGATATTTTATTGATCCCCGTGGGGAAATTGTTTTTTCCTCACCTCCCCTAACCTTGCTTTCTGCGAGAGCAAGCTTGGCCATGAAGGGCAGCAACTTCAAGGTGGGCCCAGGGAGCTGGGGGCTTAGGGCCTTGCTCAAGGGTCCACAGACGTGCACAGGCTGGGCTTGAACCAGCAGCCTCCTGATTACAGGCACAGAGCTTAACCTGCTAAGCACTCTGCACACTGGGGTTGATCAGCTACTATTAATTCTTTGACATAAGTACACTGTGCCTCATTCACCAATACCATCCTAAGTTTTTTTCTTAAATTAATTCTTAAGAAAGAATTCTAACAGAAAGAAGATTCTGACAGATTCCCGACGTGTTCTTTAACTGTAGAATTATTCACAAATGCATTCTTGAAATCCCATTGTCCTCGTAAATTGAAAGTGTATGCCAATTGTTCCTAATTACGAAACGCCTTGCCAATCCACATAAAAGGACATTAGACTGCAGGGCCATGAGTACAAACAGAAATTAAGAAGAAAGTCTGAGCGAATGCCCAAACGAAAAGCCAACGGTGGTGGAGCGTCGGACTCCAAATGTAAGAAGAACTTCAGTACTTCTGGTTGATGAATGAGGTCCATTGAGCTGGAGAAATGGAAGGATTTCTTTTATTCATTGTTTTCTGAAACGTTGCAGAACAGGCAGGTGCTTCTTAGTGCTGAGCAGTTTGTAGATAGGCTTTCTATCTACTGTTCAATTGCTAAGGCATGAATCTTTCTAAGAGATTAAGATGGACTTTCCTTCGTTCAGAATAAATCAATCATCCATCTTCCTTGGTTATTTTCCTCATAGGCCCTGTCCTTTCTCTTCCAGGAATTCCTCTGCCTTTCACCGCAGTGGAGGAGCTTGAAAAATTTGTAACCATGGTGATATTTTAACAGTGTTGGCACAACTCACTGCTGCAAATAGTGGACATTTGAGTGACAGCTCCAAGGGAAAAGGAAGACAGCCCCGGTGCACGATAACTACTTCTCAAAGCGCACAAAAGACATGTATTATATAGGTTTCAGGAGTATTGACTATAATATTGGCCTTAATACTTTATGCTTACATGCTTTACTTTTTAATATTCTTTGTTTCCCCCTTAGTATGACTGGGAGTTGGACGTTGAACAACCTCTTCTGCAACCTGCACCCATTAACACTGCAGTACACAGCACATCCATTTCCTTGGTGCTCAGCAAGAAGTCCGCAGATTTTGTACGTTTAATTTGTCTCCTCATCTATGTTCCAGTCACGGGGGCCAGAAGCACAGGGCACAGGGTTAGAGTATATCCGATAGGTGCTTAAAGGCCTAAAAATATTTTCTAATAACATTTTCGGGGCAGCACAGTGGTGCATTGGTTAGCACTGCTACCTACAATCAGCCCTGGCATGCCCTGGATGGGATGCTACTCCATCACAGGGCACACACATCACTGTCTTTCACTGCATGAGGAAACCAAAGTGCCCAGCAGTAAACAGACAAACCCCCTACCCTGAAAGCAAAAGTGCTGCCTACCTACTGAATGATTTTTTCTCAGAACCAAACTTAAAATATTAATGGATGCAGAGAACTGACAGACTGAGGCTTTGTCATGCAGAACTGTATCAGAGAAACCATAATGGATAAAGCCACCATAAATAAAGAGTAAAAATATAAACCAATACACACATGCACACACACACACACACACACACACACAGTTTCCACCTCTGCCTGTCAGTGCAGCTGCTGAGCTGAACACCTTCTTCGCACGCTTCGAGATTCCAACCCCACAGTCACTAGCGACTTCATCCGAGCCTCAACCAGTTCCCTGCTCCCATCTATGGACTGTACAGGAACAGGATGTGAAGCAGGTGCTCAGCAGAGTGAACCCCAGGAAAGCTACCAGACCTGATGGTGTTCCTGGGAAGGTACTCAGAGCCTGTGCTGACCAGCTCTCTCAGGTCTTCACCACCATTTTCTATCCCTGACACAGGCCACCAACCCAGCCTGTCTGAAGCCTGCCACCATCATCCTGGTACCCAAAAAATTAGCCACTAACAGTCTAAATGACTTCCAGCCAGTCGCACTAACACCCACCATCACCAAGTGCCTAGAGCGACTGGTCCTAAACCACATCAAAGCCTACCTCTCTCCATCTTTTGACCCCTACCAGTTTGCCTACAGTGCAAACAGGTCAACCGAGGACGCCATAAAAATCGCCCTTCACACCGTGCTGAGCCACCTAGAGTGCCGGGAGAGCTACGTCAGAATGCTCTTCATAATCCCCGACCTCCTGATCACCACACTGCATAACCTGCGACTCCCCCCACACACCTGCTCCTGGATCAAGGACTTCCTCAAAAATCGACCCCAGACAGTAAGACTTGGACCCCATCTCTCCTCCACCTGGACACTGAGCACAGGCTCCCCACAAGGCTGTGTGTTGAGCCCACTACTCTACACCCTGTATACCTCCAACTGCAGACCTGCCCACAGCAGTAACATCCTTGTGAAGTTTGCTGACGACACGAAGGTGGTGGGGCTGATCTCAGGTGAAGATGAGTCTGCCTACAGGGACGAGGTCCAGGAACCATCCGAGTGGTGCTCAGCAAACAACCAAGAACATTACCTAGACAAAGGAGATCATCCTGGACATTTACGGATCCTGCTGCCTCAGCAGAGCAGAGGGAATCATCAGAGACAGCACTCACCCTGCTTATCACCTGTTTCACCTGCTGCCTTCTGAAAGGCACTACAGGGCCTTTAGTACCAGGACCAATAGGCTCAGAGACAGTTTTTTCCCACAAGCCATCACTGCACTGAACACACACATACAACCCACACCACCTCCACATAGGGACAATGTGCAATAACCGCAATGCCACCATGGATAATGTGCAATAACTGAATACTTGAATTTATTCAATACTTAAAACTGTGTGTTATAGCACTACTATTATATTACTATTCTTTCACCCACTATGTCTGTCTATATGTCTAATGCAAAATGTTGTTTGTATGCAAATGTAATGTCCGTATATGTCTGCACTTCAGAAGTAGTCCCTGCAATTTCATTGTACAAGTAGTATCCGTGCTCCAGTACGATGACAATAAAGGCTTTCAATCAATTTTCAATTCTGAGGGTTTACCCATAGTTGCTATTCAGTGAGGCTGCCCCCTGCAGGCCAGTCACAGAACTGCAAGTGGAGATGAGTGAATTCACAAAAGCCAGGAATGCCATATCACGGGGGCGTGGTCAAACTTATCCATAAAGGACTATTATTTATGCATGTTTTTGGAGATTTAGGCCAGTTGTTCAAACCCAGGTGTGAAGCCAATCAGTCCAGTTAGTAATCCAATTATGAATAAATTTTGCAATAAAAACCTCACACCCAATGGCCAATGGCATTTGTTGCACAAATTTTGAAATATCATATAATTAGACAGAAGATAAACTGTGCTGGTTAGAATGGATGGCATTATGTCTATTCTGGGTCTAAATTATGAGCTAAGCTTTTAAATAACTGAAAAAGATAGAAAAGCTGAGTAGAGTGAACTTTGGGAAGTAAAAGTGAAAGTTATTATTTATATATAAAGTGTTACATGTTATCCTGCTTAATCAAAGAAACTACAGCCTGTCGTTTATGAGCAAACGAATCAAACATCCATCCATTCATTTCCTATACCCACTTGTCTTATACAGGGTCACAGGGGTCAGGAGCCTAACATATACAGACATATCGTAAGGTTTATTTGATTTATCAAATTTTGCTGATAAAACTATACAAGGACGATAATGCAGGATTGATTAAAAAAGAAAGCAGACTGCCTAAGTCTGGTCAACTATCGTAGAAAGAAGAAGAAAGTAAGGTCAACAAATGGACAAAGATTAATTTTTAGATAACATCCCTGATCCAAAGGAAGAAATTAAAGGTCAAGAGCCAATTAGTTGGAGAAATCAGAAAGCAAGGCTTAGGCAGGGTAGAAGGTTAGGAGGCAGGCGGCCGAATAAGATGACGTTGGGAAATACAAAGATAACTGGGAAGCTAATTTATCAGCTGAAGTAAACAATTTTGTTGCTAAGGGGAACTAATCCTTGGCATAAAGGTGAAATAATTTTTTTCTTCCTGGACCAAACAGTGAAACGTATGGAAATGCCATGTGTAACTAAGGAGTATACACTGTAATCATTCATAACAGAATCGAGCCGCTCTGAGGGAAATCCTAAGTGTGACTCCCTTTGCATATAAAGTGAATAAACTGATTCTTACCTCTTATTAAATCATATTATTTCAGAAGCAGGGTCAGAAGCGCATATCTGTTTTGAGATGTAATGTAGGATGTTCCACATTCACTGTATATGTTGAGTGTAGGACAAGTAATTAGATTTTTCCATTGAGGGAATGTGGAGCAGATAAAGTAAGGCAGCTCTAAGGCAGCTTCCCACTCGACATTGTCGAAATTGTCATGCAGTGTGAATAAACATTTGATTATAAATGTTTGCATATATTTGACTATAAAATATTCATTACTATTTTACCCTACAGATGTGTCTTCTTCCAACTCCAACAAAATATACACTGAAACTTGTAAACAAAATGCACATTTAATTTTTAAGATGCAGGATAAATGAAACGGAATCATGTAATTGTGTGTTTTGGGAATTTTAGTGTGTAGCTTCTTGGAATTGATCAGGAAGAAGTCTGCCATCATGTCAAATGATACCTACCAGGGAAAATGTACTGCTGGAGCAGGCAAATGCCTGTGTGTGGTACATAATTATAACCACCACAGATCAGCAACCTGAAGTCCGTGTCAGGGCTGAAGACAGTTTTTCAGTCTCCACTTAAAAGGGATCTCTTAGCCCATCAGCCCCCCTTGGCCTTACTGCATCTGGAGCGGACAACAGATTTCATGTGTACCATAATCTCAAGGTAGAAGCTTGTTTGACAGAAACAGTGTCAGAACCTGGACAAAGAACTTAAAGAGAGATGAAAAATGAGGTTGCAGCAGCAAAACTAAATCTTTTTTTCAGGATGATGAGACTTTATAGAAGCAATGCCATTATCAAAGACTATAAAATGGAATACATGTAAGGTGACATTAGCAGATTGTGATTACACACGTGTTCATTAAGAAAAAAATGCTGCAGCAAGTTACAGAAAATTGTGATCTTCTGCAGTAAAATACATTTTTTTGGGGGGGGGGTGGGGGGGAG
>JAODKM010000351.1:0-12512 GCA_026780845.1 Petrocephalus sullivani
GGGGGGTCTTTATGTGGCAGAAATGTAAAGCGTATTGAGACAATGTAATGTTGTGATAATGCGCTATATAAATAAAACTGCATTGCATTGCATTAGTTTAGTGAATGGTAATATTTACAAAACAAGACTATTAACAAAATATGATATAGTATTAACAAAATAATTTGTATTTCAACAAATTACAATACATACTAACTACACTTCCCTCAATTAAAATGTTTTTACAACCAGAAACATTTGAACACAGATTCAACATTTCAGTTTAATTTTTACCTGAATCAGAATTCACTTTCTGATCCACTGAATCCAATGTAGGCCATAACTTATTCCACCCTCTTTGAAAAGTTTAAACAGGCAGATCATTCCATGCTTCAGCAACATTAAAATGTGCATCCTTAATGATGTACTTTTTCCAGAAATCTTGTACTCCAGATTCATCGTCCATAGAAATGAGTGTTTGAATAAAACCACTCCTATAATGGCATTTCATACTCTCAATTATGCCTTGATCAACTGGCTGTATGAGCAGCATTGTATTAGCTGGAAGAAAATGACATTTTTCCATCATCACTCTTCAAATCACATATGGGATGAGTACGCGCATTGTCCATCAGTAGCATTACTTCTTGCAGAAAACCCAACGATAAAAACAATAGCATATGTTTTTCTGTGTATAGTACTTAAGAGGCATGGCATTTATGGTTTACGTTTTAAAATGACCAAGGCTTTTCCGATTTTCCAGTGACAAGCAATTGAAATTTATGGCTAACACTTGCAGTTACAGTGATAAGTGCCTTTCAATTAAGGTCAGTCTCATCACAGTTATACACTTGGGCCCTAATTTTTCAAGCGTTTGTATGGCGATGCAAATTTTGGTATTTATCAATTTGGACGTGAGGACATGCTCATATCTCATATGGCATATGCAGTTTTCCGTCTGACTTGCGCTGCAGCAGAGGCTGTGTCGGAGAATTATTACATCAGAGCTGCACTAAAATGATGTTAGGCAGATAATTATCAAGATTTCAGGTGAAAATGTTAATTGCAGGTTATATCTGATTCATGAATTTCCTTTACCGATTCATGTAATTGTAAGATTATAGACTGCGGTAATTATAAACGTTCCATACACAAAGATATGTTACTGCAGTCATGCCTGTGACTACTATTATTTTATCATTTTATGTAATTCTATTTCACAATTTAATTAGATTTTACTTATTTTTTTCATTTTATTTTATTCTTATGGCTGTTGTCTTATTCTTCTTATATCCATTATTTACTTCATTTGTATTTCATGTGTATTTTATGTCTTTCATTCCTCTGTACACCACTTTGGCCCAATGTGGTTACATAAGGTGCTTTACAAATAAAACTGGATCTGAGGCAGAGACAGAGGGAACCAGCTACTGCAGCCACACCTAGCCCGGGTAATGCTGCCGTGCCCTGCATCGGTCATGGAGGAATATGTGTCAGGGTTGCGGCGACGGGAGGAACGACCCATGGCTGCGGCAGTCAGAGTTTAGCCCGTTCGAGGGGCGTTTATTACGCAATACAAGGGAAGCAGGGTAACCACGGAAGCCAACAACACTACAAGCGAACATAGATAGCGACAATGACCGACCTAGGGAAACGGACTCGAACGCGGACTAAATATACAAAAGCAATAATACCAAACAAGAAACAGCCGTAAACAGAAGGATTCTCACGGGGTTAATGAGGGGGCGTGGCACACAGAGGGATCGAACGGACGGGACATGACAATATGAGCAGGATTCAGAGAGTGGGCCTCACCTCGTGCTACCTCCGCCCCGTCCAGGTGATATCGCCACCCAGCAAGCTCCAGTTTCAGCACTCGGTGTCCCTATTCCACCTAGCGCCTCGCTCCCAGAGGAGCTGCGTGCGCCCTGCGCACTTCCAGTGGCGCTGTCTGCGCCCGCCTCATTGCCTGGCTCCTCACCTGCGTCATTGCCTGACCCAGAAGAGGTGTCTATGGCTAGTGCTGTAATGTCCGGTCCAGGTAATGCTACCACCGCTGCTGCTACGCTGCTGCTACTGCCACTGCCGTGCCCTGTTCGCCTGCAGAGGTCCCTGCCGCGCCCTGTTCGCCTGCAGAGGTCCCTGCCGCACCCTGTTCGCCTGCAGAGGCCCCTGCCATGCCCTGTTCGCCTGCAGAGGTCCCTGCCGAATCCTGTTCGCCTGGTGTCCCTGCTCAGCCAGGCTCCTCGCCCCGCTTCTCACCAGAGCCCGCCTGGTGTCGCCTGCAGCCATCGCCCCAACGGCTCCTGCCTCATCCCGCCTGTGGCCGTCGCTCAGAGGGCCCATGCATGCTCGGCTGCACTGGTCCTGCTTGGCCTCTTGTCCCACACCAGACCCTCTGCTGGCCTCCTGCCCAGAGGGGGGGGGGGATGTGGAGGACCCTCCAGAGGACCTGGAATGGAACCCCTCAGGTTTAATCCTGAGTCCTGGGCCATGGACCCGGTCTCCTGTCCCGGACTTGGACCACCCATGTTCCCAGTCCCTGGGTGGGCTACGGCATTGGCGGGGGGGCAGGAAGGGGAACACCCGTGTCTCCGTCTCCCTCAATCCAGTTCTAGTCCCTTTCTCAGCTCTCTCTCTCCAATTCCTGCTGTCCCTGCGGTGCCCCCTGGCCCTGCTGTCCCTGTGGCGCCCCCTGGTCCTGGAAGACCTGTAGCCACTACAGTGCCCTCAGTCCCTGTTACCACTGGGCCCTTTGGGCCCTCGAAGCCTGGAGCTACGGTCCCTGAGGGGGCCTCCTGTCCTGGTTCCTGCTCTGCTGCCCCCTCAGGATCCCCTGAGCACATAAAACGTCGGCTCCCGGGGTGTCCCAGGACCCCAGAGGCCCTTCTATGACTCCCTGTCCTCATCTGTCTCACCTACAATCCTACCTCCGTTTGTGCCGTCGCCCGATCTCACCTCTGTTTCTCCCTGTTTTGTCTGTTATTCCAAGCCCCCTGTATCAGTGTGCCCTGGTTTCTTTGTCCCTAGTCGTGTCTTCCCTGTTTCTGTTCAATTCCTGTTGTCTCTATCCCTACCTACCCTTTCATTTCCCCTAGTCTGTCTTGTCTTGGTCATGTTTCACTAGCTTCAGCCTACCCTTCTCGCCAGTCCTCCCGTTATTTGTGGTGGTGTCCTGCTGGCTGTCCCTTCCTTTTCTCTGCCCGCCCGTTTTCCCTTAGTTCCTCCTTGGCATTGGTCCCTGTCCTGTTTAGTCATCGCGTCCTAGGTCCTCTGATGTTCTGGTCTGTTTCATCGTTCTGCGTTGTTTCTCCCAGGTTACCCCTCCACTGTCTGCCTATGTCTTTCGTGCCTGGCTTTACCCTGTGTCCTGGCAACTGGTGCCCATACTGTCGTCCGGTTCCCTGGGTCCCCTACCCGATCTGGTTGGTGCACCCAGAGTGCACGCCTTTGGGGGGGGGGTTCTGTCACAACCAGCCCTGCCCTGCGTGTCTATTCCTTCCCTCAGGCGTACCTGAGCTTTGTTAGTCTTGCCTCGTGTATTTGCCTCTTGTTAAATGATCATAATTGCCTTGTGTTTGTTCCTTGATTGGCGCCCTTATTAGTCTCAGTCTCGTGATCCCCGCCAGTCATTGTGTATACTGCCTGTCATGTTGTTCGGTTTCCCTTTCATTTCCTTGCCTGCAAATAAACGCCCCTTCAGGGGTTTTGCCTGACAGCCTGCATTCCTCCCCTTTGCAATGCAACAATAGGTCCCAATAGTAGAATTACTTGGCTTTGTTTTTTAACAAACCATTGATACAATTGTTCATTTTTAAGTAGGGCTGTCAAAATTGACATGTTAACGCGGATTAATCCAGCATCGTGAGTAATCTGATTCAAAATATTAACGCATTTACCCCATCAGAATGACTCAAAATCCCTGAAATGCAGCGTTGACGTAAGTTAAGGTAAGAAATAGTTGGCAACGCTGCATTTCAACACCACTGCACATTTTGTTCATGTTAATGCAAACATTTTGTGCATGTTAGATTTTTTTCATGTTGACACGTCTTGACCCTATTGCCCTTCCATACAAGGAAGAGTTGTTCATAGGTCGTAGAGTACCACCCAGCAGTTGTAACAGAGACTGATGGTTATTCGAATGACAGATGGAGGTTTTACTCTATATTGATCTCAAAGATAACAATGCTAAAATATGACATTTGCTTTATTTTTGCAATTCACCTTTGTTATTAAAAAGTACTCAGTACAGACATTTTTGTTCAACTGCTGTGAAATGAACATGAGACTTTTTCCAGCAAGAGATGTTCTGAAGGTTAGGCCTGGGAAATTTTTCCCTGTCAAAGGGCCAAATCTGAACCATTTTTAAGGACTATTTTTCACATCTAACTTGGGAAGGCCACATAAAAAGTTCTGTGCACCGAATATGGCCTGCGAGACAGCTTTTGTCCAGGTCTGCTGTGGGGCTATCAGAAGTTCAGAAAGCTGCGATGTTAAGTAAGATATGATAGGATGCTTGTTCAACTAGCTTTTTAAGAAAGCAAGATTTTAAAAAAGGAAAAATAATTTCATAAAAAAAGAAAATTAAATTAAAAGAGAGAAAGGAGAGCAGCTGGCAAAGAGGTGACATTACAATAAATAGAAACAGCACTGAGCTACAACAGTATCTGTTCACCAGGCCATCCGTATCAGCTCAGTGCACTAGCATAGGAAACCAGTGTCAGATTAACAAAAACAGGGCAATGGACTCACTTTAATGACCAGGCGGCAGGCGAAGTAGAAGAGGGTAACCACCCTCCCCCAGCTGAATTTACCATCGGAGAATATCTGCCAGGCTACCTGGGAAAATACCTCTTTCGTGGGCTGGAGATCCGGCCTATTAATCATTCTGAAAAACAAGTGGTCAGCTCACTCTGTTAAGGCTCTCATCACAATGAAGTGTATGGGATACAAAAAAATAATAATAATACAAAACAATGTATGAATAAAAATTTTAAGCTGTAGCATGTATATTTATTTATATAAGAATTTCACAAATCTCCATGTAATGAAAACAGTGGAATTACATAGGCATAGTGTGATTTTATTTTTGTAACAGTAAACTAGTAGCATGACACTTTGAGTAACTCTACACGATACATTGAATAAGAAGCCACATTTTCAGCTGGAATGTGGAGGTCATATTCATCTTGGGCCAGGGAAATATGAAATGCATAGTACACAGCACGCATACCACTGTAAGAACACACTGAAATTTCCCTGGCTAATCAGTCACCATTAAATTTTATAGGCTGCCTAGCTTGCCTAGCTGGGAACATGGCAGTCTGAGCCAGGCTAATTTCAGTGTGGCCTTACAAAGGAATACCTGCAAAAATGTGTGTGCCACAGCTTAAGACATTTTGAAAATACAAAATAACATGTGAATAGAATTTTTATCTATAAACAGCCCAGCATGTGTCACTGTGAACACCCCCCTGAAGTGAAGGTGTGAATAAGAAGCTAACTTAAGCCGAGAAGTAAGAATTTAAAATAAGAAGCTAAATGAATCGGAAGCTGCAAATCAATAGTCACGTGTGACTTTGCCATTAGTTTGGGCCGACGCGCGGCCATGTGCAAGGAACACAATGACAATGGAATCCGCAACCAATCTGAGAAAGCATAACAGTGCCTGAGACAATCTGATCCATTGCTCTGCATGGTTTGTAGGTACTAAGATGAAGTTAAAGGGCAGTAACCAAGCACCTGACTTCAGAAGCACAAAACTGTTAGCCATAGATATATTAAAGCCAATCCTGTCCTCAAATGGCCATATTATCATATGGCCTGCTCTTTCAAAGTCTCCTGCTATTTGGAATTGCTTGCCTGCTAATAACTTTCTGCATCAGGCTCCATTCTGGTGATTCCGGTCTCACCTTTAGTCATTTGCACTTATTCAATTTCAGCAGGAAGAACACTGCAGCATCCAAGGATTGTTGTTCTGATCTAAAGCAGGCTGCACTTTGCCATTTGCTTTATTTTAACATTCACAATTGCTTACGTCTTTAAATACTATTTGTAAATATTACGATTTTATCTTTTCCAACTGGCAGCATCTTAAACTCTCTTCAAATGAATTTATTTCAAAGAAACTGAACATGACCTTTAAAATGTTAAAGTTTCTGTACTGATTGCATCACAGACCCACAAAGCTGACAACACTGCAGAGAATATTTAGTGCACAGGTAAACAGTTGTGTTCAATTCTTTTGAGGATGGTGCAATTCTATAAATCAGTAGCATGATTACAAAATCTATTTAATCTATTTAATTTTTTTTGCACAGGGAAAATGTATTTATATTTACCTTTGCAATTCCTCGTTGTTGTCCAGCTCATCACCAATTTGCCGCAGACATTGTGCCACCTGTTTAATGGTGGGGTCATGTAACTCAGCCCGCCCCAAGTCTGTATAGGTGACAGTCAGCTCATCATTCCCATGGCGCCATACACGATCAATGATAAAACTATGACAGGGAATAGAATGTATTACAGTTTAACTGCTGAATATAAACAAGGGCTGTACCAGTTTCAGTCCCATGGTACTGCAGAGCCTATCTGTTTAAAATATAACCCATAAAAATTATAACTGGGACATACTTGTACAATTATAAATGAGCAAAAACTATACATTACTTGTGTATTTTTTACTGGGGCTGGGAATCGATTAAAAAAAAACTCATTGCACAGTTTGATCAATTGAAATTATACCTATTATTGAAAACAGAATCATACATATTTATACACTGAATCCCCAAATTAATGCAGAATTAACACAAAGGGGAGTATATGGGTCACTGTCATAAACTTTTTACAATAACAATAATTTTCTCCTAACTTTAAAATTAGTTTGATGACAGGCAAAACTTCATTGTCTAAACTGCCAATCTTTCCTTTGGGGTACTTAGACAGTTTTTTATATTACCATTTATTTGTGTAATAAACAAATGTATTTCATCAAATTTTTGACAAGAATTACTGAGAAAAAAAGTTAAAAGATTTAAAAACATTATGTAGTTTTGTGTGTCACTATGTAATAGGGGAAATGTTCAATGGCTTAACTTGTCATTTACAGATTATTCATTTCCAACAAAAGTACTATTTGCAAGCAAGTGCAAGCTGAATTTCAATGCTTTCAAAAAGGCTCAATAAACAAATGGCAATGAGAAAAGAAAGTACCATATTATACAAAGGTATGTTTAATATATTTTTTATGATACAATTTGGTGAGTAAAGTCGTATATCACATATACATATAAATCGCAAACACTGAAAGGGAGAGTCAAAATTTAGTCCTAACTATGTGATTGATCTATCAACCTTCATTAAAATAAAACAAAATATTGAAAATTATATTTTTACCCTATGCATGCTGTATGCTCCTACTTGCATTTTTTTTAATTAAGTAAACATAAGTAAGTCTAACTGAATGTTGATAGCACAATTGACATTTGTTGATGTTTAATTAGATAATGTATATTTAGCTCATCAGCAATGCGTTTTATCCATTATAACGACATTTTATGACATTATTGATGAATATTTAGTTTGGTGACGACATGTCTTGTTGATTATAAATGTATATTTAGCTTGAAAGGGATATGTTTTATTGACTATAACGTATATAAAATACATATAGGAATTACGTACTTAGCGCCATAGCAAAATGTTTGCTGAGCCGGCATGAACTGAAGAATTACCTTGTGAAATCTACAATATTAGGAATTTTACTTTAACAATATGCATTTAACTGCAGGCCTTTTTATATTACATGTAATTTACATTTTCAGGCACAGACTGAAGGCACAGCCATACAGTTAAAGTTAGTGTGTTCATGTGAGCGTGTAATGTCAATGTGATAATCAAAGTCCTGACAGTAAAGAAAACATATTGCTGAATATAGACCTGAATATACATCAGTAATGTAATAAAACTGAATGTAATATACATGAATAATCTAATAAAATGCCAGTTATAAATCAGTAAAACTGATCGCTATGGATCTAAATATACATCAATAATGTAATGAAACATCTGCTGTGTATTTTTCTTAAAGTAACGTTTAAATTACCGTTTAGGAAATGGCACCGTTTTAAAAGTATCGATTTGGGGCCGGTATTGAATGAAACCCAAACGATGCCCAACCCTGTCTACATCAGTTGAGAGAACTGTATATTCAGAGTAAAAGCATACTCACTCTGCCAAGAGGGCCCCCCCAGTGTCTAACATGTGATCAATGCTGGAACCTGGAGGAACCAAAAAAAATAAAACAACATTCTTATAGAAAGCACAATATAACCAAAATCAAACAAACATAATAAAATCCTTTCAAAATGTACTGGCATATAAACCCATGCATACAGCCGACACCCTCCCAGGTAACATTTTTGTCAGACCTCTACAAATGCAGCCAAATAATAAGGAATTAACCCTTAAAGAGGATTACCAATAACATGTTTTGGATTCTGTTCTCATTATGCTGTATGCCTCAATACAATAAAGCACATGTAAGCTACTTCTGTAATGGTTATTCACAGAAATGTGTGCCTGTCAACCACAATGACATTATTCCTAAAATGTTTCCTCTCATAAGGAAATTTCAACAAACTAATTTTCATTGTGAACAGATATACTAACACCACAAGTACTGAGATATTCCCTTGTTATACTGTAATTATTTTTGTTGTCATTGTGACAATGATTACTATCTACTTGTTCAGCAGACAATGTTATCATTTATGCTTACAAATCATTTGAAATTATTAATCAGGATCAGTTTATTCACCAAATCCACAGAGTACACAGGAATATGACCTGCTAACACAGCACAGTAGAAATTGAGATAAGACTTAAAAGGTGAAAAATAGGTCATCAAAAATGTAGAAAAACAAAATGATACATAACAGCAACAACAATAAATAAAAAAATGGCAACAATAAGTAGAAAAAAAAAACTGTGTGAACGGTGTGAATGTATCAGTCTATTGAAGGGTTCATGCAAGACTGGTGATTAGGTTTATGACTTTGGGAAAAATGCTGTTAAGGTGCTTGGTGGTCCTGGTGCTGACTGAATGCAATCTTCAATCAGAGGGGAGCCGGCTGAAGAGGAAGTGGGCCGGGTGGGAAGGGTCAAGACATAATCCTGCTGGCTCGTTTCCTGGCTCTCATGTCGTGCAGAACACTGATAAGCACCTGCTCCTGATCTGTGAGCCTCCTGGGAGTTTGCACGATACGTTCCAGGCCATGTTTTATTGCAGCACTGGATGATAAGTACTACACAGTGACAGACAAGGTGAGGAAACTTGCAATAGTGGCTGTGCAAAACTGGGTTCAGACATTGGGAGAGATGTTAAGTTTCGGCAGCATGAGGAAAAACATTCTCTGGTGAGCTTGTTTTACGATGGTGGTGGAGTGACTCAGGCCTTGCAGACTGTTGTTCCCAAGAACTTGACGGAGTCTACAACTTTAACTGCCATGTTGTTTATGAGTAGTAGAGTACCGGATTTGGTAGTGGTGGGGGCTAGTCAAGTCTAACCTCCTGCTTCTTTTTGGATAAAAATAATCTGTAATCCAATCACAGATGGGGTGTGGTACCTGCAGATGTAGCAACTTAGTACACAGGAGGCCAGGGAGGATAGTTTTAAAGGCCGAACTAAAGTTCACAAACAGTGCTCTAACATAGGTGTGGGCTCCATCTAGGTACTGAAGTGTGTGATGGAGGTTGAAGTTCACAGCATCATCAGCTGAGCGATTGGCTCTGTAGGCGAACTGTAAAGGGACAAGGAGAGGTTCTGTAATAGATGTGAGATGGGACAGGACAAGTCTCTCAAAGCACTTCATGGCAACTGATGGGGGAACAGGTCTGTAGTCATTCAGGCATGTGGTCCTATCCTTCTTGGGGAATGGGATGATTTAAAGCAGGGTGGTACCTGGCAATTAGACATGGACTGTTTGAAGATGGATGAAAACACTGGTAAAAGCTGGGTAGCACAGAGCTTCAGAATGGCTGGGGAGACACCATCAGGTCCAGGGGCTTTCTTGTATTCAGCCACGCAAACAATTTGTAAATGTACCTCTCTGTGAAGCTGGGGGGTGGGGGCAATAATCTGTCTATGTGAATGGTGGATGGCCTCTCAAACCTGTTGTAGGTGTTAAGTTCATCAGCCAGCCTGGGGTTGGGGTGAAGGTTCAGGTTTTTTTTGTTGTAGTGCATGATTGTTTTGAGTGTGTTCCAGATAGCTGCAGAGTCCCTGGTGGCAGAGTCATGCTCCAGTCTGGCTTTGTAATCCACTTTAGCTGATTCAATGATCTTCTTAAGGTCCTGTCTAGACAGCCTGAATGTATCCATGTCACTTTCTCTGTAGGCTTTTTCTTTATGACACCTTAGTTCCGTGAGATTTTTAGTTACCCAGGGCTTGTGACTATTGTATCTAGTGAAGGTTTTAGCTGAGAGACGGACCTGTTCACAAAAACTGATGTATGAGCAAACAGTAAATCAGCAAAAGCAGTGTTGTTGTCCTCAGGACCCCTTCGGGCAGGGGTGTCAAACTCCAGTCCTGGAGGGCCAATGCCCTGTGTAGCTGTTCCACCACAAATTATTGAGCTGAAGAGCTGTGTGGTAATTAGCACAATGAGTTGCAAAGAGTTGAATGAGGGTAAACCC
Source organism: Petrocephalus sullivani (assembly GCA_026780845.1). NCBI lineage: Eukaryota > Metazoa > Chordata > Actinopteri > Osteoglossiformes > Mormyridae > Petrocephalus > Petrocephalus sullivani. Next base: position 10,678 of record JAODKM010000351.1, read on the forward strand.
AAAAATGTGCAGGGTTCCGGCACTCCAGGACTGGAGTTTGACACCCCTGCCTTAGGGACTCCCAGTCAGTGGACTCCAAGCTATAATTGTTGTCCTAGTTGGTTTAGCACTTTTCAGTTGTTGTCTGTATCTTGGCACCATCGTTACTATGCAGTGGTCAGAATATCAAAGAGGTGCATGGAGAATGGAGTGGTATGTATGATTTATTGTGCAATAAAAGTAATGAAGTACATTTCCATTGTGTGACGCACATGTAACCAGCTATCTGTAGCCCAGCAGTTCATGTGATACGTAATGAGAATTGAAATCACCCATCAACAACAGTTGAGTTAGGCTGATAGTTTGACAGAGCAGTTTTTCTTGGCCAGTAAGTGCTGTATGTCATGGACGCGGCTTTTGACGAAATGATGACAAAAGGATGTCGCTTTTATTGCAGAGAGAGGTGTGCGTTATCCTCTCTCCCTCTACCTGTGCAAAACGCATTATTGTGCCAAAAAGTGACTACCTGCCAGAAACTGCTTACCATCTGCGGGAGCTCGCAGACTGTTCAAGATGCATCGCAAAGTTTCTATGCGACTACAGCGGCTGTTTTCGATATCAAGAAATATATTGACTGTAATCACTTTTTGGCAATAAGAAAACTGCATTGTACTGGTTATACTGGTCATATAGAGGTGTTTAAAGTGGTAAAAATGGGTTAGATGTTTACTAATCCCATAAGTATAACCCAGAAGAGTGCAGACCAATTAAAGTCAGGCAGAAAGAACCATTCAGTAAAAAGCCATTGGCGTTAATCACTTTTGGGCAATAGGAAAATGGCATTATGCTGGTTATACTGGTCCTATAGAGGTGTTCAAAGTGGTAAAAAGGACTGGATGGTTGATATTGCAGCACAGAACAGAAAAAATCCACTGACTCTTTAATATGACTGCAAGATGAAGAATTGTCTTTATTTTATAAATAATCCACATCAGTTGTGTAGTGAAACTGATTTAGACGTAGGAACATTTATAAACAAATCTATATTAATGTGTCGCATTTGAACTTCCATATGGCTTCATAACATTAAGATTACAGTTTTACAACACAGGTACGACCGAGGACTGCTTTAAAGCGTTTTACATGACAATGGCTTCCTTCGACTCTTCTTACAATTATTTAGAAATTCACCAAACCCTTAAATCTGACAAAGACATACCTTCGCCATTAGCTCGGGGATACACGTACTGTATAGTTTTTGCACTTAAAGACGATTTGATATCGATAACAAGCGCTGCAGTCGCTCAGAAACTGTGCGATGCGCCTTGAACAGTCTGCGCGCTCCCGCGGATGGTAATCTCTTCCTGGCAGGCAGTCACTTTTTGGCACGACACCTGCGCGCTGAAGTCACCGTGGCTGCCAAATCGGATGTCGGTGCAAGAAATGTAAAAAATATATATAAAAATTCCCCAACCATGTTTTCCACAGTCGCTTTTCCTATGCAGGACCGGTCGGGGCCGGAGCCTGTTCCGGAAGGTACGGGTACAATTAAGGCAGGGAACAACCCAGGACTCGGCCCAAAAAGAAATGAAATGAAGGATGATCTGCTCTGCTCGAGCCTTACAGTACGTTATTAGCCAAGTTGTGATTGGCCCTTTATAAGTAGCCTAGTGTTAGCAACTATATAGATTCGGTCACTTATGTTTGTGAAGAAAACACTTGCATGATGTCATCGTCAGGGGCAAACTACTGAACAGGGTGGCCGCACATGCCTGTAATGTAGGGATGGGAAGATTCCCCGATTCGCTCGGTGCATCGGCTTAAAAAGTTAACGATGCGATGCATCGGTTTAAAAT
>JAODKM010000353.1:0-12505 GCA_026780845.1 Petrocephalus sullivani
AAGTTATTTCAGTGACCATTGTGGGTTTTTCTTTCTTTAACAGAAGGGTACCAACAATTTTGTCCACGTCTGTATATTAAATTATATTATGATAATTATGTCATTGTTTTGTCACCCAGCCCTGGGTCAAACTTGGATGAAGTCGTTAGCATGAATTAAAGGGTTTCTGTCCAAACCAGATACAGAAAAGATTGTTTGTGCATTTATCTTTAGCAGGTTGGACTATTGTAATGGTGTCTTTACAGGTCTTTGTAAAAAGTCAATCAGACAGCTGCAGCTCATCCAGATTGTTGCTACAAGAGTCAATAACACCAGGAAAGCTGAGCATATCACACCCATCCTAAAATCACTGCACTGGCTTCCTGTGCATCTCAGGATTGACTTTAAGGTGTTATTACTTGTGTACAAAGCACAGAATGGTCTCGGGCCTAAATGCATTTCTGATCTACTAGAACGGTATGAAGCATCCAGACCCCTGAGGTCATCTGGGAAAGGCCTGCTCAGTGTTCCCAGAATCATGACCAAGCAGGGTGAAGCAGCATTCAGTTTCTATGCTCCCCGTCTGTGGAACCAGCTTCCCGAAAACCTGAGGTCTGCTGCAACTGTCAGCTTATTTAAGTCAGGGCATAAAACATTTCTGTTTGTTGCAGCTTTTCAATAAATTAAATCTTAAATAATTTAGTCATATTCTGTAATTAAAATGTAACTTCAGTTACATATTTATTTGTTTGTTTTGGGTTTTTATAATAATAATAATAATAATTATTATTATTATCTGTTTGTTCACTTTAATACATTTATTTTTATTATTATTTTGTCCCTCATCTTTGAAATGTGATTTTGATGTTTTTATTTTAATGCATTCTTGTCTTTGCAAAGCACATTGAATTGCCTTGTGTCTGAATTGTGCTATATAAATTAACTTGAACAAAATAACGAAAGTGACATCCATGTTTGAATTTTTCATGCTTTGATTGGTAGGTCAAGCAAGTGGAAACTTTAAAAACTATGTGTAGGCTAATAGGAATGCGTGCATTTTACTGTGTCTACCTACAGATGGAAATAAAGGGAGACAGTGGGAATGCGTGTGTACAGGGGCGGGGATGCGCACGTGTGAGTGGACTTCTGCCTGCAGCAAACACATGCTACACTGTATGAGTAGCACACACAGTTTGATGAATTCAAACATTACAGTATCCAACCCTATTCAGGGATGCTACTTATCAAAGGTTCATTAGCGCTTTGAGACAATGTAATGATAAAATTGTATAGCATTGCATTGTTAGCATTGCATTGTTATCAGCGTCCCTGTGACACTGGGCCTCTGCCTCTGCTCTGCAACCTCCAGAAAAAAATGTGCAAGAGACAGGCACAAGATCTGAGACACAGGTATATTGGAGAAATCTGTTACTAATTACTAAAGGCTGCCGCTGGATCCTGAGGAAATACAAGCACACAGCCAAGCCAAACAGGAGCAGCTACGGTTGGCTACATTACATTAGGAGTGTGTGCAGGAGCCTCCTGCAGTCAGAGAACCACAAGTAGGGCTGTGCAATTAATCGAATGTGAATCACGATTATAATCATGGCTTCCCGCGATTATGAAAAAAAAAAAAAGTCAAAACGCGTGCACGGTCCAAATGGCAGGGCGAGTACTTCTGGTTGACAAAAGAGGTAAGCGTAAATCAGTTATTTGGAATCATTTTGGTTTCAACAAATCGGACCGAGAACAATTTGCAGAATATGTTTCAAATCTGTGTCTGCACCACTAGGTAACACAACCAATTTATTTAACCACTTAAAGCTTATCCCTTAAGGACACCCTCTATAATGCAACCAAATATCCGTCAAGTTCTCAAAAACACAGAGATATACCGGATGCCATCACTTATTATTTAGGAAAAGATATGTGCCCAGATAGCACAGTTAGCCCCCCAGGGTTCAACAGAATCATTAACACTCTGGACAGGCATTACTCAATGCCATCACATCATTATTTTGGCAGAGTTGCGCTGCCCAAGCTATTTAATAAATGCCATAAAAGTGCAGCAAAACATTTATCCTAAGTGGAATACTTTGCCTGCACAATGGACCTGTGGAAAAGCAGAAATATGTAACTATATATTAGCTTAACAATTCACTACATGGACAGAGAATTCAATATAAATTTGAAATGTCATCTCAGTGTAATTTATTTATTCATTTAAGAAGGTTAAATGTATGTTATCTTATTAAAATTTTATTTTTGTTTCAATTTAATATTAGTGTAAGTGTATAAGATTCATTATTAAGAATCATTAAATATAACGTTTCTGCAGTCAAGAGTAATTGTGGTAAATAATCCTAGTAAATATTCATGATCTCAATATTGGTCAAAAAGATTTATGATTTTTGCCATAATAAAACAGCTCTAACCACAAGTAACAATATTTTTGTTTCCTTTAACCTAGACTACTGCAATTTTACGTTCTATTTTATATTGTTTTATACTGGCATAATGTTTTGACAAGCCCCTATGCTCAATAAGGCATTGAATGTTGCCCTGAATAAATTAGCACCACTGCAGCAGGAGTCACTGCAAATACGGAAACTCTTATAAAAAGAGGTCCTAAGCCAATAGGAACCAAAAAGGTGTGTCCGTTCTCTTAATAGGGAGTTCCTGTTTTGGAAAGCTGAGAATAACTGAGGTCATCATTTTTTATTTTCAGTATAATGCACACATACTTAAATGAAAAACAGCCGTTACTATAAGTTATATCAGGGCTTCTAAAAAAGGTAAGGCAGCACCAACATTCTCCTGGCCAAAATGCCACCCCTTACCCTGTCTTTGTGCATGTGGAGGGCCCACCTGAAGCACAGTTCTGTACATGGTTCATAAGGATGAAGGATGAGCCATGTTGTCACATGGCTGGAGCAGATAGATTGACAGGGGCACTGAGGACAGGCAGGCGAGTAATTCAGGCTGACGGGTTGTTTTGATTGGCACAATCTGCCTGCTGCAGCTGTACTGTAGGCCTAGTCAGAACTGAGTTTGTATCAATTAGTATCAATGCAGGGAAGAGCAATTTAGCAAGATTCTATGTTGACATTGGCAGGCAGTGTGCTGTTTAATGCTGTTAGGATGCCACTAACTGAGGTACATGGGGAGAGAGGCATGAAGGGACAGGAGAGAGTCCAATTTCATCTTCAGGTTAACCATTCCTTGCACCCCCAGCTCATCACTCTTTAGAGAAACAAGGGTCATGGTGATGTTTCTGAGGCAGCTGTCAGGACCAACCAAGTCATTTTTCAGGTCATTACTCTGTCCAATGGATATGGCTCTCTCATGTGCAAGTCAAACTTGGTTACTCAAAGGTGCAGCTGCTCTCTATCTGAGCAATGGGCACACCAGCATTGTCCACCCCATACCTTGGGGTCTGAGGTGCATCTACCAGTGCTGCAGACCTGATACAAAGTGTAGGGCTAAGCTAATGGAAAAGCAGTGGAGGTATAAGCCCTCCATTCCATCGGTAGTGGGGGGAAATGTGACCTTGCTGGCGAACAAGACAGACAAACTGGCTGCCCTGGTGAAGAACCAGAAGACCGACAAGGAGTGTCGTTTATTGTGCTTCACAGAAGCATGGCTAACCAGTAATACTAATATGGTTTGAGGAGATTCACTACAGGATATTGCTAGGTTAAATGCAAAGGTCGGGACTCGGAATCTTTAATAACATTCAGTGGTATAAGCCTGGAGATGTAACGGTTAAGGAAAGTATCTGCAGTCGGAATATCGAGCTGCTTGTAATTAGTCTCTGATATACTACATGCCCAGAGAGTTCCTGTACGTCATCCTTGTTTGTGTGTCAGTTCTTCCATGGGTGCACGTGGTGACAAAGTATGACATCATCCACTCCACTGTCACGAAGCTATAAACATAACCCCCTGAATTCTTCATTGTATTTCTGGTGACTGGTGACAATCCTGTGAAATAAGACTTTACCCAACCTGCCTTCTCTCAGTATGTGACGTGTATGCAAATGTTGAGGTACGCATGCAGTGCCGTCCCCCTTTCTCCGCTGGGGAAATCCAATCAGAACCTGGTCCTCCCGCAGTACAAGGTGCATGTACAAAGGCAACCCATAATCACAAGTTCCTTCAGGAAAGTCTCCTGAGGTTAAGGAAGCTCTGAGGGACTGCCTTCAGTCCATCTAGAGTGAGCCACACAGTGAGGATATTGAGGGGGGGTCACAATTTCTGTTTGGACGTTATTGTTTCATTTAAAACTGTTGAATGAAACTTGCTTTCCAAACGACTAGCTCTGGTTTACCAGTGATGTCAAGGACTTACTCAACAAGAGTAAAAAGAGGGTGTTCAAAGTTTGTTACATTCACCTAAAATAATGTAATGACTGTGAAGGGTTAAGGTCACTTGTGCTGCTTTCAGGTCCTGGTCTCTGGGCCTTCCTTTTTCCTTATTGGCTATTGGTGTTCTTGTTTTTTGTGTCATTGGCTGAGGTCTGTGCCTCTGCAGCCGATGACTGTTCTCCAGGTGTTATATAAACAGTTTGATGTTGCATTTCAGAGCCCTTTGGCCATTCTGGGTTTTTATCAGAACACCATGTACCTTTGATAGCTCTCTAGGCTATGCCTTATGTGATGGTTGTCAGGTCTCATGTGTTTCCCATTGCTCCGGGGTGGACAATCTCATCCAGAAAGGGCCGCAGTGTACAGTATACGGGTTTTCTCTGCAACTCCCTAATTATGTTACTAATTAGAGGGCTGGTTGATAGTGGCACTCTCACTCTGGGGTTTGAACAACTGACCTAAAGGTTATCCCAAAACCCTGCATACACGTTGGCCCTTTGTGGATAAGATGTAGCCGCCCCTGATGTAGCTGGTTGTCACTCATAAACGGATTCTTACTTCGTTTCCTTGTTTATCTGTTTCCTTTGCCAGAGAAAGCTTGTGAGTTGCTATTTTAATTTGACTATCACCTTTTTTCTTTCCTGTTTTCCCTTGAGTTGTTAGGAAGTTGAGTCGTAGGTTTGTACTTTTTTGTCTGAGTTAGTTTGTTGATGGTAATTTTTGTTCCAACGTAGGGCTGTTTGGTTTGTTGCGTTGGCCTTGGCTCTCCCTGAAGTCAGCTTATGCTTTCTTTGAAATAAACAATAATAATCAATTTCAAACTGATAGTCTAGTCATATTTCTAGTGCAATGTTGCTCCCCTTACCGCTAGACCAATCTGGGGACATAACAAGGGTGGGGAATGAGCTGAGCTGAACCGTGTTCAGGGGGAACTCAGGGTCCGACTGAGGAAGGCAAAGGAGTTTCAGTTTACAAAACAAGGGTGGAGCAGAAGGCATGAAAACCAACATGAGCAGCAAGAAGAAGCGCCGTAGAACAGCAGACATAGATGTGGTGAGAGCAAACCAGCTCAACCACTTCTTCAAAAGGTTTGATGGCCTTGCTCCTGCCACTATGTCAGCACGCCTACACCTCCCCAGCACTTGCTGACACCTGTCCAATTCTCACCCTTTCACCTCCCTCATTAGCTACAGATGCTCTCCCCAGCGCCCCAGGCCACCATCACAGACGTGGCAACCCCCGTCTCCCCCACCATCACCATAGCAGAATCAGCAGAGGGTTGAGGAGACTTCACCCTGCAAAGCAGCTGGCCCAACTGGCACGTGCCCTAGAACGCTTCAGACCTGTGCTGCTGACCTGGGGGAACCTGTGGCTGGGGAGGCTCCCTCCACTGTGGAAGACATCTGGACAGCTGATCTAAAGGTTATCCTGAGATTCTGCATACACACCAGCCCTTTGCCCATAAGGTGCGCCACCCCTGCTCTATCTGCTCCACAAGGCTTACTCTCACCCGGACAAAGGGAGCAGCGCTGTGAGCATCATGTTCTTTGATCTTACTACCACCTTCAACACCATCCAGCCCCTCCTACTGAGAGATAAGCTGACATAGATGAGAGTGGACCTTTTCCTGGTGTCCTGGATTATGGACTACCTCCCTGGAAGCCCACAGTATGTCAGGCTGAGGGACTGTTCCTCAAAGACTGCGGTCAGTAGCACTAGCACCCAACAGGTGCTACCTCAGACTTCAAGTACAACTTGGAGTCATGCCACATGCAGAAGTACAGGGACAACACTACAATTGTGAGGTGTATTAGGGATGGACAGGAGGGGGAGTACAGTAGCCTGAAGGATGACTTACATGGTGCAGGTGGAACCATCTGCAGCTAAATACCTCCCAGATCAAGGGGATGGTGGACTTTAGGAGGATCAGGCTTGCTCTGCAGCCAGTCTCCATTGTGGGGGTTGATGTGGCTGTGGTCAGGGACTGCAAGTAGCTAGGGCTGCAGTTGGACAATAAACTGGATTGGTCAGCCAACACTGACTCACTATATAGGAAGGGGCAGGACTGGCTCTGTTTCACGAGGAGGTTGGAATCCTTCAACATCGGTAGGAAGGTATTATCTTATTATCTTCTACCAGTCTGTTGTTGCAAGCGTTTTGTTCTAAGTCACGATCTGCTGCGGAGGCAGCATAAGAAATGGGATGCTCCTCACCAGCTGGTGAGGAGAGCTGGCCATGTAGGTGTCAGTGGTAGAAAATAGACTGAGGAAGTCTTTTGTCTCCCAGGCCATAAGACTATCTAACTACTTCCAGTGAATAAATTGACTTCTCTCGGTATCTATCTATTTTTGGCTTACAGCATGTTTGCTGATGGGGTGTTCTGTTTAGGCTAACCCTTAAAGTGGTTTTAATGAATGTTTTACTTTTCTTTGTTAAAGTTTTTTTGAGTGAATTAGTCAGTGCCACCAAAATGAAAAGTACAATCTGCATTGTTTTAATCATCAGTGCCAAATGCTTAGATATATTGTCAAAACGTCAACGTAAGTATGCTCCTGAGCTCCACATCCCTGAGTGATAGTCAGCTCCCAGTTTCTCATTGTCACTGACCAATCATTATACTTTAGCAAACATTGTTAGTTTCAACATTTACAGCATGTAAAATTCATTGGCAGGAGGAAGCTCTCACATGCACCTGTAACTTTTTCCAGATCGCAAGACACAGTACAATACTGACAAAAAGTCACACAGCACTGTATAACACAAATAAATCATTTTGAAAGCTTGGTTAACTGTTCTGCATGTGGTGGCTAACACAATGACCCCTTCCATATATAGTTTTGGGTGTAAAATTATTACGACGGGAAATGACATAAGTCATTATGACCAACAGGACTGAAGCAACTGAAAATCGTGCCGGATGATGACAACTGTACAGAACCGTCCGCATATATGTACTAAAACATTTGGAGAATTCTGTGAAGCAATGAGAAATGATGTTCTGCTGTGGTGAGGGGATACACTTGTTGCTTTGCAAATGTTAATTGTCATTTGAGAAAAAAGTACTCCAAAGTAATCGCGAAAAAACGTAAATGGATAGTGTGCTTTTACCCTGACATTCACGGCATGCTTTCATCAGGTTTATATACAAAAATCTATGAAGGGCTAGAGGACAGAACTAGAGATAGCTAACATGTGAAGAAGTATATTTATCTAGCCTTGGTTTGTCTCAGGGCCCTGATCACATGTGATCTATGCACAAGAAACGCATCAGCTGACCCAAATTTACTTTGTCAACTTTCTGGGTAACGAAATACCATCAGGCAGTAATGGATAAATGGGAAGTCGGTGGTGGGGGGGCACAGCTGCTGCCAGAGAGGGGGCAACCGAAACAGGGGTCATGATTTTCTATCATCCTGAAGCATGAAGCAGGGGTCAGAAAGCAGAGCTGAGATCTCCTAGCCCAATACGCGCAGCACAGTGGACCCACACTGATTCCCTTTTGTCCAGCTGCACTTAAAAAAATGTACTGGAACACCACTGGATTATTTTTCTCACATTAGAATTTATGAGAAGAAAAATTCTTGTCTGGTCCCTGTGGCTTAGCAAAGCTCCAATGATATTTATCCCTCTTCCAACCAGAGCCTTGGAACTCTAAGAGTCCCAGTGAGAAAACCATGCTTGGTTCCCCTCTTTAACTTTTGTTTTCTCCTTAAATTGTGGTCTTTCCCTCACAACAGTGTGCCATTAAGGAAATACTCCATTTCCTGTAACGCTGTGCCAAATATATAAGAATGTGGGGATGTAGGTAAGGTATGTGCACTTATTCATCCTGATATAGTGCAATAAAGGAATTTGACTCATGAGTGTTGACACTATCTGGGGTCCCACTAGATATGTTGAACTTGAACTCAAAATTCTTCTTTAATGTGTCTCTTTCAGGTAATTAGCAGCAAAGTGTTACATTTTTCTATGTTCCATGCAGATCACTTGCAGAGGAAGTTGCAGGCAATGAAAGGAAGAGGCAGGCACTTATGGAGGCACATGGGGAGTCACAGGAAAACATTCAAAGGCGGGACATGCAGGATCTGAGACAAGGAGGCCATACTCCACTCCATCAGCGTAAGAGCTGAAAGGCTTAGAAGGGTTAATAGTGACCACAACAGTACGATGGAATGACTAACCAGTATATGAAATCTCTGCTTAGGACAGGAATACTGATTACTGGGTCTCTCTTGTTTTATTTAGAATGGGAGATAGCAGTGACTGGCAATGCTAAAGTATTACAAGCTCCAAAGTAACCTACAAGGGATAGAGTGATATGAAATATATGTGAGTAGAAAGGTAAAATAAAAGCACAAACTCGTGTTGGATTTTAACACACAAATACCTTCTTAAGGCTATAATATATGCAATGACTTATAGCTTAATTTTCAGAATAATGTTCTTTTATTGAAAATCTGGCTAGTACAGTAGCTAGCACTGTTGCCTCACACCTCTGGTACCAGGCTTCAGTCTCTGCCATGGTTTGGAATTGGTGCGTTATCCCTTTGTCATTATGAAGTTTCCTCGCAAAGCCTCAGAGCGGCGTACAGTCGCAAGCCGATGGAAGCTCACCCGAAACCGGTGTGACCGTACCCAGAGGTGCGGCAAGCGTGCAGGTCTCCGTGCCAAGCTAAGGGCTAACTCGAAGTGACCAGCTCTCCCATCCATTCTACTGGCAAGCACATGCTCTCTGGACAGCAAAATGGACTATCTGAAGCTCCGTCACACTACAAGGAAGGACGTGAAAGACTGTTGTGTATTAATGTTCACGGAAACGTGGCTGCATGATGGAATTCCCGACTCAGCTGTGCAGCTAGCTGGCCGCTCGTTGTTCTGCATGGTTCGAGACTACGTGATGTGCGTTAAGAAACAAGGCAGCGGAGTCTGCATCTATGTAAACAACGAGTGGTGTACAAACGCTACTGTAGTTTCGGGACACTGTCCTGCTTTGGTCGAGTTTATAGCGGTGAAATGTCGTCCCTTTTATTTGCCTAGTTTACTGTAGCTCTGTTATCCTGTTTGGTGCTATGCTAACCAAGCGATAGCAGAGCTGTACGACGCCGTAAACAACCTGCAAACTGCCTACCCGCACGGGGATTTTATCATTGCTGGCGACTTCAACCAGGCAAACCTCAAAACAGTACTGCCTAGATTTCACCAGCACGTGACCTTCGCAACTCAGGGCAAAAACTGTTTAGACCATGTTTACACTACCATTAAAGATGCTTACTGAGCCGAGCCCCGCCCACACTTCGGCAACTCCAACCACATCTCAGTAAAGTTGATTCTGAAACGCTCTCCACTGGTCCAGTGTGGCCCGAGGGAGCCGTATCAGCCCTTCAAGACTGCTTCAAATGCACAGACTGCTCTGTGTTCAGAGAGGCAGCTACTTACGAAGACTGTATTGATGTGGAGGAATACACCGCAGCTGTGACTGGCTACATTAGGAAATGCACTGAGGATATAACTGTCTCCAAGAGAGTCATCACAAGAGCAAATCAGAAACCCTGGATGACTACTGAGGTCCGGAAGATGCTGAAAGCCCATGATGCTGCCTTCAGATCCAGTGACAAGGTTACCCTCAGAGCTGCATGAGTCAGTCTGTCCAAAGCAATCAAAAAAGCCAAGTTTGCTTATGCCCAAAATATCCAAACGCCACTTTAAAAACACCAGGGACACTCGTAATATGTGGAAGGGCATACAAGCTATTATGGACTATAAACCATCTCCTTCCCCCTGTGACAGCAATGCTACTATCCCAGACACCCTGTACACCTTCCACACACTTTTTGATGCACTAAACTGTGAACCCACAAGGAAATCTACTCCTCACCTGATGAGCACATCTGCCTGACCACAGCCGCAGTGAAACACACTCTTTCCAAAGTGAACCCATGGAAAGCTGCTGGTCCAGACAACATCCTGGGGGGAGTGCTTAAGGAGTGTGCTGACCAGCTGCCTGTCATCCTCACTGACGTATTCAACACCTCCCTGACTCAGGCCATTGTTCCAGCATGCTTCAAGACCGCAACTATCATACCATTCCCAAAGAAATCAGCGGTGATCTGCCTCATTAACTACCATCCTGTGGCCCTCCCTCTGGTCATCATGAAGTGCTTTGAAAGACTGGTCATGAATCATCTCAAAGCTGCCCTACCCAGCATTCTGGACCCCCTCCAGTTTGCCTACCGCCCTAATCGGTCAACTGATGTTGGAATTTCCACTGCGCTTCACCTGTCGTTAACGCACCTGGAAAAGAGAGATTCTCATGTAAGGATGCTGTTCATCGACTTCAGCTCAGCTTTCAACACCGTCACCCCTCAGAGACTGTCTCTCATACTGAGCGGGCTGGGCCTCAGCACCCCCCTGGTGAACTGAATACTAGATTTCCTGACTGACAGGCCACAGTCAGTCAGAATCGGCACCAACACCTCCAACACCATCACCCTGAGCACAGGTGCGCCACAGGGCTGAGTCCTCAGTCCACTGCTCTTCACACTCCTGGCCCACGATTGCATAGCAGAGACCAACTCAAACCAGATCATCAAGTTTGCGGATGACATGACTGTGGTGGGCCTCATCAAGAACAATGACATTTCTGCATACATGGAGGAGATGGCGAGAGTGGCTCAGTGGTGTCAGAGCAACAACGTCTCCCTAAATGTAGACAAAACCAAAGAAGTTATCATCGATAATTTCACCCACCCCTCGCCATCAACCGCACTGTGGTTGAGAGGGTGAAGAACACCAAGTTCCTGGGTGTCCACTTCACCGAGGATCTCTCCTGGTCCATCAACTTCACCTCTATAGCCAAGAGGGCTCGACAGCGTCTGCACTTCTTGTGGAAGCTGAAGAAAGCGAGCCTCCCCGGACCGATCCTACACCAGCACCATCGAAAGCCTGCTCCGGAGCTGCATCACTGTCTGGTACGGGAGCTGTAATGTCTCGGACCATAACACGCTTCAGCGGATAGTGAGAGCAGCTGAGAGGATCATCGGTGTGCCCATACCCCCCTAAAAAACATTTTCCAATCCCACTGCTACAACAGAGATGAAAACAATGTAAAGGACCCTTCCCACCCACTACATGGACTCTTTTCCCTCCTACCATCCAGAAAACGTTATCGAAGCTGCCGCTCTGCCCCTACCAGGCTGTGCAACAGCTTCATACCACAAGCCATCAGAACTCTGAACACACACTAATATCTGGACTGACTCTCTTCAAATTCCTTTAAACAACATCAATCTACAATCTACCTCTAAATTGCAACTGCACTTTACTTACTTATGAAGTTTACATCTCTGCACTATTTATTTACTGCCTATTTGCACCGGGAAAATGGGGAAACGTTGTTTCATCACTCTTTGTACACTCTTTGTATGAAGCTGCTGATGACAATAAAGTAACCTTGAACCTTGAGAAGAGTATCAATAAAGAATCAAGAAAAGAAGAATTTGCATTGTATTCCTGTACTGTACAATAAAAAGTCATAGAGTTGTATGGCACATGACAAGGCTGGAAGGGGTGCTACAGGACCAGATGAGGGAGCTGGAGAAGCTCTTGGGCCAAAGGCACACTAACCTCAGAGATTTGAAATAGGGAGTGGATAGCTTGGTCTGCCTTGATATGCACCATACCCTGCCATAGTTACATTGGATACTTTAAAAACTGTTATGCAATGCTACGGCAGTTTTTTCTTTAATGTATTTAATTTTAAAGTGCCATAGGTCTTTGGACCAAATAACCAAGCATTCAGTTTCATAGTCAATGTACTATACTAACATTCATTCAAAAACAAACAACTACCATTTGAATACAAAATTCAAGTTGGTGTTAGCTCTTTTTTCAGCAAACATCTATAAATTTGACTTATTATTAGGGGTCGACGATTATCGGCCTAGAAGATTATTGGGGGACGATATTCGGCATTTTTCCGATTATTGGGATCGGAATTTTATTTTACCACTCACCGATATTGAATAATTACAAGGTTCGCTACTGCGGCTACACTGCCGTCTCTTCCTCTGTTGGATAGTCTTCCTCTCATCCCGCTGCTTCATTTAATGTCCCGCCCACAACAATATCTGATTTTTGCCTACATGTCACATGTGTGATAGC
>JAODKM010000354.1:0-12503 GCA_026780845.1 Petrocephalus sullivani
AGGCAGAAGGATTTAATGCACTTATATTCAGAGCTGATTGGAAAACGTGTTTACGCATTATATTTCAAAATAGATTTGCGTGGCGATAAATGAAGTATCGTGGTAGAATTACTGTATTTACTGAATTACTGTATTAAAATCTAAGTGTGACACCGAGTTTTCGCTTGAGCTTAAAAGGCTCATTCCAGTGTATACTTACAGCTATTAGGAACACTGTGAAATGCTAATAGAAACAGAATGTAATGATATTATATGTTTTAACAACACTCTGTAAATGTTTGGGAACTGAGGAGACCAGTTGCTGAAGTTTTGAAAGGAAAATGTTATCCCATTCATGCCTAACATAGGATTTCAACTGTTCAACAGTTCAAGGTCTTCTTTTTCATATTTTTTGTTTAATGATAGACCAAATGTTTTCAATGGATAACAGGTATGGCCAGTCTAGCACCCGGACTCTTGTACTATTGTACATGTGTATTATTCATATTCAGATTTGTGTATAACACAAAACCATCCAGGCCCCTGGGCCCTTCAGCATATACTGTACGGTACAGTTCTACTTAACATGCGTGTGCAAGTTGATCACCATTGGTTAACCCGGGCCCCTCGGCATATACTACAGTGAGTGCTGGCCATCATGCCCCCCCCGTCATATATAGCACAATTTAATCACAAGGGCCCCTGGAATACAGAGCATAAGCTGACCATCGAGACCCCTCTGGCCTTTTATATATGCAGTGAGAGTTAACTACTTGAGCTCCCAGGCTCCCTGACATCCGTACAGTGCAAGCTTGAAACAAATGCACTTCAGAAATTAAGTTGTGAGCTGAGGTACCCTAGGTCCTCTGCATGCACAGTGGTACAAGTTTAACCTCAGGGTCTCTGGCCCTTATTCTCAATACACTGGTTGGCAGTACTTCAACAAGAGTGTTAATTTAAAACAGCAGGGAACCTTGAAAAATGTTATGGTGCTTATATCACAGTTACTACTACACTACAATATGTAGACATTCAGAAGCTAACATTGTTTTCACATTTTTATCCAATTCGCTTTTAGTAAAATCACCCCCTTCTCTCTCCCTCAATATGATTTTACAAATATCATACATTGAATGACCAAATAAGTAACTGGAGCAACAATTAAATAATTCTGCAATTTATACAAATTGGAAGTGTCTTCAGAATTCTGGCCACCAGTGTAAGCTGTACTCACACTAGGTGATCCGTACTTTGCCCGAACACCCCCAAAATTTATTTGACCAGCATGATCTCTCCGATTCACTTGTTCTTGGGCACAGTAAGCATGAAGGTTTAACGTCACAAGTGAGCTTGGAACCTTCTGAAAGGCAGGGCATGAGCCTAAATTGCATGTGTGCATCATGGACGTAAACCCACGGGACCGTGGGCAGTTCCGAACTGAATAAACAACCCTAAAGCTGTAAGGCACAAATGCTACCTATTAAAACACAGCATTGATTTTATCTAATGTATGTTTTTACTTCCTTGATTTGAATTAACTAAGCCTAGGTATAGCTCACAGTACACTTTAGCTATGAAAAATTTGAGTAGCTAAATGTGTTACATACTGAAGAGTTAAGAGCTAAGGCCTATTGGTGTGTTGATGCTGAATATTCAAGTGAGGCACTATTGTTCTTTCGAAGAGGAAGCCCTATCTTGCATAGTACTGACGTATGTTTCCATGTATGCGGGACTGGATGGTGGGAAATTGAAACCCCCCAGATGTTTGTACGAAATTTTGGCTACAGCAGAAGTCACTTAAAAACTCTTGACACAGGCACATTCACACAGATATGCACAAGCTGTTTTAATGCTTAGAGTGAAATTCATTATTTATAAATGGCAGTTACTGAAATGCATTTAACAAACTGAGTTTTATTTTATTGCTCTAATGCTTTGTTCCCTCCCCCTTTTTTTAAAGCTTGGTTGTATTATCATAATTTACCATCACTTAAAACCACATCAGTCTTACTGTTCTAATTTGTTATAGGATGATTATTAATCCCCTCAATGACCTGTTTCAATAATTAATAATGATCAATAACAATGCAACAGTGTCTGAGGCTGTTGGATAAAGCTTTTATAGAGTGTGCAAGGCTAATGGCCCCACATTGTAGGTGCCGTGTGCATAATCCCTTATAAAGTAATCAGTCTCAAAATTACTTAAGTATTATTATAACTCCAATTTCTAATTGAAGTTAATAATAATTTAATTCTGAAGGTCAGGAGTTCAAAGATGCATTGGCTTCAGTCCATATCTGAGTGATACCAACAACACGGTTGATTAAGATGGTGTTTATTGATACAGACCAGTAACAGTGGAACAAACAGATGGAACAATGGTGACACAATCTAGTGGAAACAATAGTGAATGGCGCCTGGTTCCTGATTCAATCAGAGATCTGGGGGTGGAAGGTGTGTGTGTGTGTCTGTAGGGGTGTCTGTGTCAGCGTGTGTGCCTTTGAAGGTGCGTCGGTGTGCCGGTGGTCGGGTAAGTGTGAATGCGTGTGCTCGTGGTGGGGAGAGCGCTTATCAGCGCATCTGCACTTTATACTCCCGGTATCTGCGTCTCCGCGATCAATATTGAAATTTACAGCCCCTTTGTTCTCTCCATGTGGTGGAGAACAAAGCAGCCAAACTTTGGGGGGAAAATTTGGATTTACCAAGGACAATGGTCTCTTGGCGGGAGATTTGAATTTACCCCACTACACATGCATCCACGGGAGAGTGGTTAGTGCGTGAGATGGAAAGAGCGAAGTCAGGAGATTGCATGCAACATCTAGCACGTCAGCGCGTGGACCTGAGGTCTCGCGACTTATACCAGCGACACAACAAATATTACAGAACCTAGTTAAACTAAACACATCTGTGGTGAAGCACACGACTAATTAACAACACTGCCCAGATGAAATGTCTGAATGAAGGTGAAACCTGAATGGCTCACGGTGTGGGCTGATCTCCCGCGAAGCGTGGCGTCTGGCGAGAGGAATCCTCCGATAGAGGTGACGGGATCCTGGTGGCTTGCGGCGTCCGATCAGCAGGGCTTCGGGCCTGTTGGTGGGAGTCCGCCGATGCTTGGCTTCCGACGAGTGGAGTCGTCCCGCGTGCCGGAGGGAGTCTAACGAAGCGCAGCGTCAGGGCGTGTGTTTCGCGACTCGAAGCCTAGAGTACTGCGGAGGTCCGGCCATCCGCAAAGCCGCTAACTAACAGCTAAAGCTTGGGTTAGCGCGCTAGCGACGTATCTGAGCCGGCGGAGGTTAGTCTTGTCGCACGGGGCTGAGTGTAATCGTGCGTTCCATTATCCTCGGAGGTCTGAGCGCCGAACTCAGAATAACGTCACATCCGCTAAAACCTTGGGGAAAACCGAGTCGGATGCATTCCACTTGCCGAACTCGGATCCAAGATGAAAGCCTCCAAGAAAGTGGCTCTTGCGCTAGCTCTTTCGGAGTACGAACGGCTCTAAGCGTATGCTGTTCACCGTAGCAACACATCTATCGACTACAATAACGCTGTACAGTGTACAAAGCTTACGAAGTTGACTCAAACAGCACTAAAGTGCTTAAAAATTTAAAATATCACAGCACCACCCAGAGTCTTTGCACTGGGCAGCTATCTTGAATCCGAAACTCGGGGCACTCTGCGCTACACCGAGCTGTTGTCTCAGTTTTTGGGGAGGCAGGAACGCGCATGTCGTCACTTCCGGCCTCTAGGCTCGTAATCTGACTCGGATTCCGACCTCTCGAGGGTAAAGGAACGCACGATTACATTTACATTTGCAGCATTTGGCAGAAACCCTTAGCCAGAGCAATTTACATAAAAGTGCTTTAAGACTCATTATGACTGGCACAATAAAAACCCAGGCTATGAATACCATCTGTCTAATACTCTGTTGGGAAAATACAGTTTTTTTTATAAAGAAAAGAGTATAATACCAATAGTGCTAATCCAGGTATTTCTGAACGAGGTAGGTTTTTAGTCGTCGTTTGAAGACACTCAATGACTCAGCTGTTCGGACATCTAGGGGGAGTTCATTCCACCAATTAGATGCCAGAACAGAGAAGAGCCTAGATGTCTTCCTTGTATCTTGAGAGATGGTGGGACCAATCGAGCAGTGCTGCAGGATCGGAGAGATCGTGGTGCAGTGCGGGGTGTGATGAGATCTTTTAGGTAGGATGGGGCTGGACCATTTTTGGCTTTGTATGCGAGCATCAGTGTTTTGAATCAGATGCGGGCAGCTACAAGAAGCCAGTGCAAAGACCGTAACAAAGGAGTAGTATGGGAGAACTTGGGAAGGTTAAAAAGAAGTTGAGCAGCTACATTCTGAATTAATTGGAGAGGACAAATGGCACTCAGTGGCAAACCCGCTAGGAGCAAGTTGCAGTAGTCAAGGTACGAGATGATGAGGGATTGCATGAGTATCTGAGTAGCCTGTGTGGAAAGAAATGCACAAATCCTTCTGACATTGAACAGGAGAAACTGACAATAGCGAGAACGATTTGCAATATGTGAGGGAAAGGACAGGCGATTGTCCATGGTAACCCCAAGGTTGCGTACAGTGACCGAAGGACAGATCAGTGAGTTATCAAGAGAGATTGCAAGGTATCCAGAAAAAGTAATCAATATTAATGGATCAGCCAATAGGCGTGCAGGTCCAACAGCAGGCAGACTGGGTACAGCGGAGACCTCTGCAGGCAGACAGGGCACAGTTGTGGCGAGCAGAGTCTCCCGGGCAGGGCACGACAAAAGCAGCAGTGTCACCCTGCATCAGCCTCCGTTTTCATCGGCGAGCCGTGGCAGAGAGCATCATTGAGGAGAGAGAGGGATACATGGAGAGGCCCTCCACCTCAGTCTTCCCCAGTCGGATTGCCCCGGGGCCGGGCATGGTGTCGCTCTCACCAGGAGTGGATGGGGGCATGGCGGCACCATCTCCTGGCTTGGATGGCGACGCCAGTGAGGAGACGGACCTGGGCGGCGCTTCTGGCAGTGAGGTTCTACATAGAGTAAGGACATCACCTAGATGGGTTGACGGCAGCACGAGAAGAGCCCTGCTCTCGGTATCCCGCACATCTTCCTCCATAACCGATAGGAAGCCCTCAATCTCCTCCATCTCCTCCGTCTTGGCTCCCAGGGCGACCTCCATTAGCCAGCCCCCCAGCTGATCGAGTCCATATGTCAGCAGGTGATCTTCTTTTAGCCGGAGATCGCGGAGCAGGTCCACATACCTGTTCCACAATCTTTACCAATCAGGACCTCATTTGAGCTTGATGCATCTGACAACACCTGGCTCTGGTGTGGGAGAGGTGTCTCTGGCAGCAGGAAGAACATACCAGGAACACTAGGTGGGGAGGTGCCGGGCACGGCAGCACTACCTGAATTAGGCGTGGTTGAAGCGGCAGGTTCCCTTTGTCCCCGCCTCCGCCGATGAGTGCTGGCGGAGAGGGTCAGGGGAACCTGCGGTCGATCGTGGGACTTCCAGCTCCATGGACATTGTGGGAGTGGCGCAATGACAGCTGTGGGGGCATTTTAGGCGTGGGAGGTCATTCTGTCACGTTGTAAGAAGAGGAACGACCTCCTTAGCAGAGGAGAGAGGAAGATGTGGGCTGTTGTGGCAAAACCCCTCACGGAGGCGTTTATTGCCATGATTGGGGAAACACGGGAACGACAACAACGGGCAGCATTCACAATAACTGGACAGGGAGCACAAGACTAAGACACACTTCTGAAGGGAACCAATCAAGGATCAAACACTAGACATACGGTGATTGGTTAACAAGAGGGTGGCTCATTTAGTCACGCTTGAGGGAAACACAGTGAAAATTCAATTCAGGGAAAATGACACCCTGGGAAAATGACAGATTTACTGCTAAGCCAGATAAATTGTCACATAAGTGAATGAAGACAGAGTCCAATTAAAACTATTCCAAATTCCACAAGTTTTCTGGCTAAACAAGAAATCTGGCTTTGAGATATCTCAAGATATCTGCAGGCTCCAGGCCATGCATAAGGTATTTTTAAATGCACTCTGTTGTGTGTCAGGTGGTTCTTCGCCTCTGTGACCGTGCATATACGAACTTATAATGCATACATTGTCAGACATTAACCTTTACATAAGACATTTAAACATGACATATTGAGATATGAATATAAGACTTAAGACAGAAAGTATACAAAAAAATACATTTGTAAAAATGGTTTATGGAATTCAATGCATAAACAAGTGCAGTGAGTGGATTCTGGTTTCAGTGTTATAATTCCACTGCAGAGAGAAGGAAAATTAGTTCTTCTAGGAGATCGATTTCAAGATTTCTGTTTCTTGGACTATTTAAACTGGATGTGAATGGCAATTTTTTATTATATAACTCCGTGTCTCTGAACTGAATTGATCAAACAAGTTGAGCTTCAGAGTTGAATCATACCCTTGGTTGACTTGAATTAAAGAAATGGCAGTGTCTCTGAGTCAATCAATTAAACTGGCTTCCCTGAGTTGAAATGATTATGCATACTGATATTACATGAGTTTGAAGCTGCTCTGCATTTCTGAACTGAGATTAAACTGGTTTCACATTGGCCCTCATCAAAACAAGTGTAGATTGTGGTGCAAAAAATCACTGTACGAGAATTTTCACGTGCGATTTATGAAATGGTGTGTACCTGGCCAATTCTGGTGTACAAACATTCCCCCATTGATAAATCTGGTGGCTGGAAACAATCGTAATTCATGTGCTGCGCCCCTATTTATTCATGGTTTATGTGGCCACACCCACAGAATTTGCAACATAGAGGAACGAAAGCCAGCAAAAAAGAGAAATTTCACTCAACTGGAAATCGACATCATTACACCTGAGGTGGAGTTTGACTGCAGTGCATGATCACACACAGGGCACCGCAGTGTATTACACTGACTGCACCTGCTGATTGTCATGATCTTGTAGTGCTTAATATTCTGTGCTAATGGTCGACAATTAAAGATGGTAAAAAATTTCCCATCTTCCTGAGAAATCCTCAGCTCCAGCACAAATATCTAAAATATTTTATATTTCAGAAGCTAAAAGTTAAATTTAGCATCCTTCATCCTGAGGTTTCTTTCCCATAATATTGAGGCTGCTGTGATCAAAAAAAAAAAAACACAGAAGACATGACCTCGGTGTCCACAATGGTAATTTAATCCAATCTAGCATAAAATAAACATAAACTCCAAATGAAGCAAATAACGGCCATAAGAGCAAAATTAAAAGTTTAAACAAATAAAATGCGTGAAATACAATAACATAAAATATGATAAAATAATGGTAGCCACAGGCATGACTGCAGTACCAGAACTTTGTATATGGATCGTTTAAAATTACTGCAGTCTGTAATCTTAAAATTACATGAATCGATAAAGAAAATTCATGAATCAAATATAACCCCCAAAAAACATTTCACTTAATTATCTGCTTAACATAATTTTAGCGCAACTATAATGTAATAATTCTTCAACACAGCTTGATTTCCTATGATGCAGTGTGAGTCTGACAGAAAATAGCGTACACCATCTCAGAGCTGGCGTGGGATTTGTGTGTAACCTACGCTCACGTCTAAATTGTTAAATCCCGAAATTTGCGTTGAAATGACCGTACACCCATGTTTCTGCCATATGCATGCTTGACAAATGAGAGCCATTCTGTTTGTGCATATTGCTTAATCAACCGAAAGTGTGTCATGACTGAGAAGTATGTGGGAGAGACTTTGATATTGCCAGGACACAAGCATAAATTAACTAAATATATATACACACAGTATTTCTTTAGTGACAGGCGGCGGCCTGTAGACTCGCGACTGGAGCGATTGGCGGGGGCAGGTAGAATTGCAAATGGAGCGGTCTACGGGCGATCAGCGCTGGCCCATAGGATCGCGACTGAAGCGATCGGTGGCGGCTTTTAAGATCGCGAATGGTGCTCCATCGTACCACTGTCATGCAGCGCGTGCCACTGTCACATTCTACTACAAGACAGTCAAACCGTTGTCACATGCTACGGTCCTTACGTGCATTGCCACATAATAACGTAACAGTACAGTACACTTAAAGCTATAACAGCTTCTCCCCGCCGAGCACTGGGAGGAGGAAGGACTGAGAGGAGGAAATGGGCTAAGAATTACGAATGAAATGGAGAATATGCATGCACATAAAAGGTGGGTTAGCCCTAGCATAGGGACCAGCACTTTACTGTATATCTTCTTCTTTAAAGCATGTGAGCAGAGCAATATTTGGACCATAAGACGCAGTGATTTTTCTCTCCCATCTTTTGGGGGGAAAAAAGTGCGTGTTATGGTCCGAAAAATACGGTAATTCAAACATGCTGTAATACAGTCCAGTACTGTACATGAAATACAGCATATTGTAGTTTTGTTGCTCAGGTAGCTAACCAGAAGCCTGCGAGTTATCAGAAGCAAAGTAGAAAAAGTAGTTTTTATTTTTTCCAAATATTGTCATGTGTAAAAAAAAAACTAAATGAACACTGCAAGAGGACTACTTGGTCACTTGATTGCTATAAGCAAATTATTTAAACAGTATTAGTACAGGAATGATTCTGTCCAATGCGGCTGATCACTATAACTGTGAACACTATAAGCGGTTTCCACTGTATATGTATGTGTCTATGAGCTCATGTCTTTATAATAATGTATGATATGTCTTCTATTCCAAATCTCCTCTACTTATTATTTAAGGGGAAAAGAATGCTTCGTGGTCATTTAGTTACCATTTACATATTTGGTAGTTTTTTAATGAATTTACCATTTACTTTAATGAGTAGGTTACAGAGCTTTACATTAGTGTTTGCCTTTACATTACATTGCAGGTGCTCGTGGTCTTTCCTCACCATATCTTTCTGGTTGGCTAATTGGGAACGCACACCTTTGGCAATCAAATTATCAGTGTTCACCAAGATTGCCATTTTTGATTGTGTGATTTTGAGTGTTGCTCAGCAGGTCAAACTCTGTGCCGGTAATGGGAAGGTTGCCGGCTCAGGCCTGGCCATCTGTGGCCCTTTGAGCAAGGCCCTTAACCCCTAGCTCCCTGGGCACACCTCAAGGTAGCTGCCCTTCATGGCCAAGCTTGTTTGGGGGAGGTGAGAGGAAGACAATTTCCACATGGGGACCAACCTCTCAAAATCCACAGTGATAAAATTTGCTTGGGGGGACCCCAAATCACCAGATATGGGGTGTGGTCTGGTGATGTTCATTACACTTAATGTGTTATTACTCGTTGTCCCGTAGGGATGTGTCTTTTTAAATGGGAACACATTTGTGTGTTTCAGTTTTTAGTGCAGTTGTCACTTTTAATTTTCTTGCTGTCACACTGTGAATGTAAGTGTAATCTGGCCTTTTGAAACTGAATACATGTGGCCTTGAAGTACCCGACTTGTGTGCATTGCAATTTTCACAAAAGGGCAAAAGGCAAGTGGTCCCCATAGTGGTCGTGTACAATGGCAAGAACTGCCACATATATTTCAATTTCAGTTTCTGACATTTTCCTCTTGCTTAATTTGATATTAAGCAGGGGTGTAGGACCAAAATCTGGGCCCCAAGCACAGCACTACCCCCTCTTACCTTCCACCCCCAAAACCCCTCCCAAGACATAAAGGGTTATGGAAAAATATATTATAGTATTATATTATCTTCAGAGAGGTTTTGTATATCATTGATCAGTTTTAACTAAAGAGAATTTTCAGGAAAAATGTGCACTATACATGTAATTCTCATCTGTAAATGTTTACATATAGTAAAGATTTAAAACAAATAACTGCAAAGTTTGGGTCACTCTGTTATTAATTAAATATATAGGCCTTGGTCGACCCTCCAATTCATTTGTGGTTTGTAATATGCCCCATTCAGTGTCACCTCTGGTCCGGGGTATGGCCTGATGAACACGTCCAGCCAATGGCATTTCTGTGACTGGAAACACCTTTTTAAAACAAGAGGTCAGAGCAGAATGGCCAGACTTATTAAAGCTAACAGGAAAGCACACATAACAGCTTAATTCACACTTAATTCAGCAGTGGTTGTGTTCAGAAAGGCATCTGAGAATGCACACATGAAACGATTCTGGAGGTAAAAAGGTGGATCCTCCCCGGTACTAGCTAGATGTACCAGATTAAGTACCTACTAATTATACATCTTAAAGCACATACAAACATCATACATACTTGACTTGCCTCTCCTGACCGCTGCTGTCTTGCCTCATTGGTGTGCCATTAGTGTGATAGTGTGTCTGACTGTCTGTTTTTTTCCTAAAATAAATAACAGGTTGTACAAAGGATTTTAAATGGAAAGGATTTTCATGATATGGTTAGGTATTATGGTTATAGAAAACAACTTGTATTATTATCAACCTGGATTTGATGGTATACTGATTAAACTGTTCATCTTAGGGATAAACAAGGTGAAGATGACATCACCAAGTGGTCTGAAACTTTATGGTGACTGTAACTATTTCTGGCAATAAAAATTTTTGTGGGTGTATATATGGTTTCACCCATTCAAGAGGATAGACTTAAAGGATGGGTTGTCTCAGATGCATTGCTTGGAGGACACTGTTATGGTTCTAATATATTTTATAGTTGGGTTATGTTATATTCATTCAATGCTCAGAAGGCAGGTGACAGTGACCCTTGTATTTGATTTGCATTCATAAGGCATTTATTATGAGACCAAAAACTGCTACTTTAATACATAGGAGTGCTAATCACTGAGGTTTATTTTAAATCACGGAGGTTTATCTTAATTTTGGAATACTGCTCAGTGAGTCAACTTCATTACAGCAAAAACAGCAAAAAATAATGATGTGTAACTCTTCTCTATGCGTCCACTTGCTGCCATCTAATAAGTACTTAATAAGTTCCTTGTTTCCTAAAATTTTTCGAATTTTGCTGCTAGTTTTCTGTGCCTAGAAACTAGGGATGCAGCGATTCATCGAGTAACTTGAATAACTCGATTACAAAATATCCTCGATGCAAATTCTTTGCTTCGATGCTTCATTTAATCCATACAACTATGTACTGCTCAGTGATCACCATGTGTCACATGGAGGCTTATTACTGTTGTACAGTGTGCTTACACTGCATTACGTGTAGCAGAGTGGTAGAAAAAAACAGAGTGGCAAGGCTGTACAGATCAGGTAGCGACAAGGCTGTACAGATCGGGTAGCGACAACAATCCCATTGGGATCCATTCTAAAAAAATGGCAGAGAAATTTTGAGTCATGGAGACGGTGAATAGTTACAAACACTGACATTCACGGCATAGAATCATGGTTATTACCAAGCACTTTAAGCGATATATGTTTATATGTGCATAGCATTAGCTGATAATGGTTATCATAATTAATAATTATGACTGAAGGTAGCTTAGCAGCTATCAAGGCTAATGTCCCCATTTCGCTAATGATTCTGTCTACTGACTACTGATGCAGGGTAACGATACATTTATTCTGGTTATCAACGGCTTCATAATTACAGTTAGCTGCAGTGCTACCATGTTAATACAGCTGTTTAAAATATCAGTTTGCAACTCTCCTCACTTGGGTCAATGCAAATTTACTGCCAATTTATGGCAAAATAAATTATTTTATGGTAATTTGTTTGCCAAAAAAAATACAGTGTTGCGGTAATGTGTCTGTATTATTACGTGTGCATTTGCAAACAGCGCTCAAAGTGCTTTTTTCAGATTATTTAATCTCCCTCATGTTGAATTACTTAAAATATCATCATTATGGTATGCAGTTTAACTAGGGCTGGACAATAATTCGATATCAATATATATCGCGATAGAATTTTTTTCAATAACGGTGATACGATTTTTAAGCTCATTTGCGATATTTCGATATACATTTGAATAACGTATTTTCCCGCGTATAAGACAACCCCCAACTTTTCCAGGTAAAATAAAGAGTTTGGGATATACTCACCATATAAGACTCTTCCAAAGCAAACCAAATAAAAGTTAAAAAAACATCACTGGAGCGAAATTTCTTCCGGCTGCAAAATTCCTTCCCCCTGTGACGTATCGCTTAGCTGGTAGCGTATTGCTCAGCTGTTAGGCCAGTGACACGCTTGTGAAGATGCGGTTTTGAGGCACCCCGTATGTTTCGGGATACCCCGGAAATTGTTCTCGAGTTCACCTCAATAAAATACGTTTACAAATGTTTTCTAAAGTATGTTTTCATTACTTTTACCTTTAAGAATTATTACGAAGTCATTTGGCTTAATAGTATGACTGACCTGTTTTATTAGGTCAGTAATGTATATTTAGCTTGTCCGCGATGCTTCATCAGACGTTTTATTAGGTTATTAATGTGTATTTAGTTCATCATCGGCATGTTTTGATGGTTATAACCGACATATTCGGCTGGATAACGCTTGTCTTAACGGTTTTATTATATTATTAATATTTAGCTCGGTAGTGACATGTTTGGTCAATAACCATATGTTTAGCTGCATGGCGAT
>JAODKM010000355.1:0-12498 GCA_026780845.1 Petrocephalus sullivani
AATTGATAGTTGGATCTTTATAATGAAATTAATACACACCAAACTCAGATGTGATGTGTGATTTGCATTTTGAAATATTAATACTTTGATGTTAAGTTGTGTCATTTTGAACCAGTGATTTTAGTTCAATGAACAAATGACTTTTGGCTTATATGTATTGTATCCAAGCATTTGAAAAAAAGAGTTAAGTGTTTTGAAAAATGACATGAAGTTTCTGTTATTAGTGCAAAAGTGATTGTAAAAAACTATAATTTACGTTGAAGGTTTGCAGTTTATTCTTGCAACAGTTAATATTTTTGTAATGTGACTATTATCTCAGGGCTGTATTTCCTATTAGGCTAATGGGGAAAAAAATGGTCGTTTTGAATCGAGAATCGTTTTGAATAGATTTAATGCATCAATTAATACATTTCTTTTGCTTGCGTTTCTATATCTCTGCATTGGAAAATTTGATCTCTAAGCAATACATTTTTGTCTAATATTACCAGTGCTGGTGGTGAAACTTACCAGCGCTTATTAGTGGGATAGCATTACGTTGTTTTTTTATTCTGTGGAAAATCAAAGATCGATTTACTGGTCAGATTTAACAAGAATTGTGGGTCATGTAATAAGATGTTGTGGGATCGATAGTGATTGTGTACTGTATTTTCGTAAAATGTGTGAAGTTTAGCCTCCAAAATGTTTTAATCTTCCATGCTTATTTAGCATAAAGGTCCCTTTTCCTGTTGTGTGGTGTAAGAGCAACACATAAACGTGACAAGGAGTAAAAAAGTTTCAGGTCAAGAGAGCCCAGAGACATGTAAACCAGAACCAGGTTCCGGAACTTTGGATATGAAAGCGCATATTAGGCACTTATTAGATGCATATTAGATGCATATTATACACTTTAACTACTAGTAAATATTATTCACATTATTGATATTCTATATTGTAAATATTTCTCAGTGACATTGTTAGCTGTCATTCTAGAAACTCACAGCTGAAATAGATTGTGTTTCACGGTGTGTGCATATTAGAGAGGGGATTTCTGCTTATGTTACTGTGTAATCAATGATGTGTGGCAACGATTCAAGCATTCTTTTTGGACCCATTAAGAGTCTTTGTGTCACCCTCCCCATGACAGGGTGATATTCCCACACTCCAGAATTCTGCCTTCACAGCGGTGTTTATGAAGGTACCATTGGTGCAAAACAGGCGGTGGTTGAGTGGACTCCAGAGCGGTCATGCATTCCATAATGCTAAACAGGCCATGGTGGATGCTACGTTGCTAGCTCACCCCTTGCCGGATGCTCATATTGCCATCACTACAGATGCTTCCGATGTTGTTGTGGGTGCAGTACATGAGCAACTTGTTAATGGGGAATGGCAGCCACTGGCCTTTTTCAGTCGCCAGTTGCGCCCGAATGAGCGCAAGTACAGTGCTTTCGACTGTGAGCTCCTTGGTCTGTACTTAGCCGTGCACCATTTACGCTTGCTGTTAGAAGGACGTCCATTCACTGCTTTTGTGGATCACAAGCCACTGGTGTTTGCAATAAGCAAAATTTCGGACCCTTGGTCTGCATGTCAGCTGGCTTTCATTTCCGAGTTCACCACAGACCATCATTTTGCTGGCAAACACAATGTGATGGCTGATTGCCTCTATGGTCTGTCCACCTTGGTGTGGATTGTGCACTATTGGCAGCGGACCCGGCATCTGACAGTGAGATTCAGGGGTTGCGGTCTGCTGACACTGGTCTGCAGCTCCAGGATGTGCCCTTCGTTGATGCCTCCCTGCTTTGTGATGTCTCTACAGGAACGTTTCTGTGGACCCTTTGAAGCTGGCCCATTCAGATTTAGATGCCCCAGTGCCACTGGGCCAGCTTCCTCGTAGGGGTTGCCCGCCCTGTCTAGTCCCATCACCGACACCGGTGCTCTGATCTCTGAACAGTCCCTGGACCTACAGGTACAAATCAGTTTTGCTACACATTTCACTGAGATATTTATAAGATATATATATGTAGCGGCAGATTCGACCTTGTGGATTTGTGCACCTGCAATGAAGAATTTCAGAATTTCTGTTGCATTTGTGGGAGAGAAAAAAAAATGTAGCTTCCGGGATGTTGCTTCCCCCTGCAACCCAGAAGGATAAGTGGTTTCAGAAAATCGATGGATGATATTTTCTTCAGCTACAGATTCCACTGTTACAGGTGCTCAGTTGTTTTGCACCAATAATATCTTCATAGGTGTTAGTGGATCTATCTAAGTTGCAGTGTTGGTAATGTGTAGGTCTGTGTATCACAGTGCTGTGACAAGTTGATTTGCCTGCCTTAGGTCTTTGCTGGTTCCTCAGCCTCATGACAGTTAGAGAACTCAATCTGCATCTGTGGCGTTCCTCACCAAAAAGTCTTTTTTGTGCTGTTTTCTCAGGTCCGCATTCATTGCCTGCCATGTTTTATCCCTTTAAGACTCATTTGCCCTACATTTCTGTGCTTCTTTGCTGCTTTCAAAGACCCTGAGAGGCTAAGCTTAATTGATGGTTTTTTTTGGGGGGGGGGGGGCTTCCCTGTCGTGTCCATTTCAATTCAATAATATAAGTGTGTACATTATTATTGCCCTTCAGGTGTAGAGTTCTGCTTATCCTTTAAGAGCATTATTATTGTGGTGATGATGATATGATGATGATGATAATCATCATCATCATCATGATTTACCCCTACCAATCTGAGAGACACATGCATTCCTTTCATGAAAAACATGCCTTTTTCTCTAAGATGATCAAATTTTTCTTCTCTTTGGCCATCTGGATAGTTATCTTTTTCCTAGGGGGGCCTTTTTATGATATCAGTATATGTCTATATATGCATGTGTTTTTGGCCTGCCTGTTTCACACTCTGTGTGACAGCGATAACTTTACAAAATGCAGGCTGTCTATGAAATGTGAATAGCTACTATGTTATGAAACTAGCCCAATAATAGAAACAATCCATCACTATTGTATAACATCATATTTACATGTTTTCATATAAGACAATAGAAATGTAATAATGTCCGATAAATATACCAAACATATGCCTTTCATTACAAATATTTATATTTTGTAGAAAGACATCTTATCTTGATTTGTCTTGCCTATCTTGTCTTACCTTATATACAGTGTTGGCTCTAAGTTTGAAGCTGAGCACCCATTCCTGTCTCTAATATTTTCCTCTCCCCAAGTGTATAATAACAGGATGGCAATGTGAAAGACATCAGTACACAGTCAAGGGTATAGATCTTGGGAGGGTTAATCCCTTTTCAAATGGTACTCTATGAAAACGGCTGTACAAGATAGATTCCAAGTCACACAAGAACTAGCAAATGTCAATGTGGCATTTTGACATCTTTCAAAATTGTAATGTATGTCCAGATAAGACCCTAATACCCATTTTAAAGATGTGTTTAATGTACAGCTTAGAGTGAAGCTAAGGAATATAAACTAAATTTCTTTCCAAGTTAAAATGGAGATCTTTTACAGAAGAATACTTTGAAGAAAGGTGCCTTTAAAGAACCTGTTAAACACAGATGTGTTAGAGAACTATTCATGAAAGACATCTGTAACAGAAAGACTTGGCAAAGATGTCTTAATGTGTTTCCCCTTAAGCCTGTGCGAGTCATCTGGTCATGAACAGAACCACATGATGTGAGATGTGGGAAGGGAGTGACCAGTTAATTGGAGTTTACCTTTGTGGGATTTACAGGAACTTGACCAAGCATGAGAAGCTGAAGGAGGAAAGAAAACCTTTTGACATGAAAGAGCACAAGCTTGGTTAAAGTTGTCAGGAAATGGTTAAAAGAGAAAGTGGGATGAGAGTCATGATTCTGGTCAGTGTTATTAGACGCAAGAAAGAACAGAATGCACCAGTTTGAGAGAATCAGCATTCACTGTTAAAGTGAAAGCGAGTTTACAGAGAGATAAAGTGTAACCCTGGCAAACATGCTAATAGGTGGTAAACAGAATATGTTAAAAAACACACAGAGAGATGTGTAAAGAAGTATCTGGTAAACAGTGGTGCTAATAAAACATTTTATAGAGAGATGTGTAAAGAAAGACCTGTTAAACAGAAAGTTGTGTGAATGATGTGCAAAAAATATGACTCTTTGAACAAAGAGATGTGTAAAGACCTGTTACAAAGAATGTGTTAAAAGTGATGATGATATTTTAAAAAATAACCCTCTAAACAATGAGAGGTGTAAAGAAAGACCTGTTTAACATAAATCTGTTAAAAAAAGACCTTTTAGAGAGAGAGAGACAAGAGAGAAGAAATCTAGGCCTGTCAGTTTAGGATGTATGTATATTAAACAGCTTGAAGTATTAATGACAATGACCCCTGATGAAGTTTTAAACAATATCTGTGTTGCTATACATATCTACAGGTTTCATAAAAATAAGCACATACATTCTTTTATTTTTGTGATAATAAACCCTTACGCTGACAAACATTGGTGTTTCTTCATAATTCAGTCCAGTGAGAAAAGGCCAGGATTGTTCCTCAGGCCCTTTAAAATTGAAAGGAAATCTACATTTATTTCGGCTATTAGTGGCTTTGGGGGCATTTTTATCATAGTGTGTGTCCTGTCCTTCAGTCTTTTGCCTATTTAGCATAAGCTCCTGTTTGGTGTTGGGATACTATAGCTCAGTGCTGAACTCAATGGCCTGCTCCTTAAAGGTATAGTGCAGAGTCCTGTTTCATTTAACTGAGGTTCACCAGACCTTCAAAAAGGCAAGGAACTACACTACCTGTTATGCATGCATGCCTACATACTACAGACTACATACACTGTATCTGCAGCATTACACAAGCAAACACAGACATTCGTGGATTGCTATAAGAAAGCAGACACATACTGTATATATTACTGCCTCAGTAGATCAGCAGCTTGCAGAGAGAACAGTCTGAAGCCTCTCCATCTCAAATTGAAAGTTATATTTGCGCATAAGAGGATTTCACCCTTAAGATGAGACAAAAATCAAAACATCCCCCATAGAATTTCCCTTCTGTCTGGAAACTACTACTTCTTCTGGACTAAATGCTACATATCTTTCCCCAGTCTGTTAGATTACTTAAGATGTTTTGGGAATTTTTGCGAATACTATCCTGGGTGCTAGTGTATTACCATTTAAACTTGAGGTGTCATGGATTGTTTTTTCATTCTGTTTAAATGGTGACTACTGTGTGCTAGCTGTATTTAACCTTTGTGGCCTGTGTTTTCCATTTTGCATAAAGTTAACCATGGTGCAAAATGTGTTCTGATGAATAAGATTGTGTTTAGAATTTTGCAGAAAAAGGTGACTCAGATCTAAACATTTTATATAACTATGTGAACACTGTATAGATTGATCGGTTTAGTGTTTTAGCAATCCAGAACCATGGTAAATACTAAATACTGTAACACTAGAGCTGAGTAGTGAGAAGATACTGTGCACGACCATTTGACTCTGAGGTACGCTGTGATTATAATACAGTTTCAAAAGGCTTCTGTTCTATATCTGTTAACAAGCGAGGATGCCTGTACCAATCTAAAAAGGCTGTTTGACTGCTATGGACTTCATGTCACCTTGAGGCTTTTGCTTCAAGTTGGGGAGGGCTGTTTGACTATGATGGGCTCTGTGTCACCATGAGGATGGAAGTGCCAGACTCTTGAAATTAATAGGGAGTTGGCATAGCTAAAAGCACGTGCTGCGCTTGAACACATTAGCCAGCTGTTCTGTAGTACGGGGGACCCTGTGTAGCCTGAGGTCCTGCAGCACCTGCTTCTGTGACAGGCACCCCTGCCGGAGCGCCATAACCCATCTACAACTTTGTTTCCACGGAGACAACAGTATTAAGCACCAACTACTGATGAAAGAAATGCTGAATCACAAGATATTTCTGTATTGGTTGCCTTTTAGATTTACCAGGTCTCCCTTTTCTCTGAGCTAATTAGACTAGAAACTACAAACTAGAAACTACAAACACACTAGTGTCATTAAGCATAACAGCCAGGTGAGTGGCTGTAGCTCATACTGCTCATAGCCTTTTTGCCAACTGACCATCAGCAATGACAAAAGTAAGCTGCTACAGAGAGTCGGGGAATCTGCACCAATTCTGCTAAGAGCCCGAAGGAAGGCTAATGTCAGAGAACCTGTCACAGGTGACAAAGCAGTCCACTCATTCTTCCTCACTATCCTGTTAATGTGTGAGAAGCCTTCTGTCCCCCAGAAATCAAGCCAAGCAGCATGGTTCTTTGTTTTTTTGAAGGTGGTATTCAGTGTGTCAAACAGATCCAGGATGATTCCGAGGAAGTACAATGTAATTCGGTAGTTTGACCATATAAGACCATTTGTAACTCACCTTTCATGAGATGACTCTATTTGCAACAGTGCTCTCAGTGTAAGTTGTAATGAGAGGTGTAATACTGAGGTTACAAATCTTGTAACCATTTTCCATACCCTGATGTCCTATGTGGAGTCATGGAGGTTTGGAGCTTGTCTCAGATGCATTAGGTGTAAGCAGGGAATATCCCAGGATGGGGCACCAACCAATTGCAAGGCACACCTACAGACAGACGGACAACTCCATTTCTCCATAGCTTGTTTTTGGACTATGGGGGAAACCATAGAAAACCCCACAAAAATACAAACTCTACACATGCACAATCAGTGCAGAGACTCAGACTTTGGTCTCCAGAGGTGAAAAGCAATCTTGCTAGACACAGGAAGGACTGCTGTTGATATTTAAATATAATATTTACTTTATTAACTGTTTTACAGATGGAAAATGTTCAATTGTGTAATAAAAACCAGCTGCATTTTTGTGAAATAAAAGTAGTTTGTATTTTTAGACTCCTGTTTTCAAGGTCTCTGACAGCTAGGAGGATGTGATTTATGTATTATAGCGGGCTATTGTCACGCTTTTGGCGGGATGAACGACCCATGGCAGCAGGCTGCTAGGTTAAGCCCTTTAAAGGGGCGTTTATTAGCGAGTAAACAGGGGAACACGGGAGAAAGCGCGAGAGCAAGCGTACACAGCATTGACAATACTGGACAAGGGGCACAGGACACAGACTCACTAAAATAGGGCAGCACATTAAGGGGCAAACAAGAGGCAGCTGATCAAAGGAAACAAGTGGAGAAATGCACACGAGGAAAACAAGGGTCAGGTGTGGCGAATCAAGCCCCGCCTGAGGGCAAAACAGGAGACAAACATGAAGGGCGGGGCTGAGCGTAACAGCTATGAATCACATAACTAATTTCTACAAAATGCATGTAAAATAATGCACAAATGTAAAATAATCTGCAAAGCAAGTGTGATATAATGTGCAAATTAGCCATTGTTATTTTTCACATTTAATTGTCAGATCTGGATTGTGTCTTTTGCCTATTGTGATGACATTTTAATTTAACAGCCTGCAGAATTAATGGGACTCATGAATCCAGTTCCCATGTATTAATTTGTAACCTGTTTAGAATATATAATCAAGTTCATTAAAATTGCATGCTATACACCAGGAGAGTCAAACTCAATTCCTGGCAAGCCAAGTTTCTGCTTGTTTTTCATCTTCCTTGTCTAATTACATTATTATTTCTTATATTTAATTTTAGACTAAGGTCATAATATCTTACCTGCAGTACTGCATGTAGGTGAAAGTGACGCAAATGAGGTGAAAGAAACCACTAGGAAGACATTTTGAGTCCAAGAACAAGATTTTACAAAAAGTATGGCATAGAAAGAATGTTCTTTCAGTAAGATAAAACAAGTCCATGTCTTTGGACAGCAGGAGGAAACCAGGGTATCCAAAGGAAGCTCATGCAGTAATGGGGGAACACCACACACACACACACACACACACACACACATAGCATGTATACCTATCTTTATGGGTGCACTTCATTCATTCCTATGGGCATAACCCTGATCCCAACTATGACACCTTTAACCCCTACCCAGCCCTAACCTTAACCATAAGTAACCAAACAAAATATGAGGCGTTTGGTATTTTTAGTTTTTTGATTGCAGACACAGATTTTTATAAAATTGAGGTTATCCTCAATTTACTGATACTGATACCCTTTGTGCTACTATCCTCCAAATATGTGACTTATAATTGTATTTTCTCATTTTAATTTCATTTGTTGAGGTGGGAGTTCAAGCAAGGAAAAGTATTTTATAGAATGGAAGAAAAATGAGAATTAGTGATTATGCTGAGCACAAGTTTAGATAAACAAGGCAAACAAGGGTCAGGTGTGGCGAATCAAGCCCCGCCTGAGGGCAAAACAGGGGAAAAACACGAAGGGCGGGGCTTGATTCGCCAGGTACGTGGGTAAGTTCTTCAGTAGAGGGAGTTTATATCATATTATACTTGCTTGGTTGAAATGACCAGTAAGGAAGACCAGGAGTGAAGGTCTGCTCACGAACTAGGTCTTACCCCTACATCTCCTGTTGTAACACTGTCTATCTTCTCTTTCTCCACAGATTCGGGTTGACGATCCCACCAATGGTGCCTTGCTGTATGAAACTGTCCAGGTGCTAGATAATGGACCCGTTCTGCGTGACATGGCCTTCTCCATTGACAACAACTTCCTGTATGTCATGTCAGCGACACAGGTGAGTCACATGACGATCACTCAAACCTGACTGATAAGAATCACCATGGCAAGTAAATCAAAACAACCTCAATTTTTTTCTTAAGAGGTTATATGTTGTGAATTGCCTGGGAAATATCTAGGTCATTTTCAGATTAGGTGGCAGATGATTTGGTGGAAAATAAAAAAGGAATATTGAGAAATAACATGACAACTTCATTGCTTTTCTATGACTTTGTGAAGAACAAAGGCTGCCTGTGCAGTGCTTCTTGGCTTCAGCTATTTTCTTCATCTGCTTATTTTCTGCCTCTGTTTCAGTTAGTATCACAAACCAGTCAACATATACAAATGCAAATTATCTTTATGGGAGTCTAACTCTCCATGGTCATTTTATTTATCTGATAGAATGAAATTACAGTTAAGGTTAACGGTCCATATCATTTATACAGCACATTGCAGTAATGGATCTGCGTGACTGACTGCAGTAATTGAACAGAAGCTGAGGGCTGTCCCCACCTATCCTATGTCATTTTTAGCAGTGGTACAGCAGCAGGGAAGGAAGGAGAGACATCTCAGGCACAAAGGATGGGCAGGTGGGAGGGTGTCATGGGTCTAATATGATAAAATTTTTTAGTTTTTGTAAGAACTCTGACTGCTGCATTTTGTACCAGCTGAAGTTTATTTAAGGATCCAGATGGATGACCAGAAAGGAGGGCATTACAGTAGTCCAGCCTGGAAGTTATAAAAGCATGTATTTGTTTTTCTACATCATGAAAAGAGAGAATCCTCCAAAGCTTGGGTATGTCCCGTAGATGGTAGAATGCAGTTCTAGTAATACATCTTATGTGCGCATTGAGACATCAATCTGAATCAACCAGGACACGGGGATCTCAACTCCACTGTGTCTACTGTGTTAAGATGAGTAGGAAGACCTCCAAGGTTGTGGTTGTCAAACTTTATTCGCAGCCTTAGAACCAACTAGCAGTACTTCAGTTTTTTCTGTGTTTAAGGAATTTTTTTTCCAATCCAACACCAAATGTCAAATATACAGTCTCCTAATCCAGAGAGTTGGGATGCATCATCTGGTTTAAGAAATATATACAACGGTGTATCATCAACATAACAGTGGAAATCAAAATTATTTCTAATAATGTTAACAAGAGGTAGAATATAAAATGAACAGTAGCGGATCCAGCACTGATCCTTGTGGAACACCATATTTAACTTGAATGTAGCATAGTCTATTGTAGAGGTAATGTAAGATTATGGAGAAGGTTTATGGCCTTGGGAAAGAAGCTGTTAAGGTGCCCGGTGGTCCTGGTGCTGATTGAGCAGAACCTTCAACCAGAAGGGAGCCGGCTGAAGAGGAAGTGGGCCGGGTGGAATGGGTCTGACACAATCCTGCAAAATACTCACAGGCACCTGCTCCCGGCCTGTGAGCCTCCTGGCACACAATGCATTTCAGCCGGTGTTGTATTATAGCAGTGGATGATGGATACCACACAGTGATAGACGAGCTTTCGATAATGGCTATGTAGAACTGAAAGAAAATATTCTCAGGTGAGTTCTTATAATGGTGATGGAGTAAGTCTTCTATCTCAGGTCTTTGGTGATTGTCATTCCAAAAACTTGACAGAGTCTACAACTTTAACTGCCATATTGTTTATGAGTAGTGGAGGAGATGTGGAGGTTGTAATTTGCAAATGTCAATGATCATTTGCACAGTTTTGTTGATGTTAATGTCCATGTTACTATCTGTGCACCATGCTGCCAGCTGTCCCTATAGGCTGACTCATCATTGTTCTTGATGAGCCCAAGGACTGTAGTGTCATCAGCAAACTTAACAGTGCGGTCATTGGTATAAGGGGAAAAGAGGTATTGAAAAAGAACACAGCTTTGTGGAGTGTTGGTGGTGAGGGGGGCAGACAGGTAACTGGCAAGTCTAACCTGCTGCTTCGTATTGAATGAAAAAATCTGTAATCCAATCACAGGTGGTACCTGCAGATGTAGCAACTCAAGGGAGGATAGTATTAAAGGCCGAACTGATGTCCACAAACAGTGCTCTGATGTAGGTACTGAAGTATGTGATGGAGGCTGAAGTTCATATCTGCAGAGTGATTGGCACTGTAGGTGAACTGTAAGGGGTCAAGGAGAGGTTCTGTGATAGATTTGAGATAGTACAGCACGAGTCTCTCAGAGCACTTCATGATAACAGATGTCTAGGCAACGAGTCTATAGTCATTCAGGCATGTGGTCCTATCCTTGTTGTGGACAGGGATGATAATGGATGCTTTAAAGCAGGGTGGAACCTGGCATTCAGAAATGGACTGCTTGAAGATAAATGAAAACACAGATGAGAGCTGGGTAGCACAGTGCTTCAGATTGGCTGGAGAGACGCCATCAGGTCCAGGGGCTTCATCAGCCAGCCTGGGGGGAGGGGGTAATGGTTGAGCTTTTCTTTTGTTGTAGTAAGTGATTCCTTTGAGTGTCTTCCAGCCAGTCGCAGAGTCCCTGGTGGCAGAGTCATGCTCCAATCTGCCTTTGTAATCAACTTTGTCTGATTTAATGGCCTTATTGAGGTCTTGTCTAGCCAGCCTGAATATATCCATGTTACCTTCTATGTAGGCTCTTTCTTTGTGACGCAAAAGTACTGTTGTTTTTCTCAGGGCCCCTTAGGGACTCCCAGTCAGTGGACTCCAAGAAATCCTGAAGCATGTCAATTACCTCTGGAGTCCATACCATATTGGTCAGAATGTACTAGAGGTACACAGGGAATGGAGCGGTATGTGTGCCTTATTGTGCAGTAGAAATGATCGAGTACATTTACATCGCGTGTGGCACATGTAACAGCAATTGAAATTACCCATCAACATAACAACTGAGTTAGGTCAAGAGTTTTCAACAGATTTTCTCAGCCAGCCAGCGCTGTGTGTCACGGACAGCAGTTTCCGTGGGGGATTGTAAGCACCAGCGAGAATAATACATAAGATTTCTCTTGGGGGTTTGTAAGGTCTGCACCCAATGAAAATGGTTTCCAGGATGCTGCAGCAATGTTGGTGTAGTTTGACTGCATTCACATGCAACTTTTTGTTAATATAGAAGCATATACCTCCTCCCTTTTATTTCCCACTCACCGCGGTGTCGCAGTTGGTACGAATAAGCTGAAATCCACAGAGATGCACAGCGGCCTCAGCAATGTCTTTATTCAGCCAGGTTTCACAGAAAAATAAGACAGAGTTCCTTTGGAAGTGCTTGTCGGACTGTAAGTGGAGGCTGAGGTTGCCTATTTTAACGCAGAGACAGGGCACGTTAGACATGCAAATAGCAGGGAGTGGTGTGCGTCGTCCTCTCTTTCTCCACCTGTACCAGTGCTGGCTCGCTTGCCACGATATCTCTATGCGAAGCACTTGGATGGCCACTTGAGTCCCCCTTGGGAAGTTTTAAGTCCAGTATTGCCACCGATTGACATAGGACCAGATTAGCAGTAGCACATGATTTGGAAAAGACATTTGAAAACAAACAAACGGGGTTCGGGAACGCTGAAATTAATGTCGGTACCAGATGTCGCCACTGTCTCTCGTGCGTATGATCAGAGTTATGGTAAGAAAGAAAGATAAGAAACCTCAGAGTCAGGTTTCTTATCTCTATGTTTTATTTCTTAAGTGGAGCTACAAGATCAAGAGTGCTGCTAAACAATTTCACCATATTCTCAGTTACCTGTTTAAGTTCATTTTGATTTGAGGCTTTAGATGTAAAGTGAGGCGATTGAATGTCTGGTACTGTACTTCGGAGCTGGAGCCGATGCAAGAACATAAGAACATAAGAACTATGCAAACGAGGGAAGGCCATTCGGCCCATCAAGCTCGCTTGGGGAGAACTTAACTAATAGCTCAGAGTTGTT
This sequence comes from Petrocephalus sullivani, assembly GCA_026780845.1. Classification (NCBI taxonomy): domain Eukaryota; kingdom Metazoa; phylum Chordata; class Actinopteri; order Osteoglossiformes; family Mormyridae; genus Petrocephalus; species Petrocephalus sullivani. The sequence continues at coordinate 12,483 of JAODKM010000355.1, forward strand.
AAAATCTTATCTAGCT